>CM019702.1:26212539-26249601 GCA_009760885.1 Achatina immaculata | reverse complement strand
AGCAACAAGTTCCTACCTAGCTACTAGTGTAAACAATAATATCAGCAACAAGCTCCTGCCTAACTAATAGTGTAAACAATAATGTCAGCAACAAGCTCCTATTTAGCTACTAGTGTAAACAATAATATCAGCAAAAAACTCCTGCCTAGCTACTAGTGTAAACAATAATATCAGCAACAAGCTCCTGCCTAGCTACTAGTGTAAACAATAATATCAGCAACAAGCTCCTACCTAGCTACTAGTGTAAACAATAATATCAGCAACAAGCTCCTACCTAGCTACTAGTGTAAACAATAATATCAGCAACAAACTGCTGCCTAGCTACTAGTGTAAACAATAATATCAGCAACAAACTCCTACCTAGCTACTAGTGTAAACAATAATATCAGCAACAAGCTCCTACCTAGCTACTAGTGTAAACAATAATATCAGCAACAAACTGCTGCTTGTCAGTTTAAACTATGATGACATGAACAAGTTCCCTCCTGCCTGTCAGTGTAAACAATAATATCAGCAGCATATTCATTTCAACCTACCTGTGTAAACAATAAACAAGCTTCGTCCTACCTGCTGGTGTAAACAATGATGTCACCAACCAACTCTCTCCCACCTACCAGTGTAAACAATGATATCACCAACCACCTCTCTCCCACCTACCAGTGTAAACAATGATATCACCAACCAACTCTCTCCTACCTACTAGTGTAAACAATGATATCACCAACCAACTCTCTCCCACCTACCAGTGTAAACAATGATATCACCAACCAACTCTCTCCCACCTACCAGTGTAAACAATGATATCACCAACCAGTTCCCACCTACCTACCTATCAGTGTAAACAATGATTTCACCAACCAGTTCCCACCTACCTACCTACCAGTTTAAACAATGATATCACCAACCAGTTCCCACCTACCTGCCAGTGTAAACAATGATATCACCAACCAGTTCCCACCTACCTGCCAGTGTAAACAATGATATCAGCAACCAATTGTGTCTCTTATGGTTTTCTTGCATTTAGATTTCAGAATCTGCTCATTCTAATTTCCAAAGTTGGCTCTTCTGTATTAATCTACATAAGAAGTGTAGACACACCTGAAGAAAGATAAAACTCCAGCTCAGATCAGATTCATTCATTCATGTGCATGTCCCTTGCGGAACTTTGCCTCCCAAACAGCACTCCTGTAGGCCTCTCGGTTGTGAGCAAGATGGCCTGCTGCTGTTGCATCCATTTCCAGATCGTCAACGATGTCTTGATCTTCGTTTTGGTCTTCCTCTTTTTCTTTTTCCCATTATGTATCCTTCCAATACGGTCTTCTCTAAATTATCATGACGTTTAATGTGTCCAAAATATTTCAGTTTTCTCTCTTTAATCCTCTTCACTAGCCAGCTTTCTTCAATATTAAGCTCTTGTAGTATAGATATATTTGTTCTTTTTTGTGTCCACGATATTTGGAGAACTCTTCTGTAGCATTTACATTCAAACCCAAGCAGCAAACATGGAAAGTCAGATCAGATACACAAGCATAAAACATGATAAAAGAAACATAAATAACATCACAAAGGTTTATGAGAACATCCAAGCTACTTTTGCAATGCTTCCTTTAATATGCACCAATAATTAAGTTTTCACTGCATATTTTTGATAGACAAATGATTTTAAAACAATAGAGTGCAATGTAATTGCAATAAGTGAAAACATAAATTGTTTTAAAAATGGTTATCACAGCGCACACAAAGATCTAAGACCCATTTATGTTCATTAGCAAGACAATTATAACCAGTTGAGTCTGGTTGTTTATGACACACATATGAAGTTTATGACCCTAGATATAATTTTTTTTAAAATAGGAAACAATGAGACTTTTGCAGAGCAAAGTTTAAAAGTGCAGTGTTTTCCTGTTTTGAAAAAAAAAATTTGTATGTGAAATGTGTATATACTTTTATGAACATTGTAACATTTGCCTGTATTGTTGACAAAGATTTTAAAATTTGTTTGTATTGTTATGAATACTGGTAAAAATGTATGTATTGTTTACAAACATTGTGTAATTTTGTCTGTACTGTATGAGTTTCATTATTTGCATAAATCAGATGATCTTTACTAACATCATATCTATGTGTAGGCTTTTCTTCTTTTGTCAGTCAGATTAATACTGATCATTTATTACTTCATACATGAATATATTACTAAACTCTAACAACAGCCTGTAAGTGTGAACAACCTTGTGGACAATTTGAGATCCACAAATAAAAACAGAAAGTGTTTTGGATGTGCTAACAAACAGAATACAATGTCGAGCTCCTATTTTGTAAAACACGTAACAGTATCAACATTTTTGTGGCTCCCAGAGACAACAGCTGAAAGTAAAGTTAACTGTTCTTTTTAATAAATTGCTTATGTGAATTACATAATTTATAGTCTTTTTGTTTACTATCAATGATCTTCCTTACTTTCAGCCTTCTTTGGTATTTTCAGTGCTTTTCCTTACTTTCAGCGTTCTTTGGTATTTTCAGTGCTCTTCCTTACTTTCAGCCTTCTTTGATATTTTCAGTGCTCTTCCTTACTTTCAGCCTTCTTTGGTATTTTCAGTGCTTTTCGAGAAAATAAAATGAACAAATGAGCACATAAAAATCAATTGAACATGTTGGTTATAAACAAATAAAAAGGAACTTATATCATCAATTATTTCGTCTCTGGCACTGAAGAGTTTAATCACTATTGTTCTGTCCTGGGGAAGGTTGCCTGTAATGACCCTCGCACATGCTCTGTCCTTGTTTCAGCAGTGCCAAGTTCTGCATTATGTACATTTTATATTGTTGCAGAAGAATACATTTTAGTAACAGCTATGTTAATTCCATTAATCAAAATAAAACAGAGTATATAAAGACACCAGACAGACTAGGTATTAATCAACAAACGATTCCGCAATGCGTTACTGTCAACAAAAACAATGCCAGGAGCCTACTGTAATAGTGACCATGACCCACTCTATGGAAAAATTAGAATAAAGCTAAAGAAAGCATGCAGAAAAGTGAGAAACATCAAACTGAATACAGAACTACCTTAAAAATGACCAAGAACTGCGAGAACATTACAGAGTTAATATAACAAATAGATACAATGCAATAGCAAAGAGAAATAGCATAGACGAACAATGGGCAATGTTAAGAGATTCTATCCACCAAACTGTTAAGGAGATAATACCACCGAAAAAAAAAGCCCTTAAAAATAAATGGATGACAGACGACATCTTAGGACTGATGGACAAGAGGAGGAGGAGTAAAAATAACCAAGACATATATAACAAGATAAATAAAGAAATAAGACGCAAATGCAGACAAGCAAAGAAAGTGTGGTTAAATAAACAGTGCAGACAAAGAGAGGACTGTCATAATAAAGACAGCAGAAATATGCACAAGCGAATTAGTGAACTCACAGGCAGGAAATCAAAATATACCACAGGATGCCTGAAATCAAAAGAAAGTAAAATGTTAATGAGAAAAGAAGACATTGTGGACAGGTGGACAGAGTACATTGGTGAGCTATATGGAAGAGAAAGATCAGAATTAACACCAGATACTGAAAACTGTGATGGACTGCCAATACTTGAAGATGAAATCATAGATGCCATCAAACACATGAAGAAAGAAAAAGCGACAGGGCCTGATAATATAACAATAGAAGAAATGGAAGTGCTAGAGGAGATAGAAAAAAAATAATAACCAAGTTACTAATAACGTTTACAACAGTGGTTATATTCCCAGTGATTTGCATCTACGTTTATAGCACTTCCAAAGAAATAAAGTGCAAAGGAATGTGATTACCAACGGACCATCAGCCTCTCATGTCACATAACGAAGCTACTTCTGAGAATTATTGTCAGAAGAACGAGGAAAAAGATAAAAATGGAAATAGCAGATGAACAGCTTGGATTTGCTGAAGGAAAGGGAACACACAATGCCATTTCTGCTTTACGAATACTAACAGAAAGAGCTTTAGAAGTACAGAAAGATCTCTACTTATGCTTCATTGATTAAACAAAGCATTCGACAAGGTGAAACATAATGAAATTATTAAAATGCTTGAACACATCAATATAGACGGTAAAGACCTGAGGATTGTAAAACATCTATACTGGCAGCAAGAAGCAGCAATTCGAGTTGAAAATAGAACTGAAAAATATCAACCTATAAAACAAGGGTTGCGACAAGGATGAATACTATCTCCAGACATTTTTTCTCTGTACAGATAGAATATTTTAAGAACAATCATCACAGAACCAGGCATAAAAATTGGAGGATACAATATTAACAACCTTCGATATGCTGATGACACAGTACTGATAGCTGAGAACCAACAAGACCTGCAAAATCTCTTGGATAAAGTCGCCAAAGAAAGTGAACAGAAAGCCCTTACTTTAGGCATAAAAAAACAAGAGTCTATGGTTATATCTAAGAAACAGAATCCACCAACATGCAATATAAAATTAAATGGAATTATTCTAAAGCAGGTGCAGAAATTGAAATACCTTGGAGCAGTAATAACTTCAGATGGGAAATGCAGAACAGAAATTAGGAACAGAATAGGCCAAGCAAAGACTGCAGTTCAGAGAATGATAAACATATTATCCAACACATCCTTATCAATGAATGTTAGAAAACGAGTCCTAAAATGCTATATTGAACCTATCTTGTTTTATAGAAGTGAATCATGTGTAACAGAATTTACTATTTATATTCTAAAGCACCACTGAAATATTATTGGCGCCAACTAAAGTGGTTTTCTACTGGTTTGATTAATTTTTCTTGTGGGGTACAGTTTCATCTTATAAATTTCTTCTTGTTGTTGGTGTTATAGAACAACCTAATTTTCTACGTTACACACTGAGAAAATACAAGACACCCAGGCTTTCAACTCCACAGAATAATACAGATACAACAACTTAAAATAACTTGGCAGTCTTCCAACCAAAACAAACTGGTCAGCAATGAGAATTCCAACAAAGCCAATTGGTGTAGCTATATCTTCAGACAACACACATTTATTGATGGACAAAATGAGGGGTGAAATTATAAGGATGGAAACGTAGCCATCATGCTGAACAGAAATTACAATTACAATGCCCGGCGTGAGAGAACTCTACGCCATATGGGCAAAAACCTTACAATGTCCTTATACATACAAAATCATACTTACAATGTTCCACCCGAACTACCTCAGCCATCACAAGAAAACCTAAATCCTCCAACTAACTACCAAATAAAAACTACCACTACTAAAAACTCTTCTTAACAAGACTTCATCTACATCAAACTAGAAAGGTTCTTCCTACAACAAACAAGGAAGGCTTCTTCCTACACACAAACAAGTAAGACTCCCACTACAACAAATAAGTAAGGCTCTCCCTCTTTGACTAATCGTGAATGGTATTTATACTATCCCAACACACTCAGTTTTCTCCATGCTGCACGTTTATCCCAAGACCCCCGCTCAATAGTCTCAACCAACCTACCTTTTAAGAAGGTAGATAGAGGTGTATGGTGCAGTTTTACAAAGTGAGGGAGAAAGTGAGCAAGGTGAGAAAAAAACGAATATAAAGTATGAGAATGTATAAATGAAAAACATACAACATCCGATATTTCGGCGTGAGCCTTATTCGAGGATACATACAGAACGAAATACAAACATATATAACTTATCTGAAGTCTTGCTCCGAGTGAGAAGCTGAAATTTGTGTGGAAGAAGGAGGAGGAAACAAAAACCCCGCTGCCTACAAGAAAAGATTCCCGATATAGCCAATCATAGCGAAGAAGCGGAGAGAGAAGAGGAGAACAAGTGGGAGAAAGGGGTTGGGGGAAGGCAACAGAAACATGATAGCCGCTAGAGGTGTCGGGGGGGGGGGGGAAGGGAGAGAGGGGAGAGAAAAGGGGACGCGGAGAGATAATGAATGAAGAACTTAAACACCTACATGGAGGAAATGTAGAACTGGTGAATAGATAAGACCAATATGTTGGCAGAGAAGGAAATAGGATGGTAGTAGGGAGGGGTAGCATAGAGAAAGAAAGTAGAGTATAAAAAAGGCCAGTGGAAAAATAAAGAAGTTACAGAAAGCTGAAGACATTGTTAATTCCAGCTGGGTGGAGACAGCCATTCTGGAAAATAAGGCGCTGTTCTAAGATCCTCCGAGATCGTACATCTGCGGAACAAGAGCGGATCGCACTAACCGAAATGTCCTGTTTGCCCTTGTGGTTACCAAGGCAAAAATGTTTAGCCACAGGTGTCCAGGCCCTCTTAGAAATATCACTGAGATGCTGGCGAAATCGATCTCCTAACCGTAAGCCAGTCTCACCTATGTACTTCAAACCGCAACGTTTGCACATGATAACATAAATGACATTTCGTGAAGTACAGGTGAAACCCTCCTGTACTGATAACGTGGAATCTGAACAAAAGACGCAATCCCTCTATTCCTACGTCTACTATTCTGCGCCTTACACAACTTGTCCTCCAACTCAATTCTTTTGAATTCAATGGCCTTTACTTTGACAAGATTAGTGGTGTAGCCATGGGTGCCAAGATGGGCCCCAGCTACGCGTGTCTGTTCATGGGCAACTTCGAACACAAGGTTCTGAGAGCCTTTAGAGGCCATTTTCCCGCCTTCTATGGACGCTACATAGACGACGGCATTGGGATCACATCAATGCCAGCGGAAGACCTTAAAAACTTTATCAGTTTTGTTAAAGAATACAATCCTGTCATTTCTTTCACCTCCCATATCTCTGCCACTTCCTCTAACTTTCTTGACATTGCCGTCACTATCGGCCCTTCCGGGCTTACTACTTCTATCCACTATAAACCTACAGACTCTCACAGCTACCTCTTGTACTCTTCCTCCCATCCCAGATCGTGTAAGTACTCTATTCCTTTTTCCCAGCTTCTTAGGTTGCGACGTTTGTGTAAGGAGGATTTGGATTTCCAGGATCAAGGCCACAAATTGCTAGATTTCTTCCGTCAACGCGGCTATCCAGACCACGTTCTCTCGTCATCTTGGAACCGCATTAGCCATATATCGCGGCAACAAGCCCTCACCCCTAAACCGCACTGTAGCTCGGACAGAGTGAAACCAGTACTCACGTACCACCCCCATAGCTTGGCAGTTAAAAACATACTGTTTCGCCATCTCCATCTCCTCCAGACCGAGCCTGAGACACGTGAACTTTTTGGGGAACCCCCATTGGTGGCTTACAGACGGGACAAGAACCTCAGGGACCTTTTAATTCGTAGTCATCCTAAGACAGATGACACTTTTTATTGTACCAGACGTTGTGGACGCCGTAGGTGTAACACTTGTCCGTTTGTTGTCGAGGCCAGCCAGATCTCTTTCAATAAATCCACGTTATCAGTACAGGAGGGTTTCACCTGTACTTCACGAAATGTCATTTATGTTATCATGTGCAAACGTTGCGGTTTGAAGTACATAGGTGAGACTGGCTTACGGTTAGGAGATCGATTTCGCCAGCATCTCAATGATATTTCTAAGAGGGCCTGGACACCTGTGGCTAAACATTTTTGCCTTGGTAACCACAGGGGCAAACAGGACATTTCGGTTAGTGCGATCCGCTCTTGTTCCGCGGATGTACGATCTCGGAGGATCTTAGAACAGCGCCTTATTTTCCAGAATGGCTGTCTCCACCCAGCTGGAATTAACAATGTCTTCAGCTTTCTGTAACTTCTTTATTTTTCCACTGGCCTTTTTTATACTCTACTTTCTTTCTCTATGCTACCCCTCCCTACTACCATCCTATTTCCTTCTCTGCCAACATATTGGTCTTATCTATTCACCAGTTCTACATTTCCTCCCTGTAGGTGTTTAAGTTCTTCATTCATTATCTCTCGCGTCCTCTTTTCTCTCCCCTTCCCCCCCCCCACCACCCCTCCCGACACCTCTAGCGGCTATCATGTTTCTGTTGCCTTCCCCCAACCCCTTTCTCCCACTTGTTCTCCTCCTCTCTCTCCGCTTCTTCGCTATGATTGGCTATATCGGGAATCTTTTCTTGTAGGCAGCGGGGTTTTTGTTTCCTCCTCCTTCTTCCACACAAATTTCAGCTTCTCACTCGGAGCAAGACTTCAGATAAGTTATATATGTTTGTATTTCGTTCTGTATGTATCCTCGAATAAGGCTCACGCCGAAATATCGGATGTTGTATGTTTTTCATTTATACATTCTCATACTTTATATTCGTTTTTTTCTCACCTTGCTTACTTCCTCCCTCACTTTGTAGAACTGCACCATACACCTCTATCTACGTTATTTATATTAACCAGTTTTACTGCAGTCGCCATTCCTTTTATCTGTTACCTTTTAAGAAGGGTGCTCACTCTATTAATTATTTCCTAAATACCAAGCATGGTTATAACCCCTAACCAAGAGAATACAATAATTGGTGTATAAGTATACAACTATACACTAAACACTGCAGTAAAGCTGTGATACTAGAATGTATAAAATCGGAAAAAATGTAGGAGCAGCTTTATTACTTAACGATTACAAAGTTGTGACGTTTCGGCGTGAGCCTTAATCATACAAAAACATACAGGACGAAGAAATAGGGAGAGGAGATAAAGTATAGATTTACATGAATACTGTTAAAAAAAATTTTTTTTAAAGGAGTACTTAGCTGTAAATTGCAAGGTGTGGCTTGTCTGGCGGTGTGTATCAGGAATGGATCTGGTAGGACGTGGAAATTGTTTAAATAGAGACCTGTGACATGTGGTCGGTGGGTTGTAACTGGGGGTGGTGGATGGGGAACCGGGGAGAGGAGAGAGAGTGACGCACTACTGGCCTAGCTAGGAGAATTTGAAACAGGTGATTGGGGAAGAGGTGTTGCAGAGAAGAGGGGTTGCAGAGAAAATAGCGGGGTTGCAGAGTGATGCTGTGAGGAAGTTTGAAAAGTAAGAAGGGGTGGATTTAGTGGAGAGGTAATATAATGATTGAAGAAGATGATGTTACGTGTAACTAAACAGCGAGTTTAACCCATGTGGTTCCAGCGTCCCATAATTTTGAATGCAGCGATTCTCAAGTGCCAGGCGGCTTGTGTCATCTGCGTGACATTGTTTAATGGCTGTTACCAGAAAATCAGATTTGCCTCTGTGGTTGGGGCCATTGAAATGATTTGGGACTGGTTTCGAAGCATGCTGGGTGATGTCGTACAGATGTTTTTGCATGCGGTCCCCTAATCTGAGGCCAGTCTCACCGATATATTTTATCCTGCATCTTTTGCACACGATGACATATATCACATTTCGGGACTCGCATGTGAATCCCTCATGAAGAGTGTGGATAGTTTTGGGAAAGGTGATTGTTTTCGTTTCCCAAACTACAGGGCAGGTAACGCAGCGGGGGCGGTTACATTTTCTGGTGCCAACATACGTAAGGCTCTGCTTCAAGTGGCTGTGGACGAGGATGTCCTTAAGGTTTGGCTCACGTTTGTATGCCAATAGGGGTGCTTCAGAGAAAATGTTACGAGTGTCGGAGACGAGTTGGATTATCGGCAGATGACGATAAAGTATTTTCTTAACCATCTGACCGTGTGGGTGGAAAGGCAGTACTAACTTAACTCTGTCAGATGGAGTAACAGGCTTTTTCCTGAATACTTCTTTGCGGCTCACTAGTTGGATACGGTTGAAGGCTTTACATCACCCAGCATGCTTCGAAACCAGTCCCAAATCATTTCAATGGCCCCAACCACAGAGGCAAATCTGATTTTCTGGTAACAGCCATTAAACAATGTCACGCAGATGACACAAGCCGCCTGGCACTTGAGAATCGCTGCATTCAAAATTATGGGACGCTGGAACCACATGGGTTAAACTCGCTGTTTAGTTACACGTAACATCATCTTCTTCAATCATTATAGTACCTCTCCACTAAATCCACCCCTTCTTACTTTTCAAACTTCCTCACAGCATCACTCTGCAACCCCGCTATTTTCTCTGCAACCCCTCTTCTCTGCAACACCTCTTCCCCAATCACCTGTTTCAAATTCTCCTAGCTAGGCCAGTAGTGCGTCACTCTCTCTCCCCCCCCGGTTCCCCATCCACACCCCCAGTTACAACCCACCGACCACATGTCACAGGTCTCTATTTAAACAATTTCCACGTCCTACCAGATCCATTCCTGATACACACCGCCGGACAAGCCACACCTTGCAATTTACAGCTAAGTACTCCTTTAAAAAAATTTTTTTTAACAGTATTCATGTAAATCTATACTTTATCTCCTCTCCCTATTTCTTCGTCCTGTATGTTTTTGTATGATTAAGGCTCACGCCGAAACGTCACAACTTTGTAATTGTTAAGTAATAAAGCTGCTCCTACTTTTTTCCGATTTTATACATTCTAACCAAGAGAAATACTGCTATACATTGACAATAGGCAAGTCTGCACAAAAATCATTGGAAGTAGCAGAAATGTGGTTTATTAGAAGAATGTTGTGAAATCCATGGACAGCAAAAATAACTAATGAATAATGTATGAGAATAGCTGGAGAGACAAAAAAAAATCATGGCAAAAAAAATAAGAGAGAGAGACAATGTACTTTCATAGGACATGCAATGAGAAGAGGGGGCAATGAATATTATAACAACAGGAAAAATAGAGGGAATAAGATCAAGAGGAAGACCAAGAGAAATGATAATGGACAGTCTGACGGGATGGTGTGATAGGAGATCACTAACTGAGCTGGTGGTCTGCATGAAGGATCGTGTACTCTGGAGAAGCATAATAGCCAACGCCAGTCGGTACGGCACATGATGATGATGATGATGATGATTGATGATGATGATGATGATGATGATGATGATGATGATGATGATGATGATGATACAAAAACATCAAGAGACCAAGGGCAGAATAATATAAATGTTGGAGATATGGCCATCAGGAAAACAGAAACATATAAATTTCTAGATACAACTTTCAACAGCTGCAATATAGTGAGGACATCAAAAATAGAGTACAGACAGGTAATAAAATATGCTTCCAGCACCTGTTAAAATAAAAAATCCTGTCCCAAAACACCACGGTAACAGTCTACGCAATAATAATAAGACCAGCCATTGTACATGGATTAGAAACGTGGAGTACAACAAAGAACGATGAAAAACAATTGCAGTTCTTTGAAAACAATATTCCAAGAAGAGTCTTTGAGCCCATAAAGAATACCAACAGCGGGGAATGGAGAGCTAGAAAGAACACTGAACTAAACAGCTTGTTTAAGTCACAGTGAATAATAAACGTCTTGAAACTGAACAAAATTTGCTGGTTAAGCCATGTAGAAAGAATGAAAGAGAATTAGGAAACGAAAATGATGTATGGACAAAAGATGAACGATTGATTGCTTGATTGACTGACCTTTATTTCAAAAGGGTTAAGAATTGGGTACGCAAGCCCGTCTGACATTCTGCCCTTTATCATACATCTTTCAGACTATTCCAGACATTCTACAAATATGCTGTTCATGTAACAAACATAATAAACATTGAAGCTGAGAGACATAAAATACAATATAACATTTACGTTTCACTCTTATCCATTCACTCAGTACAGAAGTAACTACACACGAAACAAAACCAAGAGGTAGAGAAAACAGAGATGGGAGGTAGAGAAAACAGAGATGGGAGGTAGAGAAAACAGAGATAGGAGGTAGAGAAAACAGAGATGGGAGGTAGAGAAAACAGAGATGGGAGGTAGAGAAAACAGAGATGGGAGGTAGAGAAAACAGAGATGGAGAGACAACACAGAAAAGGACATACAGGAAACAGGTCTCACCGACTGGAGAGAGAAGATTAGGAATAGAGTGATATAGACGTGAATTTTATCTGCACCAATGAGCCTTAAAGGTTCTGAAGAAGAAGAAGTAGAAGAAGAAGAAGAAGAAGAAGAAGTGCTATTTTAATTACAATTTAATAATTGAGTATCAGCTTCACTTTTTAATCGTTTGATTGTTACCTTCACTTCACAGTTATTTGACTTTTAACTTCACTTCACAGCTATTTGACTATTACCTTCACTTCACAGCTATTTGACTATTACCTTCACTTCTAACTTGTTTGACTTACTGAGAAACGTGTACTACAAGGGGTTATATAGATAACATGAGTCTGGCACACAAGACGTGAGAGAATTACGGGACAAACTGAAGCAGTGACTGCTGGGAATGGCACTGGCTTTTTCTCCTCAAGAACAAACAGAAACATTTTAGTGACCTGCTTATAAAAAAAGAGTCATACAAACATGTCAGTCACTCTTTACATTAAAAACGTAATGTATTCTGGTTATGGTTCTGTAGATTTGTTACACGTGACTGAATTAATTTCTTCAGATTAAAACGGTAACGAGTTCTTAAACAGGCCAGGGTTCATTGTACTTTTGTTTCTTTTTCTGAATAAACTTTTTAAAAATCTGATCCAGGCACTTATTTGTGTGTGCGTGTGGGTGTATGTGAGTAAGTGTGTGTGTGTGTGTGTATTTCTGCATGTGTGTAAACCTAGGTACCTTCACTTGTCTGTGTTTGGCTCTGCACATATATAGCAAGCAGTTTTTATATCACATCTAAGGGCTGACAACAAATATCACAGTCATAAATCAGGAATACATCTCGGTAAGTGTATCTAGTTTCGTATATGACCAACAACTGAGAGATACAAAACAGGAGATTGTCACACGATAGAAATCAATTGTCTTCTTTCTAGGTAATGATATAAATCTGACAACTTGTGTCTCTAGTAACATGTTTGAAATATTTCACGTGTTTCTTGTTATTTTCTACGGCATAATTAGAACTTGGAGTACATTTTTGTTTTGTTTGTCTACGTGACAGAAGCCCGTTATATCGGATGATGGCATGGTTGTGGGACTTGATGCACAACACATGATCAAGACCCTATCTCTATGTATGACCTGGTTTACAGGGTCTGACCAAGACCCTAACTGGATACATGACTTTGGTTACAAGATCTTGTCAAAACCTTATTACTTCTCTTCTTGATGCTCATAGAGAGAGGTTGATGTGCACGTCAGTCAGGCTAACAGCGCAGGGATCAGTGTGATCCCGATGGTGGTGGAGTCTTTTTGAGAAGTTCCTTTATTGAGTGTAACCCAGAACTTAAGTGTAGCCACCGTAATCCACTCCCTATCCCACAGATACCTGGATACCTGTACTTCAACATCCTCGCAGCAGCTACTACAAATAACACTGTGCTGCTTCTGTGTTAGCATTATCTCTCCTTCATTTTGTTTCTGTGTTTTCGTTCAGCGGTAGTCTCAGAGAGCGAGGGTGAGGGGTTAGTAGGTGGCTCTACTACTCCTATAAAGTGCCTCATGTGCTCAGTAAAGGGAATACCAGACAGGTAAGAGGCGCTTTCGCTCCCGCTGCCTTGCGGGTAGGACAGGGAGTCCAAAGGCTAGCGGAGAGTCCGTACACAAACCGACAGTAGGCAACGGGAAACCACTGTTGTAGCTCCCAAGAACAATTATGCTTGTTCAGAGTAATAGATTTGTCATGAACAACGTTAATGGATGTTCCTTTGGAACAGCCTCGTCCGATAGGGCAGCTCACGAGCCACAGGTGAGGCCAGATCGTCATCAAGCTACTGGTGACAAAACTAATAACTTAAAAATAGCAACATGGAATGTTAGAACTTTATTCCAGGCTGGAAAATTAGATAATGTAAAGAAGGAAATGGAAAGATGAAGATCAACATATTAGGAATGAGTGAAGTTAGATGGACAGGTGCAGGGAAGATAAACTCTGATAAATATATAATAATATATTCAGGAAGTGAGAAACATGAACGAGTGGTAGGAATAATATTTGACGAACAAACAGCAAGGACAATTGTAGGATATCTGAACATCTCGGACCGAGTCCTGCTAGCCTAACTGAAAGGACAATCAATAAACATAAATATTATACAACTGTACGCTCCAACATCTGAAAGTTCTGAAGAAGATATACAGCCATTTTATAACGACATAGAGGCAGCCCTGAAACACACAAAGTCATATGAAGTTACTATAGAGATGGAATATTTTAATGCCAAAGTTGGTAAAGGAAGAACTTCAGACATCGTTGGTGACTATGGACTGGGGGGAGAGAAATGACAGAAATAGTAAATTAATTGAGTGGGCAAGAATACACAGCATGGTTGTAGGAAACACCTGGTTTAAACAACATCCCCGAAGACTGGCAACATGTTGCAGCCCAGACAAAAAGACTTTTAACCAGACAGACTACGTATTAATCAACAAACAATTCCGGAATGCATTACTGACAACAAAAAAACCACGCCAGGAGCTGACTGTAATAGTGATCATGACCCACTCTGTGGAAAAATTAGAATAAAGTTAAAGAAAGCAGGCAGAAAAGTGAGAAACATCAAACTGAATACAAAACTCCTTAAAAATGACCAAGAACTGCAAGAACAATACAGATTTATTATAACAAGTTGATGCAATGCAATAGCAAAGATAAATAGTATAGATGAACAATGGGCAATGTTAAAGATTTTATCCACCAAACTGTTAAGGAGATAATACCACCGAAAAAAGAAGCCCCTAAAATAAATGGATGACAGACGACATCTTAGGACTGATGGACAAGAGGAGGAGGAGTAAAAATAACCAAGACATATATAACAAGATAAATAAAGAAATAAGACGCAAATGCAGAGAAGCAAAAGAAGTGTGGTTCAATGAACAGTGTAGACAGATAGAGGACTCTCATAATAAAGACACCAAAAACATGCACAAACGAATTAGTGAACTCACAGGCAGGAAAACAAACTATACCATACGATGCCTGAAATCAAAAGAAGGTAAAATGTTAATGGGAAAAGAAGACAGTGTGGACAGATGGACAGAGTACATTGGTGAGCTATATGGAGGAGAAAGACCAGAATTAACGCCAGGCACTGAAAACTGTGATGGACAACCAATATTTGAAGATGAAATCATAGATGCCATCAAACACATGAAGAAAGGAGAAGCGACTGGGCCTGATAATATAACAATAGAAGAAACAGAGGCGCTAGAGGAGATAGAAATAAAAATAATAACCAAGTTACTTAATTACATTTACAACAGAGGTTATATGCCAAGTGACCTGCTTAAATCCACGTTTATAGCACTACCAAAGAAACCAGAAGCAAAGGAATGTGATTACCACCGGACTATCAGCCTCTCATGTCACATAACGAAGCTAGTTCTGAGAATTATTATGAGAAGAATGAGGAAAAAGATAAAAATGGAAATAGCAGATGAACAGTTTGGATTTGTTGAAGGAAAGGGAACACACAATGCCATTTATGCTTTACGAACACTAACAGAAAGAGCTTTAGAAGTACAGAAAGATATCTAATTATGCTTCTTTGATTACACCACGGCATTCGACAAGGTGAAACATAATGAAATTATTAAAATACTTGAAGACATCAGTATAGACGGCAAAGACCTGAAGATTGTAAAACATATATACTGGCAGCAAGAAGCAGCAATTCGAGTTGAAAATAGAACTATAAAACAAGGGGTGCAACAAGATGTGTACTATCTCCAGACCTTTTTTCTATGTACAGCGAGAATATTCTAAGAACGATCATCACAGAACCAGGCACAAAAAAATGGATGATACAATATAAACAACCTTCGATATGCTGACGACGCATGCTGATTAGCTGAGAACCAACAAGACCTGCAAAATCTCTTGGATAAAGTCGCCAAAGAAAGTGAACAGAAAGGCCTTACTTTGAACATCAAAAAGACAGAGACTATTGTTATATCTAAGAAAAAGAATCCACCAACATGAGTATAAAATTAAATGGAACAACTCTAAAGCAGGTGCAGAAATTGAAATACCTTGGAGCAGTAATAACTTCAGATGAGAAATGCAGAACAGAAATTAAGAACAGAATAGGCCAAGCAAAGACTGCATTTCAGAGAATGAGAAACATATTATCCAACACATCCTTATCAATGAATGTTAGAAAATGAATCTTAAAATGCAATATCTTGTTATATGAAAGTGATTCATGGACAAAAGGCAGGTTTGCACAAAAATAATTGAAAGCAGTAGAAATGTGATTTATTAGAAGAATGTTGCGAATCCCTTGGACAGCAAAAATAACTAATGAAGAATGTATGAGAATAGCTGGAGAGACAAAAAATCTTGTCAAAAAAAATAAGAGAGAGAGACAATGTACTTTCATAGGACGTGCAATGAGAATAGGTGGCATTGAAAATATTATAACAACAGGAAAGGAAAAATAGAGGGAAAAAGATCAATAGGAAGACCAAGAGAAAGGATACTGGACAGTCTGACGGGATGGTGTGAGAGGAGATCACCAACTGAGCTGATGGCCTGCATGAAGGATCGGGTACTCTGGAGAAGCATAATAGCCAACGTCAGTCGGCACGGCACATGATGATGATGATGATGATGATGATGATGATGATGATGATGTTTTCGTTCACGATATGTGTCTTTATGTCTCGAGTAGAGTCCAACTTTTAGGTGGATTTTACTTTTGTGTGATGACCTACTTCGTCTTCATGCACCTTGTGTACAGTGTGTACATTGTGTACAGTGTGTACAGTGTGTTCTGGTATGTCTTGACTTGCCAAGAATGAGGAAAGTGAGCAGAAACACGGATGGTAAAAAACGAGATGAATACATACAAATTAAGAAAATACAACAATACTTCGGCCTAAAAAGAATCACGTATTAAAGAACACAACTGATAGAAAAATAGAAAATAGGTGCAAAATATAGGATCAGCTTTTCTGGCCTCTTCCAAGTAAGAAAATCTGGACATTTACTAGGAGATCAGAAAAGCTAAGTCTATATTTTTCATCTAATGTTCGTGTTTCTATCTGAAGTGTTGATTTTATATGTGATCATTGAAAAAGGCTTTTGCTGAAATATTGGATTGTTGTATGTTCTTCATTTGTATGTGCACGTGCTTTTTTTTTTGGCCATTCTTGTTTCTACCACTTTCCTCGCTCTTTCTGTATTTTTGTAAAACTGAACAATACACCTTCATCAACTTTCCATACTAGAACCAGCTTTCCGCAGTCGTCATCTCTCTTATCTTGACTTGCAAAGATAGTTTTCGTCAGCAAAAATGCTGAAAATGTTTTCTTACTGATATTTTAGTTCTTGTATAATCTCCAAGCCCCGTTAATATGACTTGGTTGAGCAGGGGCATAGGTAGCAGATGTGTGGTACACAGTCTCGGCTCATTATCGATTGTACTATCATACAATTGTATTCTCGTCATTGTCATCATTAGTTTCCTTACAGTCAAATGTTGATGGTCTTATTTGTCCATACACTTCGGCCCTTTTTTCCATCAGTTCAGTTGACGACTTTTGTTTCTGTATGCGTGCGTGCGTGCGTGAGTATGTGTGTGTGAGAGAGAGAGAGAGAGAGAGAGCACGCCTGTCACCTCTTTAGATCGTTGTTTTTTTTTTCTTGGCCTTCCCCTGGCTTTCCTCTCATTTTTCTTTCCTATTGTTCTGATGTTTTCAAGACCTCTCCTTCGTATTCTATGTCCTATGAAAAATGACTGTCCTTGTCTTATGGAATAGTAAGGTTCTTATCTACATTTACGTTTGTTAGGCATTCCCTGTTTGTCATCTTAGCTGTTCATGGTATTCTTTACATTCTTCTAAGAAACCACTTCTCTGTTGCCTCTAGTGATCTTTGCATTGGTCTGTTTATTGTCCATTTTAAAACTCTCTTTCTTATGTTCAGTGGCAGTGATGTCTTACGTAAGATATTTCTTATTTAATTAAAAGTTGTTTGGGCTTGCCAGATTCTGTTCTTGATGTCAAAGGTGAATATCCAATCTGATGCTACTTGCATGCTCGTCTCTTCGTATACAGTAATTTTTATTTTCTTCATATTTTCTTTCACAGTAAAATATTTTTAACCGTTCGTTACGCACAATTTAATTATCCCTAAAATGAATGTAGCAGCAAAGAGCCTTGTAGAATGGGAACCGGTGAACAGTCGTATAATAAGAGCACGATACAACCTAAGACATGGAAGAGTGGCAATAATAGTGTTATGCGCCCACGAATGATGCAGATGATGACGTGAAAGATGATTTCTATCACCAGCTACAACAAATCATCAACAAAGTCCCTAAACACGACATCCTAATTGCTATGGGGGACTTCAACCCTAAGGTAGGGAAAGATAACACCGACGTTGAAAAAGTAATGGGGAAAGAAGGAATTGATATGGTTAATCAGAACGGAGAAAGATTAATCGAATTGTCTAACAGAGGGCATGGTCATTGGAGGCACATTATTCCCACACAAAGAGATACATAAAACAACGTGGATATCTCCAGATGATAGAACTAGAAACCAGAAAGATCATTTTTGTGTTAGAAAGCACTACAGAACATCTCTCATCGATGTAAGGGCTTATAGGGGTGCACATGTTAACAGTGATCACAACCTGTGTATAGGGAAAATAAAACTAAAACTGAAAAGCCAACACAAGAAATCAGTACACAGAAAGATAAACAGCCACAGCCTACAAGAAGAAAATACTAACAGGAATTTCAATCAGGGACTTGCAAATCATTCCAAAACACCCAGTGAAGTTGAGGAGATAGGTATAGATGAGTTATAGAATTCTTACAGCACAGCCATAATCACAGCAGCAAAAGCAAGCGATGGACTGAAAAAACCAAATAGAAAAGCATGGATATCAGATAAAACATGGAAGTATGTACATGAAAGACGAGCAGTCAAATTATATATGTTCAATGCAAAAACAGATCTTGGAAAAGATCTGGCGAAAGCAACATACAAAGAAATAGACAAGAACGTAAAAAGTCCAGCTAGAAGGGATAAAAGAGAATACATAGACAATATGGCGAAAGAGGCAGAAAAAGCAGCAAAAACAGGAGACAGCCTGTATATAACATACAAAAGAGGCTAACAGGTACTATTACATCTAAAAATGACCAATCCTTAGCAAAACTGGGACCCTATTAGCATCAAATAAAGACCAAAAGCAAAGATGGGCTGAACACTTCCATGAAATACTTAATCGACCACATCCAAAACACTTGTTAAACCTTGAAACTGACTTACTAGCCCCACAACTAAATGTCAACCTAGATGAAATTAAATTGCATGAAATTGAAACAGCAGTGAATTTAATGGCTAACAACAAAGATGTAGATGAAGATGAAATAACAGTCGAAATGCTAAAAGCTATCAATAGTGACAACATGAAACAACTACAGCGAATGTTTAACAAGATTTGGAAAGAAGAAAAGTCCCTTCTAGTTGGAAAAAAGGAATCATTGTTAAAATACCAAACAAAGGCAACCTTAGTGACTGTAACAACTGGAGAGGAGTAACCTTAATATCAGTTGTGTCAAAAGTATTTTGCAAGGTCATTTTGAATAGACTTAAAGATATAGTGGATACTGCAATGAGAGAAGAACAAGGAGGATTTCGAAAATGGAGAAGCTGTCTCAACCAGATCTTTACTCTCAGAATAATACTTGAAGAACATATTGAAAAGCAGAAACCATTAATACTGAACTTCATAGATTTTAAAAAGGCATTTGATAGCATACACAGAGATTCATTATGGAGAATTTTAAGTCTATATGGAATACCATCTAAAACTGTCAACATCATTAAGGACTTCTACAATGGATATGTTTGTGCAGTCAAGACAGAAGAAGGGATGAGTGACTGGTTCCAGATTGAAACAGGTGTGAAACAAGGATGTATACTGTCTCCTTTACTTTTTGGGATTACAATAGACTTCATAATGATAAAATGCTGCACAGGTAACACAGGTATTGAATGGGTACATGGAACCCAACTAGAAGATCTTGAGTTTGCTGATGACATAACTCTTATCAGTAATAATGTGAATTCCATGCAAGAAAAAACAGATAGCCTGTCTTCACTGGCTAGCAAAATAGGACTTGAAATTAACAAGGACAAAACAAAAATAATGAAAATTCCCCTCAATCAAAATAGAAAAATACACATAGAAGGGACAGATATTGAAGAAGTCAATCAATTTGCATACCTTGGCAGCTACATATATCAGGATGGTGACACTAGAAAGGAAGTTAGGATTAGAATTGCAAAAGCAGCATCAATCTTCAAGAATCTTGAGAACATATGGAATTCAAAAGTTATAAGCACAAAAACCAAGTCAAGACTATTCAATTCGAATGTAATATCCACCCTCATTTATGCATGCAAAAACTGGAAAACAACTAAAGAAATAGAAAAGAAATTAGACTCTTTTGAAAACAAATGCCTAAGGAAAATACTCGGCATCAAGTGGAATGAATTCAAGAACAATGCAGAGATAAGACAGATGACTGAACAACAACCAGTCTCATGGGTGATCAGGAAAAGGAGATGGACATATGTTGGTCACTTGATGAGAAGAAATGATCAGAGAATCCCAAAACAAGCTATCAAGTGGAATACAACAGGCCGAAGAAAAAGAGGCAGACCACGTGAAACTCTGAAGAGGACATTGTTAAGAGAGGCCAAATTAACAGGCATAAAATCCTTTGATGAGGTTGAAAGACTCGCCGAGGACAGGAAAAATTGGCGAACTACCGTGCGAGCCCTATGTGATGTTTAACGCCACGGGAAGGATATAAGATATAAGATAAGATAAGATAAGATAAGAAAATGAATTTTCAGTTGCTGACTCTTATGTGTGAAGTAACTTTATCTTTTGAATAAATTGATAAGAATGTATATTAATAATATTAGGTTAATAAGAAGATTTAGCGCCAGTAAGTATGGACCAGAAAGTTTTCTTTCTATTTTCAGAATTCATAAGCTTAACCCAGAATAATGGAGCTGGCAACTATTTTATTAGCAATAACCATCTTCCTGGTTATGTTATTCTGGTATTGTCGTCCTGACCCTCGACTTCCACCTAGTCCTTTGATACCACTACCACTCGTCGGCCATCTTTTCTACATGGCGACTGACACTCGCGTACAACTGCGAAAGTGGCACAAACAATGCGGGGAAATTTACAGGTAAGCAAATAATCCTTCACGAGCAGTGTTCTTACTACCTGAGTATTTAATAAGTTTCTGTAGTGTCCATAGTTTTATTTATTCCATGTTCAGTGAGTGAAGTAAACTTTGGCCGCATCGGAACTCATATCATCGAACTTCGGACATCTATAGCTCACTGCATGTAGGTGAGATCAGTACATGCTAGTTTAGCTTTTTACCTGTGGTCCGACCTAGCACATGCATTCAACATGTTGTCTCGGTAACAAGCTAAACAGTGTGTCTGTCTGGCGTGCTCAGGGTATAGTTCATCTGTCTAGTTAGTTGACAGGCAAGGCAGTCTGAATTTATTATTCATGGCTCAGACCAATGTCCAGGTTAGAACACGTTCTTTCATTCTTGAACAATAAGTAGACCAACTCCGAGCTTCCTAAACAAATGCACGAGAATCTTTAATGAAGAACGAAAACATCTCATCTGTCAGAATCTCCAGCCATTGAACATGATTCATTCATTTGCATGTCGTAACTTTGCCTCCCTAACAGAACTCCTGTAGGCCTCTCGGTTGTGAGCAAGATGGCCTGCTACTGATGCATCTATCTGCAAATCATCAACGATGTTTTGCAGCCATCTTCGCCTTGGTCTTCCTCTCTTTCTTTTTCCCATTATGTACCCTTCCAAGACGGTTTTCTCTAAATTATCATGACGTTTAATCCGTCCAAAATATTTAAGTTTTCTCTGTTTAGTCCCTTTTACTAGCCAGCCTTCTTCAATATTACGTTTTTGTAGTATGGATATATTTGTTCTTTTTTGTGTCCACTATATTTGAAGAACTCTTCTGTAGCATTTACACGTGTTTCTCAGCTGTTTTGTTAAGTGTCCAGGTCTCACAGGCATATGTTTCGATGGGAAAGATGCATGCCCTTAAAAATCTTGAACTTGATATACTAGTTATATTCATAACAGGACAGCCACAGAATTTTTTAATTTAAATTGTTTAGTCAAACAGCGACGATTTCTGACTCTTCCACTTTCTGAAAAATATAAATTCATGATGGGGACGACAGCACAGGCTGACATCTCAGGCATCCATCTTTCTCTACCGGTACAACCTTCTTTGTCCTTCCTCGTTCACTTCCGGTATTATCTCGTCCAATTACCAACCCAAGTAGAAAAGCCTGGATATCTGAAAACACGTGGAAATATATGCATGAAAGACGAGCAGCCGTATTAGCCATGTTGAATGTTAAAGATAAATCTTGGAAAAGATTTGCCAAAAGCAACATGCAAAGAACTAGACAATAAAGTAAAAAGTTCAGCTAAAAGAAATAAAAGAGAATACATAGACAATATGGGGAAAGCAACAGAGAAATCAACAAAGCCATGAGACAGCAAAATTCTGAATGACAAACAAAAGAGGCTAACTTGTGCTATTACATCCAAAGAAAGACCAGTCTTTAGCAAAACTGACATCCTATTAACATCAAGTAAAGATCTTCTTCTTCTTCTTCTTCTTCGTTCACTTCTACCACCAAAAACCGCACTGTGAACCTACTGAATTCACACATGTGGTCCTCGTTAGGTCCGGTGGTCCCCTGTGTGGTCCAAAATAGACCACATGAGTTCCACGAAGGACCACAAGGGGTTCAGAGTATCACAGTGCTTTAGCCTGTATTCTTGGTGGGTCTCGGAAGCGGGATTGCGTGACACCGTGGTTTTCATTGCACCAGTTTGGTCTAGGGTTGGACTTTCTCACCGGAAGACCTCGACGTGTTTGGAATATCAGTGCATCCCCGCTGGGTGAGAGGCGTTAGCCCACCCAGGACAGAGTTGGACTTTCTCACCGGAAAGCCTCGACGTGTTATGAGATACCCGTGTATCACCGCCGGGTGAGAGGTGGTTGCCCATCCAGTCCAGGGTTGGACTTTCTCACCGGAAAACCTCAGCGTGATTAGGATACGCAGACATCCCCGCCGGGTGAGAGGTGGTTGCCTATCTAGACTTCCCTGGTCCAGTGTCTCCGACTTCAGCATTTTGCGGTCGTGGCCGCTACCCTTCCTAGTTGTGACCAGGATGGAGCTTTTGTCCAGGAGGACGAATCCTCGCCACTAGTGACTTCTACCCCTGGGTTGAGCCGGTTTAGGCATTTCCCAGTATGGGCATGTTTGGGACGGGACCGACCTCTAGGCAGAGGTACTGTGACATTCATAGCCTTCAAGATTCACCCCTGGTATGAGCCGGTTTAGGCAAAATTAACCAGTATGGTGTTTATCAGGCGTTACCGACCTCTAGAGCGGAGGTGGCATGACATGTCTAGCCATCGAGTTCCACCCCTGGTGTGTGCCGGTTTAGGCATATTTCACCAGTGTAGGTGTATTTCGGACGTAGGCGGCCTCTAGAGCAGAGGTGCCGTGGTATAGCTCTCGTAGCGATACTACTGGACATACCAGGTTAAACTTCACTTTCCACCACCTTTTCCCATCGGCGCCGCACAGCAACCTTTATTTCCGCATTTACTTCCTTAACCGGGAGGAGCTTCACTCCACGCGCGGCATTTGAAAAGTCAAGCCAGCAGTGACTTAACCTCTGGGACAAACCGGTTCATGCATTTCACACGATATGACTGCACTCAGGACGTGGCCGACCTCCAGACCAGAGGTGCCGTGATTTGACTGTTTGCTTCGCTTTATTCTTTCAACCACCTTTTCCACAGTGATGCTGCGCGGCAACCTCATTTGCAAATTTCTTCATTGGCCGGGAAGAGCACCGCTCCACGCACGGCAGCTGAAGATCTCGCCAACAGCGTAAGTAAAGATCAAAAGCAAAGATGGGCTGAACACTTCCAAGAAATACTTAATCAACCACACCCAAAAGAATTCATAGACCTTGACACCGATTTACCAGCCCTAAAACTAAATGTCAACCTAGATTAAATTACATTGCATAAAATTGAAACACATTTGATAAATTAATATAATAGGTTTTTGCCGAGGTGCATCTTGAAATAACAGCTTAATCTTTTGGTGACACAATCTTTGCTGTGTATATGCCACTTGTTAGCTGGGCCGTGTCGACATAAGTTGTGCTTATTCACGTTACGCTCGTGAATAACAGAGTCGACTTCCATCTTGCTCTTCGAGAGTTGAGGTTACTGGACTAGTTACACACATAATTCCAGCTCTCACTCTCCCTTGCTGGATTAGTTACACACTGTTCCAGACATACTTCTCATCCAGGCTCGTTCAAAACCTCACGTTGACGACAACTGGTACAGACACTCAAGTAAATCCTGGGTAACGGTGACTTGGAACATTTATTGATGGAATGATGATAATGCTGATGAAAATAACATTAAATTCGACTGCCGGCTGGTTATCCCTGCCATATGGCCAGTCATTCATACGTACAACTAAAATATTCATCTGTTCCACGAAGACATCACACAGCTCGACAAAACACGTCCACATAGTTCCACGTTCAAACCAAGACTAACTTTCTCAGCCCATGCATACCTCCCGTTCAACTCAACCACTTCGAATTTTCTCGAACCACGTGCTTGGCACACGGTGATGAGACCACAACTACAGGGCTATACACAATACACTCTGTACAGAATTGTTATTCTGTTACATTAACATCACTGCTGTATCTAGACCAACAAGCAGCAGTAAGAATAAATGGTGAAACAAAAACTTGGTTTGACATAAAACAAGGGGTCCGTCAGGGGTGCATATTGTCACCCTACTGATTTAAATTGTATACTGAAAATATAATGAGGAATGTTAGAGAATGTGTAGACAAAGAATATTACGATGCCATAACAATTGAAGGTTATAAAATACCAAAGATTAGATATGCTGATGACACAGTGTTACTATCCACAACACAAAAAGGAATGGAAAAACTAATTATGTCAGTCCGTAAAAACAGCGAAGAGCAGAACCTCTATCTTAATGCAAAGAAAACTAAATTGATGACAACTGACAAAACAAACAAGGCAGCTGAAATATATATCAATGAGGAAAAATTAGAAGAAGTGGAGAGTTTTGAGTATCTTGGATCACTGTTAAATAATAATGGAGATACAATGAGGGAAATTAAAAGGAGGACATCTATTGCTCTTCAGAAAGTAAAACAAATAAAGAATCTGTGGAGAGGAGCAGATTTTTAAGGGCATGCATCTTTCCCGTCGCAACATATGCCTGTGAGACCTGGACACTTAACAAAACAGCCGAGAAACACATAAATGCCTTTGAATGTAAATGCTACAGAAGAGTTCTCCAAATATCGTGGACACAAAAAAGAACAAATATATCTATACTACAAGGACTTAATACTGAAGAAGGCTGGCTAGTAAAGAGGATTAAAGAGAGAAAACTTAAATATTTTGGACACATTAAACGTCGTGATAATTTAGAGAAGACCATATTGGAAGGATACATAATGGGAAAAAGAAAAAGAGGAACACCAAAACGAAGATGGCCGCAAGAAATCGTTGACGATCTGCAAATGGATGCAGCAGCAGCAGGCCATCTTGCTCACAACCGAGAGGCCTACAGGAGTGCTGTTTGAGAGGCAAAGTTCCGCAAGGTCATGCAAATGAATGAATGAATGAAATTGAAACAGCAGTGAATTTAATTGCTAACAACAAAACTGCAGGTGAAGATGAAATAACAGCCAAAATATTAAAAGCTATTAACAGTGGCAACATGAGACAACTACAAATAATGTTTAATAAAGTTGGAAAAGAAGAAAAGATCTCTTCTAAATGGAAAGAAAGGAATCATTGTTAAAATACCAAAATACAGCAACATTAGCGACTACAACAACTGGACAGAAGTAACCTTACTATCAGTTGTGTCAAAAGACATTCTAAATAGAATTAAAGATAAAGTGGAATGTATAAACTAGGAAAAAAGTAGGAACAGCTTTATTACTTAACGAAAATGTAACCACCCTCACTGTGTTGCCTGCCCTGTAATCTGGGAAAAGAAAACGATCACTTTTCCCAACACTATCCTCACTCTCCACGAGGGATTCACATGCGAGTCCCGCAATTTGACATTTGGAATTGTATGCAAAAGATGCAGGATAACGTATATTAGTGAAACTGGCCTCAGACTAGTGGACCGCATACAGAAACACCTTTATGATATCACCCAGCATACAGAAACTCCTTTATGATATCACCCAGCATACAGAAACATCTTTATGATATCACCCAGCATGCTTCGAAACCAGTCCCGAATCATTTCAATGGCCCCAACCACAGAGGAAGTTCTGATATTCTGGTAACAGTCATCAAACAATGTCACATCGATGACAGAAGCAGCTTAGCTCTTGAGAAACATTACATTCAGGAATATGGGACGCTGGAACCACCTGGCTTTAACTCGCAGTTCAGATGCGCTTAACGTTCCCCACTTCCACAATCATAATCCATTTGCATTAAATTCTAGTCCCTTCTCACTTGTTCGCATAGTTCAGAACCTCCTCACAGCATCATATTACAACCCCCCTACCCCAACTATAATCGCCTATTCCACTCTTTCTCGGCTAGATTGCCATTGTATCACTCTCTCCCCTTTTCACGCCCCCCCTCCTTATTTACGACCCACCTATCACACAATACTAGTCTCCATTTAAATACTCTCTACACTCCACCATACGCACTTCTGAACACAGCCTAACGAGGTCGTGACACAGAAATTCCGTAACTTAGATTCAGTCTTTCTAGCAGGTAGCAACTTTTAGACAAACATACACACGGTCTCCTGCCATGTCTGGTGCAAACATGGACAACAATAACATACGAACGAATACTTATTACATGAAGTTAGTTTCATGTATAGTTTTAAGGAACAATTTTTTTTTATAAATAGGAAACTACGTGGCTTTGGTACGGTAAAGTAAGAGAACACAGTTTTGTAGGATTAGACCTTGAAAAAATCGTACACAAAGCACTTTAGTGAGACGTGAAATAAAGTTTGTTATTGTTGTCCAAGTCTGCACCAGACATGGCAGGAGACCGTGTGTTTGTTTGTTTGTTTGTTTAAAGTTGGTACATGCTAAAGAGACTGAATCTAAGCTACGGAATTTCTGTGTCACGACCTCGTTTCTTTCCGGGTGTCAACGATCCCTCGTGTCTACTGAACAGTTACTAAAGGCTATGTCAATAAAACATCTTTTTTTGGGGGGGAGAGGGGTGCTAGCTGGCTATGTCGATAATACGCTAGATGGCTGCTCGTTCTACCGGAGTCCGTGTTCAGATCCCAGGTAATTCTCTTGTGATTTTTCTTTCTCTCACGTCTCACTAAAGTGCTTTGTCTACGACTTTTTCGAGGTCTGATTTGGTATTGGACTTGGAAATAATTTTTCATGTCTCTATGAAGTATGGATGTACGTGTATGTGATGTGATGCATGACTAGCATTCAGTATCCTGGGAGGGGAATCCTGGGTTGTAGAGTTGGTTTTAGGAATGGCCACCCCAGTATGATAGTACATTGGCCATGGATCTGTGGGTTTCAGATGAGCGTTGGTCCTGTCCCTCCCTTGATTGTCCCAAATATGTGGACTTAGCAACCAGCTAATTTTACATATATGGTGCTGTGATGATTGTCTTGGCAGCATAAGTTTACATTACCACGCAAGGAACCTCATACCTCTCAGAATCCGCCTTGATCGGACATAAAAATAAGCTGAGAAAATGAAATGCCTAGTTTGGCAGCCTTCCTGAAACAAATAGAAAAGAATCAATTACTCAACAAAAGAGTAAAAACACGGGCAGTTACTTGAGACCAAGAACAACTAAAACTCACGAATCGTTGACTAATTCAGTATTTTAAAAAAGAAAGATTACAAAGGGAACAACTGATAAAATTGTTAAGATTAGCCACTAATGAAAGCAATGTTAGTAAAACTTTTGTTGTTCGTTAATGACAATAAGTGGGCTTTTGTTATATTCCTTCCTGACAGCCTGTACATGGGAGGGACCTTGGCCGTTGTACTCAACAGCTACGATCTTATCAAGGAAACTCTGGTCAAGAAAGCTGACGTATTTTCAGATAGAGCTCCATATTTTACTGACGAGGTTCGAGGTTGTTTCTTGTTTAAATGCTCCTGCTCCATATTCACTCCCTAAATCTTCTTCTTATTCTTCTTCTTCTTCTATTACTACTACTACTACTACTACTACTACTACTACTACTACTACTACTACTACTACTACTACTACTATTTCTTCTTCTAACAAAACAATAGCTTATGATGAAACTACTACAGGTGTTCGTGCTACTTATAGTGTTGCTGTAATATGCCACTCACTACACAGCTACAACACTACGATCAGCATCACTTTTACTATGTACATCTACACGTTCTTCTGGCACTACTACTAAAATGACATTACTACTACTACTACTACTACTACTATTACTACTGCTACTACTACTGCTGCTATACTACTACTACTACTGCTGCTGCTGCTACTACTACTACTGCTATGCTACTACTATTACTACTACTACTACTGTTACTACTACTACTGCAATACTACTATTACTACTACAAGTGCTATACTACTATTACTACTACTACTACTACTACTATACTACTACTACTACTACTATACTACTACTATACTACTAATACTACTACTATACTACTACTACTACTACTATACTACTACTACTACTACTACCACTAGTACCACTAATCCTACTACTACTACTACTATTAATAATAATAATAATATCAAGTTATTAGAGTTAATAGTACTAGTAATGTTACCCGCCACAATCACAATTACTACTAATAGAAGACTTTAACAACTGCCAATACAATTACAATCACTGCTGCAAATTCATTCAATCATTCATTCATTCATTCATTTATTCATTCAAGTGCCATGCCGCGTGGCGTAGGCGATCATTTCTCTACACAATTCCCTGTCTTTAGACTTGATTATGAGATCCGCCGGTGACTTTCTTCCTAGCCACACTGACAACCCATCCAGTAACTTATCTCTCTGTCTTCTTCTGTCTCTTCTTCCTTCAATTTGTCCAGTTGCCACAGTGTGTTCCAATTTTCCTCTTCTCAGGAAATGTCCTATAAATCTCTCTTGTCTGCCTCTGATCTTTGCTATAATTTGCCTTTCAACTCTAGCCTCTCTTAATACTTCTTCATTGATTTTCTTGGCTGTCCATGGTACTTTAAACATCCTTCTTATGAACCACATCTCCATGGCCTCAATTTCTCTTATTCATAGACCATGCTTCACACCCATAAAATAAAATTAGCTCGATTAACATTGAATTACTCGGAATATTGTTTCCATTGATATGGATCAGTTGCACAAGATGCGTCTCATTGTCTGGAAAGCTGACTTGGCCTGAGCACGTCTGCTTTTTATTTCGTTGTGACATTTCCAATCAGTTGTTATAATCGTTCCTAAGTACTTGAATCAGATTTGTGCCATCGATGGTAATGCTACATTTTGGTGGTACTCTTTTCTTTGAGATGACCATCACTTCAGACCTCTTTTTATTCAGGCTGAGACCTTTATTTTTACTTTCACGAACCACGATGTCCAGAAGAACCTGTAGCTCCCCTTCACTTTTAGCAATCAGAACTGTGTCGTCTGCATATCTTAAATTGTTAAGGTTGTAAACGTCAATTGATATTCCTGGCATGTTCTCTATATTTCTCATTATGTTTTCGCTGTACAAGAAGAAGAGGTCAGGAGATAAAACACATCCTTGTCTCACTCGCAATTTTATGTCTTGGAATGCTCCTATTTGGTTCTCAACCCTCATTGCTGCTGATTGCTGCCAATATGTTTTTGATACGTTTCAGATCTTTCCCATCTATGTTGATGTCTTCCAGCATTCTTATAATTTCTGTGTGTCTCACTTTATCAAATACTTTACAGTAGTCTATGAAGCATAAGTATAGGTCCATCTTTATTTCCATTGATCTCTCCGTCAATGTTCGTATTATATATATATGGCGTTACTTGCACCTTTTCCTTCGACAAAGCCACACTGTTCTTCAGCGATTTCTGGTTTTATTTTGCTCCTGGCTCTTCTCATAACAATACAAAGTAGGATTTTGGTAACATGGCTCATAAGTCTAATGGTTCGAAGGTCTTCACATTCAAATTACTGCAAATTACTATTTCTACTGCTACTTCTTTTTCTTCTTCTTCTTCGTTGTCGTCGTCGTCGTCGCTCGCTCAGACATCGACACAAATCTCTCTCGTCAATATAGCAGTTCGTCTCAGGTTTTTAGCATCACCGTAGAGTCTCTCTTGTAAGAGACTGGGTTCTGGCCAGGTTATTTACCTGAGTGGGTTGTGTAGCTGGCAAATCTGGAGGATGTGATAAGGGGATTGTTTTGTTTTTTTTTTTTTTTTGCTGCAGGCACATGGGTCTGTTGGGCCACATTTTTCAGTTTCTGGTTTAGATGGTGTCTCGGCCTGCAACGTCCTGTTCTCAGTCGGAAGATTACCACTTGGTCATTCCTTGAGGATTTTAGTATTGGTCACCTGTCTTTGGCTGTGGGATGTTGTTTAATCACTTTGTCTGTATATATGGCTTTTAGTATTTTTGTTTGTTTGTTCGAAGCAGTTTGTGTGTGGTGCTCAAATGGCAGCAGTTAAAAGGCGTATGTTAGTCGTACTAAAGTAGTACTTTGTTTTACTTTGAATTCTGAAGCTTCTGTCTCTAAATGTCCTCCGAATTCCTCTGAAGTGCTCAGATTTGCTCTGAAGTCCTCAGATTTGCTAAGAAGTGCTCAGATATGCTCTGAATTAGTTACACACTGATTTCAGATTTTAAGATTCATTCCATGTTCTTTTAATCCTTGTGATGGCACATATCATCATCATCAGGTCCGTGCCGACTGGCGTTAGTTATTATGCTTCTCCAGAGTACACGATCCTTCATGCAGGCCATCAGTTCAGTTGGTGATCTCCTCTCACACCATCCTGTCAGACTATCCAATATCATCTCTCTTGGTCTTCCTCTTGATCTTCTTCCTTCTATTTTTCCTGTTGTTATAATATTTTCAATGCCCCCTCATCTCATTGCATGTCTTATGAAAGTAAATTGTCTCTCACTTATTTTTTTTAAAAGATTTTTTTGTCTCTCCAGCTCTTCTCATACATTCATATTTTTGCTGTCCAGGGGATTCACAACATTCGTCTAATAAACCACATTTCTGCTGTTTCCAGTGATTTTTGTGCAGACCTACCTATTATTCACGATTCACTTCCATATAACAGGATAGGTTCAATATTGCATTTTAGAACCCATTTTCTAACATTCATTGATAAGGATGTGTTGCATAATATGTTTCTCATTCTCGAAATGCAGTCTTTGCTTGGCCTATTTTGTTCCTAGTTTCTGTTCTGCACTTCCCATCTAAAGTTATTACTGCTCCAAGGTATTGAATTTCTGCACCTGCTTTAGAATAGTTCCGTTTAATTTTATACTGCTGTTTCTTAGATATAACCATAGTGTCTATCTTTTTTATGCTCAAAGTAAGGCCTTTCTGTTCACTTTCTTTGGCGACTTTATCGAAGAGTTTTTGCATGTCTTGTTGGTTCTCAGCTATCAGTACTGTGTCGTCAGCATACCGAAGGTTGTTAATATTGTATTCTCCAATTTTTATGCCTGGTTCTGTGATGATTGTGCTTAGAATATTCTATCTGTACAGAGATAAAATGACCCAAATCCAGACATACACTCTCTGATCTAGACATACACTCCCAGATCCAGACATACAGACCCAAATCCAGACATACACTCTCTGATCTAGACATACACTCCTAGATCCAGACATACAGACCCAAATCCAGACATACACTCTCTGATCTAGACATACACTCCTAGATCCAGACATACAGACCATCAGTTCAGTTGGTGATCTCCTCTCACACCATCCTGTCAGACTATCCAATATCATCTCTCTTGGTCTTCCTCTTGATCTTCTTCCTTCTATTTTTCCTGTTGTTATAATATTTTCAATGCCCCCTCATCTCATTGCATGTCTTATGAAAGTAAATTGTCTCTCACTTATTTTTTTTAAAAGATTTTTTTGTCTCTCCAGCTCTTCTCATACATTCATATTTTTGCTGTCCAGGGGATTCACAACATTCGTCTAATAAACCACATTTCTGCTGTTTCCAGTGATTTTTGTGCAGACCTACCTATTATTCACGATTCACTTCCATATAACAGGATAGGTTCAATATTGCATTTTAGAACCCATTTTCTAACATTCATTGATAAGGATGTGTTGCATAATATGTTTCTCATTCTCGAAATGCAGTCTTTGCTTGGCCTATTTTGTTCCTAGTTTCTGTTCTGCACTTCCCATCTAAAGTTATTACTGCTCCAAGGTATTTGAATTTCTGCACCTGCTTTAGAATAGTTCCGTTTAATTTTATACTGCTGTTTCTTAGATATAACCATAGTGTCTATCTTTTTTATGCTCAAAGTAAGGCCTTTCTGTTCACTTTCTTTGGCGACTTTATCGAAGAGTTTTTGCATGTCTTGTTGGTTCTCAGCTATCAGTACTGTGTCGTCAGCATACCGAAGGTTGTTAATATTGTATTCTCCAATTTTTATGCCTGGTTCTGTGATGATTGTGCTTAGAATATTCTATCTGTACAGAGATAAAATGACCCAAATCCAGACATACACTCTCTGATCTAGACATACACTCCCAGATCCAGACATACAGACCCAAATCCAGACATACACTCTCTGATCTAGACATACACTCCTAGATCCAGACATACAGACCCAAATCCAGACATACACTCCCAGATCCAGACATACACTCCCAGATCCAGACATACACTCTCTGATCTAGACATACAGACCCAAATCCAGACATACACTCCCAGATCCAGACATACACTCCCAGATCCAGACATACAGACCCAAATCCAGACATACACTCCCAGATCCAGACATACACTCCCAGATCCAGAACATACCTCTCTGATCTAGACATACAGACCCAAATCCAGACATACACTCCCAGATCCAGACATACACCCAGATCCAGACATACAGACCCAAATCCAGACATACACTCCCAAATCCAGACATACACTCCCAGATCCAGACATACACTCCCAGATCCAGACATACACTCCCAGATCCAGACATACACTCTCTGATCTAGACATACACTCCCAGATCCAGACATACACTCCCAGATCCAGACATACACTCCCAGATCCAGACATACACTCCTAGATCCAGACATACACTCCTAGATCCAGACATACACTCCTAGATCCAGACATACACTCCCAGATCCAGACATACACTCAAATTAAACTTTAACTGAACTCACAACATTTCAGGTTAGAACATTCACTCCAAAAAAACATCATGTGCCGAAGTTCCCTGGTCATGTGACACAATTTCTCAAATCTTCTAGAAGGCAAGGAAATTAATTATCATATTAAATCCCTTTATGAAATTACGCGGAACAATAACTAATTGCACCCCCCCCCCCCAAACATATCACTACTAGCTGATTACCCGGCGTTGCCCGGTGATGTATTTATCCCAATCATCTGTTAGACAGGAAAAGGATTGAATTTTATCTATAGTGTAATATCGAAGTATTTTATTTATAGGTATTTAAGTATAAGTACAGTATACAAATAGTAAAGTCTTTTACAAATTCACTATAATATTAATTTAACTCAAAACTTGATTATAAACATTTTTAGTTTCATCTCCAGGAGCAAGAATAAATAATTTCTTGGTTGAGCAAGCAACATAAATTGTACGTGGGAGAAACATTGCTATCTCAAATCCACTCCGCAGTAAATAATAGACTGCCCCTGTGATTTATTGATCGTGATCGAGAACGCAAGTCTCACTGGAAATTGCAATCTCCTAAAGTTAAAAGGGAGATCCGTTGGAATGAACGATATCCATGGGATAAAAACTGCTTCACCCTCTCCTTATCCTGTTAAGATAGTCTCTTGAAATACATTGCCGAGTATCCTCTTTACACACAACTTTGTGCCGTTGCAAAGTTTTGGCAGGTCAAGGTTCCGTAGTAAAAAATAATTCGAGATCTCACCCTAATTTTCACACCCTCTCACACCCCCCCCCCCCCCCCCGTTGGGAGCTGAACCTGGACGTAAACGAGATCATGAGTGTCACTACTCACCTCAGCGACCCCGAAAACTATGGACTCGACACTAATATCGGTCGTTTTAGTTTACATTTACATGCCACCCCCAATCCACCCCCACCCCTCTATCATCCCCATGCCGATGGGGACTGACTAAAAGCAAGCAAGATAAAGTTGTCCATGGGAGAAACATGGCGACCTCAGATCTATCTCTCTCCCTCTCTCTCTCAGTCCCTTTCCCTCTTCCTCTCTCTCTATCTCTCTCCCTCTCTTTCCTTCTCTCCCTCCATCTCTCCCCCCTCTCTCCTCTCCCTCTCTCTTTCTCTCTCCCTCATTTGAAAAGCTAATTTGAAAAACAATTAAGAAAAAGGCGCACTGTCACTGAGCACTGCTGAGTTGCCTGATGTTTTCGTTACCACTGTAAACAGTTCAGGATCTTGTGATGGATTAGACACTTCAGCGGATATAACGTCATCGATTTGGGTGCGGCACGGCCCACAACCCGAGGCAGGCATTCCGCATAAATATAACGGGAGTTACATCCTTGTCATCATAGGGCTAGTTTTACTATCGATCGTTTGGATGAAATTGCTCCAGGCGTTCCAGAGTGATGCTGGAACATACACACACACACACACACACACACATATATATATATATATATATAAATTATTACTCTGAGTAAGCATAATTATTCTTGTGAGCTACAACAGTGGTTTCCCGTTACTTCTATTTGTTTGTGTACGGACTCTCCGCTAGCCTTTGGACTCCCTGTCCTACACGCAAGGCAGCAGGATCAAGAGATTTTAAGTCGCCTCTTACATGGCTGGTATTCCCTTCACTGAGCACATGCGGCACTTTATAAGAGTAGTAGAGCCACCTACTACCCCACCTCGCTCTCTGAGTCTACCGCCAGTTGGTCCGCGCCTGCTTATTTGGGTAAATCCTTATTTAAAGGGATCCTCCTTATCTGTAGGACTTTCACCATCAGCCACATGTGACGCGCTGGGTTGGGGATGGTCGCCCCAGCTTTACCCCAGATGACAGATAATATCTTGGGACGCAAATGCAGAGAAGCAAAGGAAGTGTGGTTAAATGAACAGTGCAGACAAATAGAGGACTGTCATAATAAAGACAGCAAAAACATGCACAAACGAATTAGTGAACTCACAGGCAGGAAAACAAAATATACCACAGGATGCCTGAAATCAAAAGAAGGTAAAATGTTAATGGGAAAAGAAGACATTGTGGACAGGTGGACAGAGTACGTCGGTGAGCTATATGGAGGAGAAAGACCAGAATTAACACCAGATACTGAAAATTGTGATGGACCACCAATACTTGAAGATGAAATCATAGATGCCATCAAACACATGAAGAAAGGAAAAGCGACTGGGCCTGATAATATAACAATAGAAGAAATAGAGGCGCTAGAGGAGATAAGAAAAAAAATAATAACTAAGATACTGAATGACATTTACAACAGTGGTTATATTCCCAGTGACGTGCTTAAATCCACGTTTATAGCACTAATAAAGAAACCAGGTGCAAAGGAATGTGAGGACCACCGGACTATCAGCCTCTCATGTCACATAACGAAGCTACTTCTGAGAATTATTGTCAGAAGAACAAGGGAAAAGATAAAACGGGAAATAGCAGATGAACATTTTGGATTTGTTGAAGGAAAGGGAACACACAATGCCATTTAATAATTAGTGAATAAGTACACAACTATACACGACGCACTCCAGTAAAGCTGTGATACCAGAATGTATAAAATAGGAAAAAGTAGGAGCAGCTTTATTACTTAACGATTACAAAGTTGTGACGTTTCGGCGTGAGCCTTAATCATACAAAAACATACAGGACGAAGAAATAGAGAGAGGAGATAAAGTAAAGATTCACATGAATAGTTTTTAAAAAAATTTTTTTTAAGAGTACTTATCTGTAAATTGTAAGGTGTGACTTGTCTTGCGGTGTGTGTCAGGAATGGATTTAGTAGAACGTGGAGACTGTTTAAATAGAGACCTGTGATATGTGGTCGGTGGGTTGTAACTGGGGGTGGTGGATGGGGAACCGGGGAGGGGAGAGAGAGTGATACAATACTGACCTAGCTAGGAGAAATTGAAACAGATGATTGGGAAAGAGGGGTTGCAGAGTGATGCTGTGAGGAAGTTTGAAAAGTAAGAAGGGGTGGACTTAGTGGAGAGGTACTATAATGATTGAAGAGAATGTTAAGTGTAGCTAAACAGCGAGTTTAACCCATGTTGCTCCAATGTCCCATAATTTTGAATGCAGCGGTTCTCAAGCATCATGCGGCTTGTGTCATCTGAGTGACATTGTTTGATAGCTAGTACCAGAAAATCAGATTTGCCTCTGTGGTTGGGGCCATTGAAATGATTTGGGACTGGTTTCGAAACATTCTGGGCGATGTCGTACAGATGTTTTTGCATGCGGCCCCCTAATCTGAGGCCAATCTCTCCGATATATGTTATCCTGCATCTTTTGCTAGCGATAACATATATCACATTACGGGACTCGCATCTGAATCCCTCATGAAGACTTATTAAATTCGCCAACTCACTCAATAACAACATAAAATTCAGTTATGAAATTTCTGACAAATCGTTAACTTTTTAGACATTAAAATTTCTATTGGCACAAACAGGCTTGTCACCTCTGTATTTTACAAGCCCACCGACAGCCACACCTATTTGCTTTACACCTCCTCCCATCCTGAAGCCTGTAAGAACTCCAACCCATACTCCCAACTCCTCCGTCTTCACCGCATATGTCAG
>CM019702.1:26143231-26212439 GCA_009760885.1 Achatina immaculata | reverse complement strand
TTTTTATCATGGCTGTTCCTAGTGATGTTGGATCTGCTCATCATTTTGCTAAATATCATGGCTGTCCCTACTGATGTTGGATCTGCACATCATTTTGCTAAATATCATGGCTGTTCCTAGTGATGTTGGATCTGCACATCATTTTGCTAAATATCATGGCTGTCTCTACAGATGTTGGATCTGCACATCATTTTGCTAAATATCATGGCTGTCTCTACAGATGTTGGATCTGCACATCATTTTGCTAAATATCATGGCTGTCTCTACAGATGTTGGATCTGCTCATCATTTTGCTAAATATCATGGCTGTCCCTACTGATGTTGGATCTGTTCATCATTTTGCTAAATATCATGGCTGTCCCTTTTGATGTTGGATCTGCACATCATTTTGCTAAATATCATGGCTGTCTCTACTTATGTTGGATCTGCACATCATTTTGCTAAATATCATGGCTGTCCCTACTGATGTTGGATCTGCTCATCATTTTGCTGAATAGTCCTATCATGGCTGTCTCTGCTGATGTTGGATCTGCATGTCAGGTCACGGTAACAGAAAGCAGTGTTTGTGCTGCGGGGACCAGTCTCCTTGCACTTGTGTTTCTTGTCTTATAGTTTGGCCCATGCTTTCTCCTCATGGTCACACATCACATCTTTCATCACTTCCTCTCAGTCCACCTTCCTGACTGACTAACCTCCCTTGGATGATTTCCAAACTATCTCAGTTTTGGTCTAAGATGTGACTTCCTTCATGCCACAAGTTCACCAAATGAAATCTTCTTGGGGACACAACTGTTGTTATTACCCCCAGCCATCTTAGTATTCCTGTTTAAGTGTTGTCATGATGGATGAAAGCTCAGAGCTTACTTTATCTTGCCACCAGATGTTTATTATTTTGTGATGGCAATGAAAATGAAAACTGTTTTCTCGCCTGTCTTGAAGAAATTTTCCATGTTTCATATCCATATAAGTAAGGGAGGTCAAACCACACAAGTCTGATAGATTGGAACATTTGTCTCCAGTGTTAGCTTTCTATTATCCCATGCCCTCTTTCTTGGTGGCTGCCATTCTATTCATGTAATTATTTGTTTCTCAAGATATAGGTAGAAGTAACATCAGAACAATGATAGTTGAACCTGTTCACTAACTCCAGTGGTTTTCCCCTCACTGTTATGTTAGTTACTGGGGCTCGTGTTTTCTCAGAGAAGCAACACATTGAAGCTTACCTGCGAACCACATGCTCTAGCCATGCTGTTTATCTGTGATTATAGCCTAGCCTCACTAATAGCCACAAGAGTTGCATTATCAACAAATAGAAGCCTTTTGATTAAGGCTTCAGTTGTCTCCATCTTGGATGAAAGTAAGATTTAAAAATCTACTGAATTATAGTCATATTTGAATATCTACTGAATTATTATAGATCTGAATATCTGCTGAATTATAGTCCTATTTGAATATCTACTGAATTATAGTCAGATCTGAATATCTACTGGATTAAAGCAAGATTTGTATATATACTGGATTAAAGAAAGGTTTGAAAATCTACCAAATTAAAGTTAAGATTATATCTACTTGTGATTGTACAGATTAAATATTATTTCCTCAGAATACACAAGAGCAGAGCAACCTCAAAGGAGAGAAATTCATCCAAGGATAATGCACCATCAAGAGCAAGCTATCAGATCCGAGTGTAGCTGTGCTACGTAGTTTCACTGCCAATCATAGAACACATCTCCGTGAATCTTAGTATGAAAATAAGCTCTCTCAGTATTAACTCAGTAATGCTGTGATAACACAAGATATACTAGTGTAAAGTGTCTTCATAAATTACATTAGTTGTCACATCAGGTGCTGAAACAAGAAAGAGAAAACTACTTGTCTTGTCATACCTGGCTTCTAGTTTTTGTTTAATTTTCTGGTATGTGCAGCTTTATTGATTTGAAATGTATATGTTGTCACTTGGCACTTGATTGTGCTGTTAAAAGATTATAGAAATTCTCTCTCTCTCTCTGAACCTTAAGTGCCCAGGGCACATGGGGCTTCCGCAAGGGTTTTCCACAAATGCCTGTCTTTCGCCTTTTTTTCTGCTCTTGCCCAGGTGAGCCCTCTATTGCTCAACATCCTTTCTGTTGTTCTTCTCCATGTCTCTTTTGGTCTACCCTTACTTCTGCTCCCCTGTGGTGTCCATCTTAGTGCTATTTTTGGTAGTGAGTTGTCAGTCATTCGGAGCACATGTCCCAACCATCGCCAGCGTCTTTCCTCAATAATTGTTGTCAGTGGTTTCATCTGCATTTCTGCTAATAAGATGTTATTTCTTATGGTGTTTGGCCAAAATATTTTTTTAATTCTACGTAAACATTTAGTCTGGAAAGAATTCAACTTGTTTTCTATGGTTTTGGTGATTTTCCAGCATTCACTTCCATAGAGTAGTACACTTAGAACATTACTCTTAAATATCCTGATTTTCATATTTATGCTTAGTTTATTTGATTTCCATATATTCTGTAGCATTGCAAAAACCTGGTTTGCTCTAGTAAGTCTGCTGTTGATGTCCTCTGTGCTGTCTCCATTTTCTACTACTCTGCTGCCAAGGTATACAGATTCGTTGACCTCCTCCACTAACTTGTTATCTACTCTGAGTACATTTCTGTTGTTCACATTTTGCTTCATTAACTTTATCTTTCCTACGTTGATCTTTAGTCCTATGTTGTTTGCATTCTGGGTTAACTTGTTTATTTTATCTTGCATATCTTTGTGTTATAGAAATTAAAACACAACAAATGGTTAAACATAGAAGTAACTCAAGCTCCCTTTGAATCACATTGTCTTACCTCTTCCCGCGCCGCAGGAAGAAACTCGGACGTTCCGTTTGGTGCCAGAGTAAAAGTGTGGGTCTTGATATGTATCGGGGGTATAGTTGGAAAAGTGAATGAAATACAGTATTTCCTTGTTATGTGTACTTATTATGTTTCAAAATAACTAAAAATGTATGAAGATTTCATAAATGCAGAGTTTTTTTGGGGGAAAAAAGAAGTAATGTGATGTTTTTAGACAATAACTGTGTCCAGCTTACCATCGGCTGGGTCTAGGATACAGTACGTACCACCTGAGATCCCGAGAACTGCCTGTCGACTACCTGTCAATCTCATCTTGTGATTGTATGTGCCTTTCTCCCTAAAATAATGTCTGAAATAACCTTCTGACTACTTCTCCAGTTGTCTAATATGTCTAGATCTACTTGGGATACATTCAGAACAGTGGTCTGGTCACAGGGTATGTCCATATCCCTATCTACATCACCAAAAATTGAAAATTCGTGACGATCACTTTGATTTTCTCCCTAGTTACTAGGCACTCTTCGGCCATGATGAACAGAATCACGGGGCATGCACACTAAATGTTTACAATCCAAACATTACGTCGGGTTTTTAATTAAACAAAGCATGTAGCTAAATATAGTCACACAGCAGTATAGACACAAACCGAAAGTGACTATTTTTAGTCATTAGGCACAGGAAGAGTTGAGAGGCTTAAACATATGTTCTCCTAGTTCAGTTACCGTTTTTGCAGATTCTGAACTGTAGATGGGAGATGTATAGCTGTGTAACTTGATTCTTTGCTACAGGTGAAAGTATATGGTTATGTGATTTTAATATTGCAACTGTATTTGAAAAAAGTGTGGTTATGCCACTTCTGTAAATGAAAGGTGTGTCAGTCAGTCATTTGCATGTCCCTTGTGGAACTCTGCCTCCCTGACAGCACTCCTGTAGGCTTCTTGGTTATAAGCAAGACGTCCTGCTGCTGATGCCTCCATTCACAGATCATCAGCGACACCTTGCAGTCATTTCCACCTTGATCTTCCTCTCTTTCTTTTTCCAGTTATGTACCCTTCCAAGACTGTCTTCTCTAAATTATCAAGACATTTAATCTTATCTTATATCTTATATCCTTCCCATGCCGTTAAACGTCCAATTTTTTCTGTCTTCGGCGAGTCTTTCAACCTCATCAAAGGATTTTATGCCTGTTAATTTGGCCTCTCTTAATAATGTCCTCTTCAGAGTTTCACACGGTCTGCCTCTTTTTCTTTGGCCTGTTGTGTTCCACTTGATAGCTTGTTTTGGGATTCTCTGATCATTTCTTTTCATCAAGTGACCAACATATGTCTATCTCCTTTTCCTGATCACCCATGAGACTGGTTGTTGTTCAGTCATCTGTCTTATCTCTGCATTGTTTCTGAATTCATTCCACTTGATGCCGAGTATTTTTAATATGTCCAAAATATTTAAGTTTTCTCCTTTCAGTCTTCCTTACTAGCCAACCTTTTTTCAATATTAAGTTCTTGTAGTACAGATATATTTGTTCTTTTTTGTGTCCATGATATTTGAAAAACTCTTTTGTAGCATTTACATTCAAAGGCATTTATGTGTTTCTCAGCTGTTTTGTTAAGTGTCCAGGTCTCACAGGCATATGTTGTGATGGGAAAGATGCATGCCCTTAAAAATCTTATTTTTGTGGTTCTGTCTGTTCCTCTCCACAGCTTATTTAGTTGTTTTACTTTTTGAAGAGCGATAGATGTCCTCCTTTCAATTTCCCTCATTGTATCTCCATTATTAGTTAGTAATGATCCAAGATATTCAAAATTTTCCACCTCTCCAATTTTTCCTCATTTTTCCTCATTTCAGCTGCCTTATTTGTATTATCAGTTATCATCAATTTAGTTTTCTTTGCATTAAAATAAAGTTTTCCTCTTCACTATTCTTACAGACTGACATAATTAGTTTTTCCGTTCCTTTTTGTGTTGTTGATAGTAATACTGTGTCATCAGCATATCTAATCTCTGGTAATTCATAACCTCAAGTTGTTATGGCATCGTAATATTCTTTGTCTACATCTTCTCTAATATTCCTCATTATATTTTCAGTATACAAGTTAAATAAGTAGGGTGACAGTATGCAACCCTGACAGATCCCTTGCTTTATGTCAAACCAAGTTGTTGTTTCACCATTTATTCTTACTGCTCCTTGATGGTCTAGATACAACAGTGATGTTAATTGTATCAAATGTGTTGGAAATCCCATTCTTTCATTATTTCTCACAGTTTCTGGTGTTGTACGCAATCAGATGCTTTTGAATAGTCTATAAAAGATAAATATAGATTCACATTAAATTCTCTATTATTAATCTTATGTTGAAAATATGATCTCTTGTTCCTCTTCCTTGTCTAAAAGCAGCTTGGACCATATTGATTTCTCATATTTTCTTTCAAAGTCTATCCATTATGATTTTTAACAGATTTTTGCTGGCATGACTATAATCAGGGCAACAGTTCTGTAGTTTGTGCATAATTTCAGGTTACCCTTTTTCAGCAGTTTGTGAAACTTATTAGCTTAAGGTGGGGGGTATATGATTATAAGAAGACTATTACCTTAAAGTGAGAAATGTATGATTGTGTGAAAATTGTTGTCTTTAAGTTGAGGGATGTAAGATAATGTGAGGATTATTATCCTAAGATGAGTGATAGATTAAAGAGGTATGGCTGTGTTACTTACAAAGTATGAGCTATGGGTCAGTAATGTGTGTGCTTATGTTACTGGAAGACTGTGAGCCATGGATATAAAAGGTTATGTGAAGACTGTGAGCTGTAGATATAAAAGGTTATGTGAAGACTGTGAGCCATGGATATAAAAGGTTATGTGAAGACTGTGAGCAATAGATATAAAAGGTTATGTGAAGACTGTGAGCAATAGATATAAAAGGTTATGTGAAGACTGTGAGCCATGGATATTAAAGGTTATGTGAAGACTGTGAGCCATGGATATAAAAGGTTATGTGAAGACTGTGAGCAATAGATATAAAAGGTTATGTGAAGACTGTGAGCCGTAGATATAAAAGGTTATGTGAAGATTGTGATCTATAGTTATAAATGGTTATGTGAAGACTGTGAGCAATAGATATAAAAGGTTATGTGAAGACTGTGAGCCATGGATATAAAAGGTTATGTGAAGACTGTGAGCAATAGATATAAAAGGTTATGTGAAGACTGTGAGCCATGGATATAAAAGGTTATGTGAAGACTGTGAGCCATGGATATAAAAGGTTATGTGAAGACTGTGAGCAATAGATATAAAAGGTTATGTGAAGACTGTAAGCCATGGATATAAAAGGTTATGTGAAGACTGTAAGCCATGGATATAAAAGGTTATGTGAAGACTGTAAGCCATGGATATAAAAGGTTATGTGAAGACTGTGAGCAATAGATATAAAAGGTTATGTGAAGACTGTAAGCCATGGATATAAAAGGTTATGTGAAGACTGTGAGCAATAGATATAAAAGGTTATGTGAAGACTGTAAGCCATGGATATAAAAGGTTATGTGAAGACTGTGAGCAATAGATATAAAAGGTTATGTGAAGACTGTAAGCCATGGATATAAAAGGTTATGTGAAGACTGTAAGCCATGGATATAAAAGGTTATGTGAAGACTGTGAGCAATAGGTATAAAAGGTTATGTGAAGACTGTAAGCCATGGATATAAAAGGTTATGTGAAGACTGTAAGCCATGGATAATAAAAGGTTATGTGAAGACTGTGAGCAATAGGTATAAAAGGTTATGTGAAGACTGTAAGCCATGGATATAAAAGGTTATGTGAAGACTGTAAGCCATGGATAATAAAAGGTTATGTGAAGACTGTAAGCCATGGATAATAAAAGGTTATGTGAAGACTGTGAGCAATAGGTATAAAAGGTTATGTGAAGACTGTAAGCCATGGATATAAAAGGTTATACGAAGATTGTGAGCCACAGGTAAAAAAGGTTATTAGAAGAATATAAGCTATAAGTATAAAAGGTTATTAGAAGAATGTGAGCTATAGGTATAAAGGTTATTAGAATAATGTGATCTATATGTATAAAAAGTTATTAGAAGAATGTGAGCTATTGGTTAATGATATATGATTATGTTACTTGAAGATTTGTGAACTATATTATTACAATGTGTGATTATATAACTCAAAGACTATTCCTTTTCTTCATGAAGGAGCTTATCAGTTGCATAAAAGCTGAAATTTTTTTTTTCCTGTTTCAGTAATTGAAGATTACATTTGTTATGTCATGTTTGCTATGTCATATGTGGATTTTTCCTGGTTATTAAAGAGGAACTGAATCTTAGGGCTTGCCTCCAACATACACATACGAGAGGATGAGAAAGATTCATGTGACACAAAAGTTAATTGTGTATATGTTTATGGGCATGCATATGTGTGCAATTATTTTATTATGTGTGAAAACAAACACATGTTAATATGAACTACAATAAATATTGTGATTATTTTCAGCATCACAGACTTTATCATGAAAATCTTTGTCTTCATACTTCACTTTATCTTATACTTATTATATTGTTATGGAAGTCAGTTTATTGGAAGTTTATGCTCATGTTGTGTCTCTCAGTTTTTCTATGTTAATGAAAGAACAAAAACCAGGATTTTAAAGAAAGTTCCAGGGAAAAATAAACCAGAACAAATATCAACAGAGCTTGTGACAGACTGAGACAGACAGACATGACAAAATGGTGGCTATACAAATATCAGTAGTTGATACAGGACAACATCATGTCTGCCGACTTAGTGTAAGTGATGGAGACCACATGTTCTGATTTAGTTGATGGAGACCAATTGTTCTGATTTAGGTGATAGAGTCCACATGTTCTGATTTCAGTGACGTTCTGATTTAGGTGATGGAGTCCACATGTTCTGATTTAGGTGATGGAGTCCACATGTTCTGATTTAGGTGATGAAGTCCACATGTTCTGATTTAGGTGATGGAGTCCATGTGTTTCTGATGTTGCTGCTGCTTTTACCATGTTGAATATATAGTCCTTGTATTGGCTGAAGAATGAGTAACAGATGTAGGCTTCTCATGTTCCCATCATAGGATATGTGTTTGTCCACCATGCTGTCCTGGCTATGTGTTTGTCCACCATGCTGTCCTGGCTATGTGTTTGTCCACCATGCTGTCCTGGCTATGTGTTTGTTCACCATGCTGTCCTGGCTATGTGTTTGTCCACCATGCTGTCCTGACTATATGATCACAACATTGGCTAATGTCTGCTAAGAAGACAGCGGGCATCAACTTGTTGCTGTTCTGAAACCCTCTCTGACTTTCTCCTACCACCTTAACTTGGACACCTCAAGGGAAAAGAAAAAGGGCAGGCCATTGGAGACATGGAGACCACAACACAGTGAGAACTAAAGGAAGCGGGAAAGACATGGTTTGAGGTATCCTGACTTGCTCAAGACAGGATTGGCTGGAGAACATTTGTTGATGGCTTATGCTCCATTGGGAGTACAGAGAACTGAGGATGGTAATAAGAAGTAGACAAGATTACAAAGTTATGCACAGACAACAAAATGGATTAGATGAGATTGTAAAATAGAACAACTAGGGAAGTAGGCAAGTTTACAGAGTTAGTCAAATAACAAAAATACCAGTGACAGACAAAATGTTAAAGTTACAAAAAAGCCACATATGAGTGTTTCACGCTTCAGACACAAAGAAAGGCCACTGGATGTTTCTCAGGTCAAGGAAAATTGCACTTTATTAAACTGATCTCCATCAGTTTGTTTATTACAGCACAAGTAGTAATGTCCCAGAGAATGGCTCAGCTGGAGAAAATTATTCACAAAATTGAAATATATTATCACTTTCATGTCATTTTGATGCACATATAGGCATCTTTTTTGCACTTATTTTTCTCCCTATTAATTTATTCTAATAACTTTAGTGTAAACAGTATTCCATAAATATATTACAATTTTCACATTTATTTTGTAAATAGTTTCACTTGATGTTTTATATTTTAAAATATTGTTAAAGCTGGGATGTAAACAATAGTAAGGCTTATACAAAAGAAACATTTCTGTGTAAAGTGGCTCTATGTATGCCAACTTATATGACTGTTAATCCATGATTAGTTACATCTCCAACAATGGTCAGACTCTGGTCACACTCAGAAATTTTTAAGAATTAACACTGATAATTCCAAGCACAGAAATGACACTTTCTCAAAAACTGTAACCAATTCATGGTGAATGTGGCAAATTCAGGAATAAAATGGATGAAGCTGTGTTTCTGGAGGTGGATAATATTCTGATATGCACATTCAGTCATCAGATGATGATGCTGTTTTTCTTGTAGTTGACGAAGCTGTGGTATGGGTAACTGCCTGGATTCAGGATCTTTTGCATCTTTGTTCTTGATCTGTATCAAAATGTGATCATCTTCTTCAACAACAATCAAGCCTTCTCCACCTGCAAGCAAGACATGAAGAGTTATAAGTAAACATCTGGTTTGGTGGTGAAAGCACATTTCACACATACATACACGTTTCACATAAACATATCTGCTGTACAGTGAATGAGATTTATTTTCAAGTGGTGACAAACTGGGCATCCAGACTTGTCTGATCTTTCATTCTTACCACACATTCACTGATCTTTCATTCTTACCACACATTCACTGATCTTTCATTCTTACCACACATTCACCAATCTTTCATGTGTATAAACTAGGAAAAATGTAGGAACAGCTTTGTTACTTAATGACTAGAAGGTTGTGACATAGATTCACATGAATACTATTAAAAAGAAAAAAAAATTAAATAGAGTACTTAGCTGTAAATTGTAAGGTGTGGCTTGTCTGGCGGTGTGTGTCAGGAATGGATTTAGTAGAATGTGGAGACTGTTTAAATGGAGACCTGTGATATGTGGTCGGTGGGTTGTAAATGGGGGTGATGGATGGGGAACCGGGGAGGGGAGAGAAAGTGATACAATGTTGACCTAGCCAGGAGAAGTTGAAATAGATGATTAGGGAAGAGGGGTTGCAAAGTGATGCTGTGAGGAGGTTTAACACATAAGAAAGGGTGGAGCTTAGTGGAGAGGTACTATAATGATTGAAGAGAATATTAAGTGTAGCTAAACAGCGAGTTTAACCTATGTGGCTCCAGCGTCCCATAATTTTTAATGCAGCGGTTCTCAAGCACCAGGCAGCTTGTGTCATCTGCGTGACATTGTTTGATGGCTGTTACCAGAAAATTATATTTGCCTCTGTGATTGGGGCCACTGAAATGATTTGGGACTGGTTTCAAAGCATGCTGGGCGATGTCGTATAGATGTTTTTGCATGCGGTCCCCTAATCTGAGGCCAATCTCACCAATATACATTATCCTGCATCTTTTGCAAACGATGACATATATCACATTACGGGACTCGCATGTGAGTACCTCATGAAGAGTGAGGATAGTTTTGAGAAAGGTGATTGTTTTCATTTCCCAGACTACCAGGGAGGTAACGCAGCGGGGGCAGTTACGTTTTCTGGTGCCAACATATGTAAGGCTCCGCTTCAAGTGGCTGCGGATGAGGATGTCCTTAAGGTTTGGCTCACGTTTGTATGCCAGCAGGGGTGGATCAGAGAAAATGTCGCGAGTGTCGGGGTCGAGTTGGATTAGCGGAAGATGACGATAAAGAATTTCCTTAACCATCTGACCGTGCGGGTGGAAAGGCAGTACTAACTTAACTCTGTCAGATGGAGTAACAGGCTTTTTCCTGAATACTTCTTTGCAGCTCACTAGTTGGATATGGTTGATGGGTTCACAAAGGACCTTTTTTGGGTAGTGGCGATGACGGAAAAATTCTAATAACTTGTTGGACTGATCTATAAAGTCCAAATTATTCTGACATATGCGGCGAAGATGGAGGAGTTGAGAGTATGGGATGGAGTTCTTACAGGCTTCAGGATGGGAGGAGGTGTAAAGCAAATAGGTGTGGCTGTCACTGATCTTTCATTCTTACCATACATTCACTGATCTTTCATTCTTACCACACATTCACTGATCTTTCACTCTTGCCACACATTCACTGATCTTTCATTCTTACCACACACTCAGTTTAGTACTAGTAGAACATATCTTCTTCAGTCTTCCTTTGGCTGAGAGCTGGTATTCTCTGCAATGGCAGTTAAGATATTGAGGCACTGCAATGTGTCATCTTGGGAGCAGGTTATGGTGGCTATTTTTTCAGTCCCTGAGTACAGCTAAAAAGCAGAGGTATGCAGTACTTCTTTAGTAGACTCCACCACCATGGGGACTGATGATCCCTGCCTCATTAGCCAGACTAGGCCAGCTACTGGAGGTGTGTGACAGGGTCTTGGTCAACTATGATTTGTCAACCCTGACTCTAGAATGTTAGCTGTGAGTTGGTGATTTGGGAGATCAGACGGAAGAACATGTAAAATGAGACTATTACATTCATAAATATAAGATACTGGAGGTAACTAATATAAAATTCCTGAAACAAAAAAAAACAATAAAAAATTCATGTAGTTCTTGTCACATTACATTCTTTCACATTCAGTAAGACAATTTCTAAGCAAACTATTACCTATTTAACAATGTTCTTTTAGAATACAACTTGGTGCTTAGTGAGTCAAGGTATAAGAGTGAGTAGATAATATTTCAAGGAAGCATATAACTGTAGGCAAGTAAATATTTTTAAAAGTCTAGTATTAAAAGATGTTAGCAGAATGCCAAGCCCATTGATTGTATATACTGAAGACAGCAAAAAAACAAGTAAAAGAATTCAAGTATCTTGGATGCATGTTCACAGAAGATTCAAAGCTTGATAGAGAAACTGATGTTAGAACACAAAGAGCCATTGCTGTTACATACCAGCTATCTCCACTGCTTACATGCCCCTACATCCCACTTACAACTAAGACAGATAGTTAATAGCACATTCCTACCAACGCCGTGCTACCAGTGCCAGATATGGTCACTTACTAGGAAACAACAGAATAAATTAACCGCACTTAGGAAAGCAGCAAATGCCACCTGGTTTGACAAGCTAAGGAATAACACCATAAGACAGGTGGTAGGAACTACACCATGTCTGTGACACATAGAGAAGCAAAGAATCAAGTGGTTCAGCCACTTATGAGAATGACATACCTACGGCCAGCCGTGAGAGCCTTCAACCAAAGAACTACAGGACATAGATCAAGAGAAAGACACAGAAAGAAATGGACAGATGGTATCTGAGAATTATGATATGACCGTCACTGAGACCACCCATTTGCATCACCCCTTGATACTTCACTGTACAAGAGGAAGGATAATGCAAAGTTAAAAGATGAAATACTGACCATGTATTTTAAATGGTAAGGGATGAAATTCCAAAGTTGCACAGCAGAGTATGAAAAGTTTTTCTTGCATAGATCAAGCCTGGAGTCAGATAAAAAAAAAACAACTGTTTAAACACTGGCTATGTTTAGGGCTAGCTATAAACAGTGACCACAATCAAGGCAGAGCACTGTGCCACAGAATTCTATGAACTAGCAGGGCTTGCTTTGTTAAAGATGATTCTGTATTTGATAGGTATAATTTTTTTATAATAATACCATGTTTATATGACTGACTTACGTGATGTTCTAATATCCCTTAATGCACTAACAGCCAAGCGTACAGTGCATCTTACCTTGCCGACAGATATTCTCAGAATCAGTTTTCACCTACCTCAGCGCTGGCGTGACAAGTTTTCACCTATCTCAGCGCTGGCGTGACAAATTTTCACCTATCTCAGTGCTGGCGTGAAAAGTTTTCACCTATCTCAGCGCTGGCGTGAGAAGTTTTCACCTACCTCAGCGCTGGCGTGACAAGTTTTCACCTACCTCAGCGCTGGCGTGACAAGTTTTCACCTACCTCAGCGCTGGCGTGAACAGTTTTCACCTACCTCAGCGCTGGCGTGACAAGTTTTCACCTACCTCAGCGCTGGCGTGACAAGTTTTCACCTACCTCAGCGCTGGCGTGACAAGTACCCACATTTATAACTTGATCCACGGACTAGCACTACTTTTCACAAACTTCGTGTGTGCAACTGTTCTTCTGTCAGTTTTACTGTTCTCAACACTCATACGTTTCAAATCAAACATAACTGCCAACAATTGTCTTCTCTGACATAATTTGCAGCACACACATTCCACCGGAGTTTGCTTTTAAAGTGAACAGGCCTGAAATTGTTGTGCGAAAAATGCAGACATACAGATGTGAGTTAGACTTCACGGAATAAAGTATGTGTGTATTTATATGTTCATATGTATATGTGTATGTATGCATAAATTAATTCTATTGGCCAGAAGTTGTGTGTGGAAGATACTTGTGAAAAGAAACGTTCATTGCCAAACAAAACAACAGTGGTGTCCGTGTGTGTGTGTGTGTATACATGGGTGCTTGTATTTACCTGTCGTCGATCACTTTGCCTCGAAATTTATCACTGTCCCTGGAAACTTATTCTTCGGCCGCGGGAAGAAGGGTGTCTCCTCAACAAATTGCCGCATTCCTTGGTAATCTAAAGTGTTCTGATGGTCGCTGACAAACTGGCCTCTAGCATAGAGTTTGAATACAGGTAGATTACGCTGATAGGCGCCCTCTTGCCTGCAGAGATCAGGGAATTTGGTGCAGTTGACAGCAGCAAAACTTCCAGCCTCCTTGTCCGTAGTTCTGGCAGCTTTGACAAAATGCGGCTTGGACCTTTGACACTCTGGACAATTAGGATCGTAGAACATGACAAGGGCGACGTTTTGCTCCGCCAGGAAAGTTGTGAATACAGGCTCCTCGAGTTCGTATACCTTTGAGCACCCGATAAAGGATCTGGCTTAACTCTTCTCTGAAGCGCCCCTGACAACGGCGACATGGCGACCAAATTACTGCTCTCCTCTCTGCTGATCTAAGGTAGTTCTCTGGAGCTGTCAAGGAATACAGAAACTGTGTCTGCGATGGCTTGTGTGGGACACAGCTACTTCGAATATCCGACAATGGCGACGGTTACATTTCTTTAAGATGTTAACGAAGAAATCACCATTTTGGAGTAAGTGCACATAATATCAAGACGAAAGAGCACATTTGTGACGTCAAGATAGATGCGCATAGATGGACCGGGATTCTCGCTTATATAGAACGTCGAAATATATAAGATGTGCAGTTCTTGGTTTTATCGTCTTCTTCAACAAGCCTCACTCTCTAAAGATCAGTGCCCAAAGTAGAACTTGAGTTTCTGCTGTAGTTGCACAGAACAAAGACTGTTAGGCTGACACTGTAGAGCAGCTGGGATGGCTCCCTGAGAAGGAGACTGACTTACGGACTTGCCTAGAGTGTGGCGATAATCGTGAAACTAGAAACACATTGAAACTAGCCTTTTTCTTATATATATATATATATATATATATATATATATATATATATATATATATATATATATTCCTCTAATGAGAATTTCCAGATGTTTTCTGGACATGCCGGGAGAAGGCAAGTTTGAGAAGTTGATAAACAGTGTGTGACTCTGGTGAAAATAAAACCTAGCTGAGTGGCATTAACTGGGTACATGGAGCCCAAATAGAAGATCGTGATTTTGCTGATGACATAACTCTTATCAGTGACAATGTGAATTCGATGCAAGAAAAAAAGTAGATACCAGCTTCACTGGGTAGAAAAATAGGCCTTGAAATCAACAAGGATAAACACAAAAAATGAAAAACTATTGAAGAAGTACACTAATTTGCATACCTCGGCAGCTACATAGACCAGGATGGTGACACCAGAAAGAAAGTTAGAATTGCAAAAGCAGCACTGACCTTCAAGAATCTTGAGAACATGTGACACTCAAAAGTTATAACCTCTAAAAACCAAGCTAAGATTATTCAATTCAAATGAATAAATTGCATGTGAATACTGGAAAACAACTAAAGAAACAAACAACAAATTAGACTCTTTTGAAAACAAATGCCTAAGGAAAATATTCGGTATAAAATGGTAACACACGATAATTAATAGCTATACAACTATACACAAAGCACTACAGTGGAGCATGACCTTGTAAGTAATGATTATAGTTGTTATTATTATTAATGAATATGATTATGAAAATATACTGTAAACAAAATAGTAACATCGAATAGCGACAGAGAAAAGTAGGTAGGAAAAGGATGAGAATGGTATAGAACTTCCATGACACTAGAACAAGACGCGGACAAAAGTAAACAATGGAAACAGTGAATAGAAAAAGACGAGACTCAGTGATGCTGAAATTTAGGTAATACAAAGGTTGGACGCCAGAAAATAGGAAGGTCCAGTGACAACAAAGCAGAGATTGGACGTTGACAGGTTTAAACAAAACAGAAAAGACGAATAGAAAAGGGTGACACAATGAAAAGCGAGGACACAATAAAACCTCCGAAATGAAAGAGCAAGATAATGTCTTAGGTAAATAACAATTGTATAGACGAGTTAACACTTTGACACCTATTCGGGTTAGGACGCTATTGCACATGGTTTTAAAATAAAGGAGTTACCAACTCGGCCAGCTGACAAATCAACTATTTAGAGTAATGGCCTATTGGCCAACTGACTTACGAGAGATAAGTCACGGGGCAGTTTGAATGACGGACAATCAGAACGCTCATGGGAACCAGTGGACATCTGAAGAGTGGAGCCAAAATACTTATTGGTTAATCCGTCAAGCTGGACTTGAAGATAAAAAGGCGAGTGAAGAGACAGGAGGGAACTAAGAAGTACGGAAGTAGAAGAAAGAGGAGACAGAGGAAGGAGATCGTCAGAACACCGTCGGACCAGCAAGTAGCGACTGACCAGAACTGCAAGAAGGATGGTCAGTGCACATGGACAGTCAAGAGTGAGGAAAGAAGGTCAGACCAGAACAGCCGAGAAGCCATCAGATGAGAGATACGAACCGAAGTCCAGAGAAGAGGCAATTAGACTTTGCTCGTTAGTACACCGCGATTGAGAGACAGCAGAGGAAGACCGTTAGAAGAAATCAGAAGACAGACAAGAGAAGAAAGAAGACGAGACGATATAAAATCAGAAGTAGTGTTAGACGGAAGATGGTTTTCAAGTGATTCAAGTGATTAAAAAGAATTGACGCTGTTGAAACTATGAGTACAGTGATTATAGACGAGAAACTAGTTGACCACGTGTTGCAGATGTGATATAATACTGAGACAGGAAATGTTCTCGTATCAAGTGTAGAATATTGTGAAGTTGAGAAACTGAGAAATGCTGCATGTAGAAAAGAATAGAGTTTGATATTGTGAACAAATGATTAAGTGTTTCAATCCAAGTGACGTAGTCGACAATACATCTTGAACTTATTTGTCAGAATTAAATGAATTCTGTAGAGAATATTTCATCGGACTTGCTCTGATTAGTGAAGTGGCAATGTTTTGTCAAACCTGTGATGTGTTTATCAAAGAGCATCTTTAAGCTTCAATTCTATAATATAGAACTATTCAGAAAATATGATACACCATCTTCAATATTATACAGTAAAGCCGTGATACCAAAATGTATAAATTAGGAAAAAAGTAGGAACAGTTTTATTATTTAACGATTACACGTTTAACGATTGTGTAATCGTTAAATAATAAAGCTGTTCCTACTTTTTTCTTAGTTTATACATTTCGGTATAAAGCGGAACGAATTCAAGAACAACGCAGAGATAAGGCAGATGAGCGAACAAGAACCCGTCTCACTGGTGATCAGAAAAAGGAGATAAACATATATTGGTCAAGTGATGAGAAGAGACAATCAGAGAATACCAAAACAAGCTATCAAGTGGAACATAACAGGCTGAAGAAAAAGAAGTCGACCACCTAAAGACAACATTATTAAGAGAGGCCAAGTTAGTAGGCATAAAATCCCCTGATGAGGTTGAAAAGCTGGCCGAAAACAGACACATAGGTAACTATCATGCGATCACTATGTGATGTTTAACGCCACAGGAACGATGTAAGATGGAAGATATAAGATGAGCGACACAGAACAAGAAAGGCTCAGTCAGTCAGTCATTTGCATGTCCATTGCGGAACTTTGCCTCCCAAACAGCTTTCCTGTAGGCCTCTCATTTTAAGCAAGATGCCCTCCTGCTGATGCATCCATTTGCAGATTATCAACGAGGTCTTGCAGTCATCTTTGTATTGGTCTTCCATTCTTTCTTTTTCCCGTTATGTACCCTTCCAAGACGGTCTTCTCTAGATTATCATGACATTTAATGTGTCCAAAATATTTAAGTTTTCTTTTTTTAATCCTCTTTACTAGCCAGCCTTCCTCAATATTAAGTCCTTGTAGTATGGATATATTTGTTCTTTTTTGTGTCCATGATATTTGAAGAACTCTTCTGTAGCATTTACATTTAAAGACATTTATGTGTTTCTCAGCTGTTTTGTTAAAGTGTCCAGGTCTCACAAGCATATGTTGCGATAGGAAAGATGCATGCCTTTAAAAATCTTTTTTTTCTTTTTAGTTCTGTCTGTTCCTTCCCACAGCTTCTTTAGTTGTTTTACTTTCTGAAGAGCGATAGATGTCCTCTTTTAATTTCCCTCATTATATCTCCATTATTAGTTAGTAATGATCCAGGATATTAAAAATTCTCCACCTCATCCAATTTTTCCTCATTGATATATATTTCGGCTGCCTTATTTGCTTTGTGATGTATCATCAATTTAGTTTTCTTAGCATTACGATTATAAAGATCAAGATGTATTGTTGACAACATCACTTAGACTTAATCACTTAATCATTGGTTCACAATATCAAACTCTATCATATTCTACATACAGCATTTCTCAATGTTCTGAACTTCACAATATTCTACACTTAATATGAGAACATTTCCTAACTCAGTATTATATCAGATCTGCAACTCGTGGTCAATCAATTACGCGACTAAATCATTGTACTCGAAGTTTCAAAGTAACACATATTCATAATCACTTGAATCACATGAAACACACCTTCAATCTGTCCTAAAACTACTTCTTCAAAACTGCTTTTCCTGAGTATCTATTGCTCTATGTGTTCATCTGTCGTTACCTACGTCTTATTTCTCTCTCGTGTCTTCTCTGGTGTGTGTTCTCCTTCTGCTGTTCTTCTCTGATTGTCTATCCTGGTGTTCTTCTCTTGTCTGGACTGATCTCTATTCACTGACTGCCCTTGTTCCTCCGTCCCTTCTCTCCTGTACCTCCGTACTTCTTCGTCCCTGATTGTCTGTTCTTCCGTCTTCGGGCTCCCTTCCCCCCCCCCCCCCGTCTCCTTTCCTCTACTTCCGTACTTCTTGGTTCTCTCCCGTCTCTCCACTCGCCTTTTTATCTTCAACTGATGGATTAACCAATAAGTATTTTGGCTCCACCCTTCAGATGTCCGCTGGTTCCATGAGCGTTCTGATTGTCCATCATTCAAACTGTCCCGTGACTTATCTCTCGCAAGTCAATTGTCCAATAGGCCACTGCTCCAAATATTTAATTGGTCAACTGGCTGATTTGGTAACTCCTTTATTTAAAAACCGTGTACAATAGCGTCCTAACGCGCGTCATGCGTGTCAGTTTGCATCAGTTTCGTCTATACAATTGTTATTTACCTAAGTCATTATCTTGCTCTTTCATGCTGGAGGTTTTATTGTGTCCTGGCTTTTCATCGTGTCTGCCTTTTCTATTTTGTTTACACGTGTCAGCGTCTAGTCACGGCTTTGTTATCACTGGACCCTCCTACTTTCTGGCATCCCGCCTTTGTATTACCTATATCTCAGCGCCACTGAGTCTCGTCTTTTTCTATTCACTGTTTCCACTGTTTACTTTTGTCCGCGTCTTATTCCCGTGTCATGAAAGTTTTATACCTTTCTCTTCCTTTCCTACCCACTTTTGTCTGTCGCTATTCGATGTTACTATTTTGTTTACAGTATATTTTCATAATCATATTCATTAATAATAATAACTATACTCATTACTTACAAGGCCATGCTACAGAGGCACAGCATCGTATCGACGTGGGAAAGTGTTATGGTGGCTACCTTTTTAATCCTGAGTACAGCTAAAAAGCAGGAAGTGTGCAATGCTTCTTTAGCAGACTCCACCACCATGGGGACTATGGCGATCCCTGTCTCATTAGCCAGGCTATGCCTGTTACTGGGGGTACCATGGAGAGGTTGGATAGGGTCTTGGTCAGCTATGGGTCGCTAACCCTAACCCAAGCATATTAGCTATGAGTCAACAGGCATCTTCATTCCCTCACATTAAGACAGAGGTTTTGCTCTTCATGCTTCTTACGGACTAACATAATAAGTTTTTCCATTCCTTTTTTTTTTGTGTGGACAGTTATACTGTGTCATCAGCATATCTAATCTCTGGTATTTCTTAACCTCCAATTTTTATGGCATAGTAATATTTTTTGTCTACATCTTCTCTAACATTCCTCATTATATTTTCAATATACAAGTTAAATAAGTAAGGCAACAATATGCACCCCTGATGGACCCCTTGTTTTATGTCAAACCAAGTTGTTGTTTCACTGCTCACTGCTGCCTGTTGGTCTAGATACAGCAGTGATATTAATTGTATCAAATGTGTTGGAAATACCTTTTTTTCATTATTTCTCAAAGTTTCTTGTGTTAGACACAGTCAAATGCTTTTGAATAGTCTATAAAAGATAAATATAGATTCACATTAAACTCTCTGCATTTCTCTATTAATCTTATATTGAATATATGATCTCTTGATCCTCTTCCTTGCCTGAAATCAGCTTGGACCATATTGACTTCTATTCTCTTATGAAGTCTCCTCATTATGATTTTTAACAGAATTTTACTGGCATGACTAATCAGGGCAACAATTCTGTAGTTTGTGCATAATTTCAGGTTACCCTTTTTTGGCAGTGGTATGAATACAGTTCTTTTCCATTCTTTTGGCCAAATACCTGAATGCCATATCTTTTTACATAGTGCATGGTAGATTGTTGCACATTCCTTTCCTCCTGCTTTAATAAATTCAGCTGTTATCTCATCACATCCTGGTGATTTACCATTTTTCAGATTCTTTATTGCCCATAAAACTTCTTCTATTGTTGATTCGAGTTCTTTCTCCTCCAATAATAATTCACACTGTAGATTTCTGCTTTCACAGACATTTGTATCATACATTCCTCTCCTATATTCCTTCCATCTTTCTAGAATTTCCTCCGTCTCTGTCAAGGTCTTCTTATCTCATCACAAATTAAAATTAGCTTAGGTATGACATTTCTCATCAATGTCTTCATTTCTTTAAACTTTTCACTATCTCTTCCACACTTTTGATGTCCTTCTATTCTTTCACAAAAATCTTGCATGTTTTGTTTTTTGTCTTTTCTTATGTTTCTTTGTACTTCTTTTGTTAAAGATTTATATCCTTTGTTAAAGATTTATATTTATAAGAAAGGCTACAAATTAGGAAAAAAAATGTAGAAGCATAACTACTAGTGTCTATCTGATGATAATGATGAAGATGATGATGATGATGATGATCTGTCACATAGCAATTTATTCAGCTGTATCCTGCAACCTCTATGGTCAGGTATTGGCAATACAAACAACTGTTGTATATCTGTGTGTTTCAAAGTATGTGTAAGTGTGTGTGTACAGCAGACTTCATATCAGTCAGAATCGCAGATGAGAAGGTCTAAAATTCATGCTGATATCTTTCTCTCGCATCTCATGTGTTTTGTTTACAATTTTTATTCACACTTCACTGGAATATTTGCTGGAATATTTTGCTAGAACAGGCATCGCTGTTTACACCTTATTAAAATTGTTTCTCTACAAACATAGAGAAAAGTGTCACTTACGGTGAGAAGTCAGTGCAAGAATCACTGATACAATCAGAGTCAGCAGTGCCCAGGCCAAGAATCACCAATACAGTCAGAGTCAGTAGTGCCCAGGCCAAGAATCACTGATACAGTCAGAGTCAGTAGTGCCCAGGCCAAGAATCACCGATACAGTCAGAGTCAGTAGTGCCCAGGCCAAGAATCACCGATACAATCAGTCAGTAGTGCCCAGGCCAAGAATCACCGATACAATCAGTCAGTAGTGCCCAGGCCAAGAATCATTGATACAGTCAGAGTCAGTAGTGCCCAGGCCAAGAATCATTGATACAGTCAGAGTCAGTAGTGCCCAGCCCGAGAAACAGTGGTACAATCTGATTAGTGGTGTCCAGGTTTAGTATCAATGATACAGTCCAAGTCAGTAGCATTCAGACTAAGAGTTAATAATATAGTCTGAGTCAGTAGTGTCCAGGTTCAGAGTCACTGATATAATCTGAGTCAGTAGTTTCCATTTCAAAAATCTCTGATACAGTATGAGTCAGTAATCTCCAGTCCAAGAAACACTGGTACAGTCTGAGTCAGAAGTGTCTAGGTTGAGAGTCAGTGGTACAGTATGAATCAGTAGTGTCCAGATTGTGAGCCAAGGAGTCAGTAGTGTCCAAGTCAAGAGTCACTGATACAATCTGAGTCATTAGTGTCCAGGCTATGAGTCACTGATACAATCTGACTCAGTCTAGCAATTTCTTGTACTTGTATACAGCAAACAATAATAACAAACATACAGTACAACTACATAAAGGTGGTCTCAGGAGTATAGAATGGCATGATGGAATTAGACTATACAAAGTGATGATATTAGACTATACAAAGTGATGATATTAGACTATACAGGATGATGATATTAGACGGTGTAGAGTAATGATACTAAACAATAGAAACTAATGTTACTAGACAATACAGAATGATGGCACTAGACAATGCAGAGTCATGGAACTACATAGTACATACTGAGGGTACCAGACAATACAAATCTATGGGACCAGATAACATTCAATGATGGAAGTAGACAGTACAGAGTGATGGTTTTTCATAACCATTTGACTGTTCTTATTATCTCCTACTGAATGTAATGAAAGTTCTAAAAAAGAGGCAATTGCATGGAGTGACTTGGAGAATAAGATCAAAGACAGAAACAACTGGAAAGTCTTTGTCAATGACTTAATGCTCCAGATAATGGGCTACAAGCTATGATTGATTGATTGATGATCTGTTGCTGATTTTCCCCCTTTCCTTACACTTTTGGTTAGTGGGGTAGGGGTATCCCCATCAAAGGAGAAGTAAGACGCTCTTTACCTCTGTCAGTCTACGGGACACCCTTGGGTAACCCATATAGCCCCCTGATAAGGGTGATGTGAAGCCATGGGAGCAGGTGGTGGATGAAATGGGAGAGCAGCTGACAGATAATGTTGGTTATGGTCACCATTCTATGATGGTAGGCAGATGATCTCAATGTAGGGACAATGGCTACAATCACTGACTAGTACAGTCATTGCCCGGAAGGAAAGCAATAGTAAACTACCTTCTGGAAATATACCAAGAAACCCAAACAGCAACATGGAAGATCAGATAGGAAAAAGATCTGGTGGTGTGGCCCCCAGGCCAGATAGATCTAATTTTAACACTGGGGAAAAGTGTGAGACAGAGGTCAGTACTAGTAATTGTGATGACGGACAAAATCCTGACAGTGTTACCAAGGAAAATCCCTGCATCAAACTAACAAGAAAAATAAGAGTAGGAACATGGAATGTAAGAAGTATGTATGAGAAAAAGTATCAAATAATAAGTGACAAGATGAAAAGAATGGGGATACACATTTTGGGAATCTGCGAACGTTGATAGAAAGGATCAGGACACTTCAAGAGCAAGAATGATAATATCTTTATATACTCTGGTAGAGAATTAGGAGGAAAGAATGGAGTGGCTTTTTACTTGGACAAATCAACATCAAAAGCATTATTAGGTTACAATCCAGTAAGTGATAGAATCCTAACAATCAGACTTAAGGGCACTCCTAGAAATGTAACAATCATCCAGACATATGCACCTACATCACCAGGATGACTTTTATAACACACAGCAAATGACGATAGACCAGGTACGGAAAAATGATATTGTATTTATAATGGGGGATTTTAATGCAAACATTGGTACAGAAAGAGCAGAAGACGAAGGATATGTTGTGGGGAAATTTAGCATAGGACATAGAAATGAAGCAGGTGACAATCTAATAGTGTTTTGCATGGAAAATGAGCTAATGATCGCTAACACACTTTTTAAACACCATCCAAGAAGACTTTAGATATGGACATTACCTGATGGGAAAACCAAGAATCGAACAGATTACATTTTAGTGCAAAGAAGGTGAAGATCAAGTATAACATCAGCAAAAACTTTACCAGGTGCTGATTGTGACACAAATCATGAGTTATTAATAGCAGACATGAAGATAAAGATAAAAGAAACAGTTAGAGGATCAAGAGCACTAGGCTTTGATCTTACAAAGAACAATACGGTACAGAAGAGAAGAACCATTTTGAAATACTGATGGCTGTACAGGAGGAGATGACACCAGATGAATTAGCTATGCAGGGCAGAGATATCTTAATAATAACAACAGCTAAAGACGTGGTTTCAGTAAAGAAAATACAGAAGAATTGATGGATTACAGCAGTCACACTAGAACTGATAAAACAACATAGAGAAATAAAGACGCAATGGAAAGTTACATACAACAACAAAGAGGAATATAAATCTTTAACAAAAGAAGTACAAAGAAACATAAGAAAAGACAAAAAAAAAACAATACATACAAGATAGTAGTGAAAGAATAGAAGGATATCAGAAATGTGAAAAAGATAGTGAAATGTTTGAAGAAATGAAGACATTAACAAGAAATGTCACATCTAAGCTAATTTTAATTTTGTGACAAGATGGTGAATACCTTGACAGAGACAGAGGAATTCTAGAAAGATGGAAGCAATATTGGAGAGGAATGTATGAAACAACCAACTGCGAAAGCAGAAATCTACAGTGTGGATTATTATTGGAGGAGAAAGAACCCGAACCAACAATAGAAGAAGTTTTATGGGCAATAAAGAATCTGAAAAATGGTAAATCACCAGAATGTGATAAGATAACAGCTGAACTTAAGCAGGAGGAAAGAGTGTGCAATAATCTGTCATGCACTATGTAAAAAGATATGGCATTCAGGTATTTGGCCAAAAGAATGGAAAAGAACTGTTTTCATACCACTGCCAAAAAAGGGTAACCTGAAATTATGCACAAACTACAGAATTGTTGCCCTGATTAGTCATGCCAGTAAAATTCTGTTAAAAATCATAATGAGGAGACTTCATAAGAAAATAGAAGAAGTCAATATGGTCCAAGCTGGTTTCAGGCAAGGAAGAGGAACAAGAGATCATATATTCAATATAAGATTAATAGAGAAATGCAGAGAGTTTAATGTGAATCTATATTTATCTTTTATAGACTATTCAAAAGCATTTGACTGTGTCTAACACAAGAAACTTTGAGAAATAATGAAAAAAAGTTATTTCCAACACATTTGATACAATTAATATCACTGCTGTATCTAGACCAACAGGCAGCAGTGAGCAGTGAAACAACAACTTGGTTTGACATAAAACAAGGGGTCCATCAGGGGTGCATATTGTCACCTTACTTATTTAACTTGTATATTGGAAATATAATGAGGAATGTTAGAGAAGATGTAGACAAAAAATATTACTATGCCATAAAAATTGGAGGTTAAGAAATACCAGAGATTAGATATGCTGATGACACAGTATAACTGTCCACACAAAAAAAAAAGGAATGGAAAAACTTATTATGTTAGTCCGTAAGAAGCGTGAAGAGCAAAACCTCTGTCTTAATGCGAGGGAATGAAGATGCCTGTTGACTCATAGCTAATATGCCTGGGTCAGGGTTAATGACCTATAGCTGACCAAGACTCTGTCCAACCTCTCTGTGATTGCCCTAGTAACAGTGAGGAGCAAAACCTCTACCTTAATGGGAAGAAAACTAAACTGAAGACAACCGACAAAACAAATAAGGCAGCTGAAATATGTATCAATGAGGAAAAATTGGAAGAGATGGAGAGTTTTTAATATCTTTGATAATTACTAACTAGTAATGAAAATACAATGAGGGAAATTAAAAGGAGGACATCTATCACTCTTCAAAAAGTAAAACAGCTAAAGAAGCTGTTGAGAAGAACAAACAACTATTAAAATAAGATTTTTAAGGGCATGCATCTTTCCTATCACAACATATGCCTGTGAGATCTAGACACTTAACAAAACAGCTGAGAAACACATGCCTTTGAATGTAAATGTTATAGAAGAGTTCTTCAGATATTACAGACACAAAAAAAGAACAAATATATCCATACTACAAGAACTTAATATTGAAGAAGGCTGGCTAGTAAAGAGGATTAAACAACAAAAACTTAAATAGGCTGGACACATTAAACTTCATGATAATCTAGAGAAGATCGTCTTGGAAGGGTACATAATGAGAAAAAGAAAGAGAGGAAGACCAAGGCGAAGATGGTTGCAAGACATCAACAGCAGGGTATCTTGCTTACAACCGAGAGGCCTACAGGAGTGCTGTTAGGGAGGCAAAGTTCCGCAAGGGACAGCAAATGACTGACTGACTGACCTGTATTTCTGACTTCTGTATTTCTAGAAGAGCATCAAACACCTTGATTAACTCCAATCAACATGTGATGCTACAAAAACAGACAACTTGAATTATATGTCAAACAGTTATTTGAATTTTTAACTACACAACCACTGACTAAACAAACATCACTAACAAAACAGACATAATTATATTAACATATATTAACCAGGCAGACACCGTTAACCAAATTATGATTATAGCATTAACCAAACATACACCATTAACCACACAAACATCTGACTTGTTATGAACAACAATAAATAATAATAAAAATGTGATCAGTCTACTTTGTTCAAGGACATTTTTGTTCTTTTTATTAAAATACTTTGATATTTTTTTAACATTACACATCTTTGTTACATCTTTGTTACAATGATATTTGACATCTCTGCTATAAGAGCTGGTTCTCCCTGTGATGTAGGTTACTTTTATGTTGATGTTTTGTTATAATAATTTCTTGACCTTATGCAACTGAAATAATAAGTCATTATTATTATGTTTTACTTTTTGTATCAGACGTTGAAACACGGAAAGTGTGCTTCTAATGATGTTCCATTTTCATCTTCGCTAGCTCATACATATTCAAAAGTGTATCGCCCCTCCCCCCCCCCCCCCCAAGGTTGCAACTGAATTTTCGTGACAACCTGGCTAATTCTTGCATTAACGTCACATCTTGCCGTGTCCTTATACTAACGTAACATTCTGGCTCTGGCTAGTTCTTATACTAACGTGACATTCTGGATGGTCTTTACACAAACATGACATTCTGGCTGGTCCTTATACTAACGTGACATTCTGGATCTATCTGGTCTTTATATTAACGTGAAATTCTGGCTGGTCCTTATACTAACGTGACATTCTGGCTGGTCTTTATACTAATATGATATTCTGGCTGGTCCTTATACTAACGTGACATTCTCGCTGGTCCTTATACTAAAGTGACATTCTGATCGGTTCTTTCGTGAACATGACATATTAGCTTATTCTCCACTAAAGTGAAATGCTTGCAGTTTATGTAAAGACGTGGCAAATACACTACTTCCTCCACTGTGTGATACTGTACATCATTTTAGACTGTTATATGTGAGCTTATTCTTGTCGTGACATAACATGCTGGCTACTTCTTGTATTACTGGTCTCTCATGGCGAAGGTCGGGGGTTCGAATCCGGCCGGCGGCACCCCAGTCACCCAGCTGTAGAAATGGGTACCCGACTTCTTCTGGAGTTGGGGAAGGAAAGTCAGCCAGGCGTGATACTGACCATATCACCCTCTAGTGTGCTGACAGGTCAAGGAAAATATGGGCACTAACACCATATCCCTATGTGCCTCTAAGGCATGACAGGGTCACCTTTACCTTTTTTTTTTTTACTTCTTGTATTGACGTTTCGGCTATTTCTTGAAAAGATGGGATGTGCTGGCTAGCTCTTACATTGACGTGACTTGTTGATTATGTCTTATACTACGGGTAACATGTTAGATGAAATGTTCAAGAAATGTTGGATAGTTCTTGCAAATGACATATTCTTGTTCTTACTCTATCTACCGATGACTCCATTAATTTGTTTAATTCTAATATTTCTGCACTAAGCACCAAACAGCAACTCGAAAGATGATGACTTCCGGCAGATATTGGCGGTATCAAAGCCTAATTAACCAAAGGATCATTAATAGCCTTCAATGGGAGCCAACTATATTATTAAACTATACAGTGAGATATGTTATGGATGATTTCCTGCTTTGAGATATAAGTCTCAGCGTAAAATACTTGCAATTTCCATATAAGCGCAATAACTGGCATCTTGTAGAAATCTTGAATCGTAAACGAAAGATTCATTGTTAGGTGTTGCTCTGAGAAGTGCACCAGTATAAAGGTAGCACTCCATGACTGAAACGAAAGCAACATGAAGAAAATGTTGTCTTAATATATTAATATGATGACTAAAGATCGACCTGCACATTTAAACAGGAAAAAAGTGTTCATTGTTAAACCGACAACATATTTCTGTGTTCATTATTTTCTTCTATCGCTAACTGGCGATTTATCCCTTGAAGACCGTCTTGCTTAACTGCTGCTTGGCTGGGAAGATAGGGGCTTCTTCCACGACTTTGAGAATCTGCTTATAATCGTTCAATGGATTCTGGTCTCTTACCACTCGTCCCCTGGAGTAGAGTCTGAAGACAGGCAGCTCTTTGATCAGCTCTGTTTGGCAAAGGTTCTTTTCGTCCTCACAGTTGACAGCAGCGAAAACAGCGTTCGACTTCTTGGCGGTCTTGGCGGCTTTGATGAAGTGAGGTTTGGTGATCTGACTTGGCGCACCTTTCGGATCGTAAAACATTACAAAAGCCACTTCTTGGTCAGACAGGTAGTTGTTAAACACTTCTTCTCTGAGTGTCACGATAGCTTTGGTACCCGTGAACGTGTCGGTTTTGCCTTTCTTCAAAGTCCTCTTGTACGACATAGTGGTTACCTTTCAGTGGTGAATCCAGCCGATAAAAGGATGTGCTGTCTTCAAGAAAACTGCAAGGTGAGTCGTTATCATCAAATCTTCGCTATTATCAAAACAATATCGGACAGTTTGGATCTTTGATGTTGATGGAAACAGGCAAGATTTCATGACAAATTGGGCATAAATGACTGACGTCACGGATACACGGGAGACTATCCGTGAATCCTCGAAACGCGCGGAAATATGCTCTCCCACACTGCGTGTGGCGGAAAAGTGTGACATAAATTTACCGAAATTGGTACAAATTTAATTAATCATTGCGAGTTGATACATTAATCCTGCTTGAAGTAAATAAGTTGTTTCAACTAAAGTATTAGCTTTATAAAGCAGCTTCCATTTATTTCTGACAAGCGCAACTAAACTGCTCTCACTATCGAACGGAGTCCATAGCTATCAGCACTTCGCCAGTCTGGGAGAACAATAATGGCAGTAACCGTTGGTTTTGTGCATACAGGTTGTGAGCGGGATCTATGCATCACCTGGGAAATTACTGTGAACAAACTACCTTGCCTATGTTGAAATAGCTTTCTCATGTTTTCGCCATTCAACTCCAAGGAATGGCTAGCAGCAGTGATAATCGAAAATGTACTCTCATAACGAAGATCTTGGTTTCTTGGCGTTGTCACCTCCCTGTAACTGTAAATCTGAAGCATTTTGACAAACAATACCAAAGTCAAGATCTTGTAAGACGGGCATCGTATCACGTGAGTCAGCTTATGTTACTTTCCTTCATTCCCAGCGTGGATAAAAGATAAGAGCAAGCTCCAGCACGGACTAGCCCTCATGCGCGCAGAATCTAGAGATAAACCTGTTACATTATTGACCGGACTCCTCAGCCATCAGTATGCCACTTTTGTCAAATATCAGTTACAGTATTAGCTCAATTTCAATCTTTAGTTCCCCCACCCCCATTAAACTTTTTTTTTTTTTATCAACTCAAATCTTCTGCAAAATTTGTCTGATATGCCAACCCCAGTAACCTGTCAGATTCTAATGTCTGTCAACTCTAACATCGTGTTTCATGTTTACTAATATATGAACACATCAAATCCTCCAGATCTCGCGCGATTTTCAGTTTGAAGCAGAAGACTAGGGAGAATCGACTTGATAAAATGCTGCCGTTTCTATATCGTGATCTCTTCAAGTCGATTCTCACTGTTCTGTTATGTACAGACAAAAAAGCCGTGTACTGTACTTGTAATGCTACATTAGACCAGACAGTACAAGCAGAGCGAAGACAGTGCACATCCACAGAGAAGTAAGAGAACAAATATTGTAGGATTAAACCTCGAAAAAAATCGTAGACAAAGCACTTTAGTGAGACGTGAGAGAAAGAAAAATCACAAGAGAATTACCTGGGATTCGAACACGGATCGAATCCCAAGTAATTCTCTTGTGATTTTTCTTTCTCTCACGTCTCACTAAAGTGCTTTGTCTACGATTTTTTTCGAGGTTTAATCCTACAATATTTGTTCTCTTACTTTACCGTACCAAAACCTCGTAGTTTCCTATTTATAAAAAATTGATCCACAGAGAAGAGGCGATCATTTTTTGGCAGAGCTACAGAGTGATAAACAGACAAGAGATAGGCAGATGTGTCCTAGAAGTGGTCAGATAAAGATGTTTGTGTCACAGTCTTTGGTGCCTCTAGATTTCACAAACTGGCTAGAGGAATAGTAATGACATTTTTGTCACTGAAGATGGTTTTGAAACAGGTACATGCTATCTGTGTGTTTGTTTTTATCATTTTGCTAAACAACTTCTCCCAGCTGATTCTCTCACTACAGGATTTACGTGAAATCAAGTTATCCACATTTAGTAACAGTTGTGATCCCCCACCCCCACACGCTTAAAAATGTTCTGTCGTTTTGACAGAAAAAGTACTGATAGACAGAATGAACAAACTTTCATATATAATACAGATGTCAGCATTTATCCACGCTTCAGGTAAACCGTTCCACCTCTCCCGTGGAGTTACCTGTACCGCGGAGTGTGCATGTTTGAGAGATTTAAGCCACAGATATCATCCTCAGATCTGGCCTGCCTACGTTTTCAATCAAACCTCTCCCACGTGACTCATCCAGCGCGCGGTGTGAGTGTGTGAGTGGGTGTGAACGTGGCTGTGTGTGATGTGTCGTATGTGTGTTGTGTGTGCGCTCGGCCAGCCAATCAAATCGCGTCGTCTGCTACTGAGCTCGCCATGCTGGTACAGTCGACAAGACGGGCAGTTCGCCTTCGGCTAGGTTTATCGTCGTTACTAAAGAATATAACCATCAGCGAAACATCAGGCAGAGGAATAGTTTGCCTTACATTTTTCAATCGTCACGTGTATTTGCTGTAATCAAATTCTAGAAAGTTTTATTATTTTTTAGTGCGTACAGGTTCAAACGAACTGGATACTTCGATATGACCGTCGTCCATTTATTTCAGTTGATGTATTGGATTCTACTTAACCCAGAGCAGTAGATAAATCTCTGATTTCATTTCTGATATTTGTAGCCCAGGACATTACTGCAGTTTGAAGAGCTTGAATCTTCGCTGACGTATTTCAGTTTTGTGTTTACATGGACGCATGTGTTTACATGCTGTTTTATAATTACATTCATAGTTGAGTAGCCTGACGTGTAGATCTGTTTGTGTGCTGCAGTGCATCTTGTCGGCATCATTTATCCCCAGAGACACTCCGTTCATGAGTCGCAACTCTCTGTCCGAGGTGTTCGCCTAAAATGCCTCCGCATACACCGGTGATGGATCACAAGACGAACCTGCTACCTGAGACAGAGTCCACCAGCAACATGGCGGGTCAGCAGAGAAGTGCCAACAACACGCCTTTAATTCAACCAACGGCTAAAGTCAAGTGTGTTTTAGTTGGAGATGGTGCTGTAGGCAAGACAAGTTTGATTGTTAGTTACACTACAAATGGCTACCCGACAGAGTACATGCCCACAGCTTTTGATGATTACTCTGGTAAGTACTTGTCACAGATATTTGTGTATGTTTAGGCCGTCCTTAAATGTACACAAAATATATACTTATATATGTATGCATCAACTCACTACCAAAAATAACACAAAGATGGACACCACAGGGGAACAGAAGTAAGGGTAGACCAAAAGAGACATGGAGGACAACAGAAAGGATGTTGAGCAATAGAGGGCTCACCTGGCAAGAGCAGAAAAAAAAGGCGAAGGACAGGCATTTGTGGAAAACCCTTGCAGAAGCCCCATGTTCCCTGGGCACTTAAGGTTAGAGAGAGAGAGAGAGAGATATCTATGCATGTTAGGTGACTGTGTGACTTAAATATATAACTGGAAAACATAATGACCTTGTATTATTATTTTTGTTTTTTTGCTTTTAGTGAAGTTTATGTTTGATCACGACAGTCTCTCAACATTTGTCACTTTACTTCAGTACCTCGACAGACTTCCTACATCTGTGATTTTAAGTTTATTTCAGTACCTCGACAGACTTCCTACATCTGCGATTTTAACTTTACTTCAGTACCTCGACAGACTTCCTACATCTGTGATTTTAACTTTACTTCATTACCTCGACAGACTTCCTACATCTGTGATTTTAACTTTACTTCAGTATCTCGACAGACTTCCTACATCTGTGATTTTAACTTTACTTCATTACCTCGACAGACTTCCTACATCTGTGATTTTAACTTTACTTCAGTACCTCGACAGACTTCTTACATCTGTGATTTTAACTTTACTTCAGTATCTCGACAGTCTTCCTACATCTGTGATTTTAACTTTACTTCAGTATCTCGACAGACTTCCTACATCTGTGATTTTAACTTTACTTCAGTATCTCGACAGTCTTCCTACATCTGTGATTTTAACTTTACTTCAGTATCTCGACAGTCTTCCTACATCTGTGATTTTAACTTTACTTCAGTATCTCGACAGACTTCCTACATCTGTGATTGTAACTTTACTTCAGTATCTTGACAGTTTACATACATCTGTGATTGTAACTTTACTTCAGTATCTTGACAGTTTACCTACATCTGTGATTTTAACTTTACTTCAGTATCTCAACAGACTTCCTACATCTGTGATTTTAACTTTACTTCAGTATCTTGACAGTTTACCTACATCTGTGATTGTAACTTTACTTCAGTATCTTGACAGTCTTCCTACATCTGTGATTTTAACTTTACTTCAGTATCTCGACAGACTTCCTACATCTGTGATTTTAACTTTACTTCAGTATCTTTACAGTTTACCTACATCTGTGATTTGAACTTTACTTCAGTATCTCGACAGACTTCCTACATTTGTGAATTTGACTCTGTATATCAACAGTCTACCCTACAGATGTGAATTTGATTTTACTTCAAAATCTTGACAGATTTTTTACAGCTTTGAGTTTGAAAATCTCACTTCAGTATATGTAATAAGAATTAATGAATGGGTGATGTGCTAGAATGACTGTTTTTTTTTTTCCAGTATGTCTTTATGTTTCAGTATGTGTGTATGTTCCATTATGTGTGTATGCTGTAGTATGTGTGCATGTTCTAGTATGTGTGTATGTTCCAGTATGTGTGTATGACAGAGCCTGTCATAATGCTGCATCTACATCAGAAACATAAAAATCCACTGGTTTTATTAAGCTAAGCTTTTATGTTCTATCATAGCTCTTAATACTGACAGGCTTTTATTTCAGGAATTATCATGTTCTATCATAGCTCTTAATACTGACAGGCTTTCATTTCAGGAATTATCATGTTCTATCATAGCTCTTAATACTGATAAGCTTTCATTTCAGGAATTATCATGTTCTGTCATAGCTCTTAATACTGATAAGCTTTCATTTCAAGCATCATTGTGTCACAGTTGTTAATACAGACAGGCTTTCATCTAAGAAATCATTATATTCTAACACAACTGTTAATACAGATGGGCTTTCATCTAAGAAATCATTATGTTCTATCACACTTGTTAATACAGATGGGCTTTTATCTAAGAAATCATTATGTTCTATCACAGCTTAATACAGACAGGCTTTCATCTAAGAAGTCATTATGTTATATTATAGCTGTTAAAACTGATGGGTTTTCTTCTCAGGAATTATTTGTGAGGAAGGCTTGACAACACAAAACAGAAAGATGTGTACTATTAACTTTTCAGTCATTATTGCCAGTATCAGAGTTGCATTTCTTGATGGTATTTATTTTAAGAAAGACCTAAGCTGTTTAGCATTGGCAAGATTTGTTGACTTCTGCCATGCAAACTCATTCTCATGAAACTTTGAAGAAAAGAAAAAGATCTCTATTCCATGGCCTGGAGGTATAGGAAAGATATAGTATTAGTCCCATTATTTTCTTTAAAATGTTCCATGCTATGGTAGTATGTAGGGATAACATGTCAATGGCCATATTTGCAGAGCTATCATCAGAATGGAGGGTAATGTAGTGAGTATCACATCAATGCCAGCTTTCCTTCATAAGCTCCAGGATAAGCCACATACTCAGTTTACAGCAAAGGTTGGCTGGAGCTCCACTACCAGTAGCCTTCACTATGAGAGACAAGTGTAACAACTACTTCACAGTTCAGGTGCCCATGTTATACAAACTGCAACCTAAAAATAATGCAGTGATTTAGAATATTTCAGTTTTGAGGTGTTATCTCTGTGAAAAAAGGAATTGTTGGAGGTTTCAGTCATTTAAAATAGCCTTTGTAACTTGTGATGGTCAAGAACAAAATTATTTTCTATTTCCCCAAGCTCATATTTTTCCTGACAACAAATGAGACTGAAGTGTACTTTCTCCTTCATTCATTAAAGCTAAAGATAACCCTTTTATGCTATAAAGGATATGATGTTAGTTTCCATATTTTCCTTGACCTATCAGCACATTAGAGGGTGATGTGGTCAGCCTCATGCCAGGCTGCCTTTCCTTCCCCAACTCAAGAAGTCAGGTACCCATTTCTACAACTGGGTGACTGGGGTACGTTTGGCTGGATATGAATCATCAGCGACACACAAAAATACTTGTATGGCATTCAGTCATGGAGTATAACTATCTTTTAAAACATGCAAACAATAATTAGCTCAGTTATATCTATCTTATTGTCATGATGAGTGTTCAGACATAAATGTGGAATAATTTTTTGTTTTGTCATCATATGTTATCTTCACAATGAAGGTTGGTGGTGATGAATCTCCAGTTTCTCTGGTCCCTCAGTGTGATGGTTTTATATTTTATATATTATTATTCCCATCATTTTTATATTTAGTGTAAATTTTTATAACTGATGTTAAAGAGGTACGTTTACTGTGACTGGGCTAATTTCTCAGGACCAGATTTTGTCTAGCTAGCTTTTAGATAGTAAGGAAATCATACCAGAAATATTTTTTATGTTAGAAGTAGATAGAACTATAGAGGAAAGTTTTGGCTCGCATACATTGTAAAGATTTAGAAGTAGATAGAACTATAGAGGAAAGTTTTGGCTAGGATACATTGTAAAGATTTAGAAGTAAATAAAACTATAGAGGAAAGTTTTGGCTAGGATACATTGTAAAGATTTAGAAGTAAATAAAACTATAGAGGAAAGTTTTGGCTAGGATACATTGTAAAGATTTCTGTAGACTCTTTGCTGCTGATAACCAGAAATACTGAGATGAAAGAAATTGTTAAACAATCAGTGAATTTAAAAATGTGTTAGCCTGTCAGTGCTTGTGTCTATGACCTTACAAGTCATGAATAAATGAATCTTATATAACAGTGTGAGTCTGGCACATATTTTACTATGTATTTTTTAATTTTATTTTTTGTCTTTATTTTCATGGAGGACTTCTCATCAGTTTTTCTCTCTAGTTATTTTTTTGTGTGTTCAGATGTCAGTGTGCTCAAAACTTATGTCAGAGAGGTCATGTATTCTTTATGTCTTAGTTCTCTGGGTCCTTGTGAATTTATATCGATTACTCTGAGAAGCATGTATAATTGATATACTCTGTTGGTATTCTGCTCTGCCAGGAACTATGCAAGATTTTATTCAGGTTTTCATGATACAACATTTAATAGTGGTGACTCATGTTATGTTCAGTGTTGACTGAGGGGGTTTCATTTTCATGATACACTATTTAAATGTAATTATGGTGATTCATGTTATGTTCAGTGTTGACTGAGGGGGTTTCATTTTCATGATACAATATTTAAGTGTAATAGTGGTGACTAATGTTATGGTCAGTGTTCACTAAGGGAGTTTCATTTTCATGACTATTTAATCAACAGAGTGTGTCATGTGTTCACGTGTGTATGATAGTTCGGCAGAGCAGGAAGGGAAAAAAAGCATGCAAAAATTTCAGTGACATGAAAGCTTCAAGGAGAACAGGAAACAGTATAAAAATACTCCATATGTCATTTTGTAGATGTCATGATGTGAGTCACAAGTCTGAGCAGAGAAAACTTTCAGCTTGAATTGTGTTATGTTTTATATATAGAGTTGTCTTGTTCTCATGGAAAGATTGTCTGCTGTGGCTACAAGAGTGGTGTTGGGACAGTCATGGTGGTGTTGTGTATTCATGAGGTTCAGTTGGTTATATTGGAAGGCCAGTGAAGAATTTCTCTAGTATACAAAGAGTTTCTCATGTATGTTTCACACAGGAAAGTCAGTGTGTTTGTGCAGCTGAAGAGGACCTTAAGTCTTTCCTTGGGGATAACACAAGCAGGACAGAATGTGCAAATATTCTTTTGAAAATGTAAAAAAAAAAATCATATATCAAGACCAGAGACAATTTTGCTTCATACAGTATTTAAGTCTCAAAAAAGGTCAATGAATATACACTGTAGTACTATCTTGGACATGTTTTTTTTCTTTTTCACAACCACCTAGATTCATTTCTACAGCTTCATTTTTCATTTCTAAAGTGTTATTTTTTTCATTTCTATAGTGTTTTTTTTTTTTTTAAATAGCAGCCAAATGTTATATTTGTGACAAAATTATATGGCCAGTGGACAACACAGTTTGTTGGGTAAAGTTAACTGTAAGCAGGTATGGTGGGTCTGTCATTGGAACCAGAGACAGTACTTGAACAGTTCAGCCAGTAACAGCCTGCTCAACAGGAGTCCACATGTTTCCAGTATTGGCATGTTCCATAGGTCTACTCTAGGAAGTAGGTCTACTTGCCACCCTAACTAATGACTAGATGCTTGACCCAGACTTTATGGGATAACCTTAACAGTAATACCTAAGTTATTAGCTATGATACATGTAAGTTTAAGTCATGGCTTTTATGAATGTTTTCATTTCTTCTCCAGTTGTGGTTACAGTGGACAGTAAGCCAGTTCAGCTACAGCTCTGTGATACTGCTGGTCAGGTGAGACATTACTTTCCTTCACAATAACTTTGTTTTATATATAAACATTTCCAAGTTCTAGGCAGCAGATAATATATTTGTAAAAACTTGATACACTGCTCCATTTGAAACATTTAAACAAGTGAAGAGCTGTAGAAAGTGTGGTTTAATGTTTTCTTGGAGCTAGCAGCCAGTTAATTTGATAAGAGTAAACATGAGTGAGCTGTGTTTGTCACCTGGGTGGTTTCTATCACTGTCTTGTCATAGCAGATCTTATTGCCCTAATTTCAGTGTACATACTAGTTCTTTTCCTCATTTGTTATGTTCATTTTAGCACGATCACTGTATTTCTTTCACTTAACAGTCTCAGCATACAGCATCCTGCAGTTATGGTGATGCTGCTACTGTTTGTAACAACAACGTGTAACGGCACAATCTAACAATAAGTAGGAAGATTGCTCCATAAATAGGACCGCCGTTGTTTATATCAGCAGCCAGCAGTCAGAAACGTCCAGGTTTAGGAGGGTACTATGGGAAGATGAAGACTTTGGAGACAATTAGAAAACTTGTGCAGAAACCCAGACAGGTTTGAGAGGAGGAAGTGTGAGAAGAATAACACCATGCACTAACTAGGATAAGCAAGCATCTAATGACTAGAGGACAGAGCACCAAGCACTAGCTTCTGTGTTCATATTTCACTCTAATACACCTACAGATGGGGTAGGATAGGTTGTACCTGTCTCACCTGGATGCAGTCAAGTGCCAGTTTTATGGTGAGCAGATAACGAAATATGAGTCATAACCCACATTACATGTGTAGAGAAAGTAATGCTTCATACATCAGCACCTCTGTCCTTTTTTTTTCAGCTGGCTGTGCGCACAGTAAAATGTGTAAACGATAGCACGTGTGAACAGTAGACTCCCATGTAGCTTTTCTTGGTTTCCTCTTTACTTGAGCATATGTAATTTTGCTCTCTTCCGCAACAAGCTGTCTGACCATTTCCTGTGCTGTCTGTTATGGCAATAAGTGACATGCCGATGTTAGGCTAGGTGAACCATAGGTGATCAGTCCCCTGTCCCTTCTCTCCGTTCATGCCCCCAGAAACGGCCTATCCTGGCTAACAAGGCAGAGATCACCATAGTCCCCGTTGCGAATCTGCTGAAGAAGTATTGCACACTCCCCTGCTTTTTAGCTGATTCCAGGACTGAAAAACTAGCTGCCATAACCTGCTCCCAAACCAACATAATGCTGTTCTTCAACATGTCACAGCATCGACTGCAAAGAACACCAGCTCGCACTTACATGGAGATTGAAGGAGAAGAATCCTATTAGAAAACTTCCTTACACAAATGTTTAAATTATGGCATTCCAGTAAAATATTTATCATTCACAATTACCATGTTATTTTGAAAATTTTCTCCCAGCATTTTTAGAGGACAGTTATTACAGTATAATATTTGCTGAATTCTGAATTATAATATTGATGATGAAATGTCTCCTACAGTAAGTAGTCTTTATCCTTTTATATGATCATTAGGTTGTCTTTCTCCCACTTCTATTTTAGACTGTGGTCATGACAACTAAGGCACTTTCATATTGACTGTTAACACATTGTGACCGTGACGACATTGTCTTTCTTCATTGTCACTTTTTATTTATGAATGCATTACTATGTCTTCTTTTTGTTCACTTTGACATTTCAGAATGTCATTACCTGTGATACTATATGGTTCATCACAAGAGTGAAATCTTAATACACATAGTCACTAAAAATTCAGATAGTTTGTTCCTGAATCAAATTATAGTTTACCTTTAATGTTCACCAATCAGAGTTGACAAGTATCAAATTGAGACATCTCCAAAAACATTTTACACAAAGTTTCAAAAATATAAAGTATTTTGTATTTCTAATGCAATATTAATAATCACTTTCTAACCGGAAACCCATCTTCTGTCTGCCCTGAACCACTTCTGGTTCTAAACTGCTTCTCTGTCTCTCTGCTTTACATGTCTGTCTGTTCTATCCACAATACTTGTCCATCTGTTCTATCTGTCATTTCTCTCCTATCTATCTTTCTATTCTTCTTTTTACTCTGTCCTGTCTATCTTTTGTCTTTCTTTTTCAAACCCCACACCTGGCTTATATGTTGTAAGTCAGTTATCCGATAGGACACACCTAGATCTTTCTTTCTGTTGGTCAGCTGGTTGACTACATACTGATTGATCTTTGGGATAAGTCGAGCTCTTTTAGTCATCTTATTGGTCCATTGGACTATTCATGTGTGCAAATTGCATCCTAAGATTAGCAAATATGCCTCATCTGTCAGTAAGTCTGTCGCGTCGAATCCATCTGTTCAGTTTTCTCACATGGGTAAATTCTTATCCAGTATCAGGTGTTTGCGATATCTGTAGGGGATATCTGTTTACACAGTGTCCATCTGTCTGTTTCCATATTGTTGATTTAACCATTCAGTTTAGTCGTGTCAGGACTGTTATAATCTGGGTGTATCTCTTTAATCTGCCTTTCCCTCAGCTTCATTATGTCTCGTATTTGTAGGTGTCTACTTAATTCTGTCGTAATAATACTAACACCATGGGAGCGTTCCTCTTCCAGCCGTTCTCAAATTTACCATCATTTCTCACCTTCATTCTGCTTATCAATAATAATCATAACTATAATAAAAATGCTAACAGTAATAATAATAATAATTATTATTATTATTATTATAATACCATCCTAATATACAAGACTATATTAATGCTACAATCATAACTTACAAGGCACTATATTACAACAGCTACTTTTTCTTCTGCCTCATATTCTGCGATACTCTATTGCAAAACATCATCTTAGCACAGTATTGATATATACGTTATTTTATATTTGGATATTACCATTTGCGTCATCTCACCTTCTATGCTTTCTTTTGGTCATGTTTTACCTGTGTTACCTAGTCACTGCTACTGGAGTGTTGATTCTCTGCTTGACTGAGTTTCTTCTCATTCACTCGCACCCCCACAGATTGCGTAAATGCTGTCAGCAGTTTTGTTCTTGTAGTGTTATCTTTCACTTTTGAAAAGCTATACGCCGTTAGACACGGAAAACGCTTGCACAAGTTTGAAGAAGAAAAATTACTCAGCGGTAAATATAAGAGATAAGCAGATATGCAAAATAGGCACATGACAGAAGTGTTTGGGCACCTTGCAGAGAATGCAGAGCTAAAACATACCACGAAGCATGGCATAAAAATGTAAGGCTAATCGCAAATAGCAATGAAGAATGTCATCTCGGAATAGTCATGATACAAATATTTACAGTAATAAGCACAAGAAGTCACTTAACATAGATACAAATATTTGGAGTTTAAGACAGTGCGGCAGACTGTTCGCCAGAGTTCAGATAGTGTGATCACGATGGCTGTAGGTGGCGTCTAAAGAAGCAGTTTGTCAGTTGTACAAATACATCAGGAGGTAGAGAAGACATGTGAACACACATTTGTACATCATCGCTGTGCTGCATGTTTTAAAAGTTTATATTGTACTGTAGGAAAAATTTGTTAACAAGACTTCCATTATTTCTCTTGTGCTGAGAAATTGTGACACCCAGAAAAGAGATTAGGTCATGACACAGAAATTGCATCATGTAGATTCGGTCTCTCACAGGCAATCATTTTGAGAGAGAGAGACACACACATATGGTGCCCTGCAAATGTCTAGTGCTAATTGGACAGTAACAACAATATATTAACAAATAATATTTTACACAAAGGTAGTTTCGGTTAAAGGGTTTCAGATACAAATAATAAGAAACGAGACTTGCATGGTAAATAAAGCAGTGTTGTTTGAGTAGACTTTGGAAAATAGTTTCCGATTGGCTGAATAAAAAATAGAGAGACAGATTTTATTACACACAAAACTGCATTATGCTTCCATATAATTGGCACTCAGATTTAAGCATTTGTCGTACTGTGACACCAGATTCTACAATTTCTCGTCAAAGAACAGTGCCGCATGGTATATAGTCATTTGCTTACCCCAGCAGTACGTAGAACTTATGATAACCCGGTCTTTTAGTAACAGTTTGAATAAATTCATCGGAAAGATCTGAAATCATGAAACGTTTTTCACACACCACTTGGTCGACTTTTTGAAAGAGTTCGTTGGTCACAATTGAGTGTCATCCTTGCACTCCCGCTTTATGCACATCTGTTCACCTGTGCCTGAATTTCCTGCACCAGTTCCTCACACAACTGTCATCCGTAACAGTATCACCACACACATGACACAACTGTCATTCGTAACAGTATCATCACACACACGACACAACTGTCATCCGTAACTATCACCACACACATGACACAACTGTCATCCGTAACTATCACCACACACACGACACAACTGTCATCCGTAACAGTATCACCACCCACACGACAACTGTCATCCGTAACAGTATCACCACACACATGACACAACTGTCATCCGTAACAGTATCACCACACCCATAACACAAGTGTTGATGGATCTCGGCAGCACGCGTCCTGCTTGTAGAAAACGAATCATACCCTGACCTTACAGCTGCCAGGAACGGCAGTTACAGGGTGAATGTTTGCTCAGTCACTACTCGTGCATAGCTGCACGAAATTTATTGTGTGTTGCCATTTAGTGAGGTAACACTTTACTGATTGCTAGAGGAAATGTGTCGTTTCACTATGGTAGCCTTTTTTTTCCATTAAATCAGCTAATCAGTGGTTGATTTAATTTCCCACATATGAAGCAAAGCACTTTTAGATGTGAGAGAAAGAAAATGATAAGAGAATGCCCAAGAATTGAACCATGGACTCTGGCAGGATGAGCAGCCGCCTGGCCACAAGAGTATAGCGCACTTATTGGCTTGTCACTTAAGAATGCAGTATATTTGTGACCGCTTGACTTGAAAACAAGTCTCCCTGTGTAAACTGTATACGTGCAACAAAATAAAATAGGAATACTTGTAGTTTTGTGGCATATCCTGTTTACATAAAAGTATAACAGCCTTGCTGGTCAGCTCTCTGGTTATTATATTCTAATAGATTATTGAAACAGCAGTACATAACAAGATCTGTATTTTCACCAGAATATTGAAGATTGGCAGAAAAAAAGCTAAGAACACATGCTGTAGATCTTCACAGACATTAGTGCTTGCTTTCAGAAAGCTATTGCTTTCATCACAAAAAAGGATATTTTGCAGACACGCTGTAGATGTAGCTTCAACTTACCCATCCCTTCAGTGTTTGTGTGCAGCATAATTAGTCGCATCCGCATTCAGCCAGGCCCCCCCCCCCCCTTATCTCAGGAATGTCTGCTATTTACAAAATCATGCTATATTTACTTGTGATCGTCTTAGATTTTCCCTGCTTTTTTAGGCCTAGTTTCAATGCTTACATTAGCATATATTTTATATTAGTAGATATACAGTCTCAGAATGCATGCACAGCCGCATTCACCTGGTACACTGCATACACAAGAACAGATAGTGCCGTGCTTATGTCCACTATCTTGTAAGGGGTTCTTGTGAGAAAGTTCAAGGCTAAGAGAGTACATCATGACAGGGACAGTTAGTGATGATTTTCTCTTGTATTCAGATACTGCTTTATTTATAAACACAGAGAGAGAAAGATGAGCATGGTTGATTACTTCATTAACAGATCAGACAGTCACGGTATGTCAATAAGTTATCATTTAATGTGTGAGGGCAGGGGTTGGGGGAGAACTTATTGATTCTAAATGAAACATGATGTGTGTCATGATGTGTGTCGGTGTTTTTGTTCCTGTGTTTCCCTGGAACTGTGAGTTGGTGCAGTGAAGATGCTCAGGGAAAGCATTGTGTTAGCATGGGACAGTGTTACAGTGGCCATGTGTAGCTACAACAAGCAGGGGCTTTGCAGGTTTCACTGTCAGAGGGATAATGGCCATCTCTGCCCTGTCAGACTAGGTTTTTTCTGGGGGTAGCAACAGAGGTAGGACAGGGTCTTTGTTGACTGTGTTTCCCCAGCCTTGATGTTGGCTGTGTTTCCCCAGCCCTGATGTTGGCTATGTTTCCCCAGCCCTGATGTTGGCTGTGTTTCCCCAGTCCTGATGATGGCTATGTTTCCCCAGCCCTGATGATGGCTATGTTTCCCCAGCCCTGATGATGGCTATGTTTCCCCAGCCCTGATGATGGCTATGTTTCCCCAGCCCTGATGATGGCTATGTTTCCCCAGCCCTGATGATGGCTATGTTTCCCCAGTCCTGATGATGGCTATGTTTCCCCAGCCCTGATGATGGCTATGTTTCCCCAGTCCTGATGATGGCTATGTTTCCCCAGCCCTGATGATGGCTATGTTTCCCCAGTCCTGATGATGGCTATGTTTCCCCAGCCCTGATGATGGCTATGTTTCCCCAGCCCTGATGATGGCTATGTTTCCCCAGTCCTGATGATGGCTATGTTTCCCCAGCCCTGATGATGGCTGTTTTCCCAGCCTTGATGTTGGCTATAGGTCACTGATCACCAGATTGGGACATAACTTGATAAAGAGATCCAGAAGGGCAGAATATTAGACGGGCCTGTGTGGCCAATTCTTAACACTTTGAAAATAAATAAAGTATGTTCGTTCATTCCATCCAAATATTAATAATTATTATTGTAGACAGAGCTCACATCTCCATTCTATAAAATCTCTAAAATTTTAAACATTCATTATTTTCACATATTATACATATTTCGGTGTGTGGTCTCTTCTAGGATAGTTTTCTGTGTTTATTGTCAGTCTTGCTTGATGTCAAATCCAAGTTTATTGTTGAATAATCAGGTCCTCCTGCATGGATGATGGCAGCCCGGCATAGTTCCAACTGAGCGAACAGCTTTAATTCAGTGAAGGAAGTGAATGGAAGTTTTTATTGATTTTGTGAAGTTCTCATGTGTTGTTAATGTACTGGTGATTCACCAACAGTACTTGACTTGTAGCGGGGATGAGATGTGAGGAATACAGCCCATTACCTGAACAGTTTTTTTTTTTTCATATTGTAGGTGTTGTAAATCCCCTAGCTGACATATCCGTAGCTATAGTTGTGTAAGTTATAGTTTATGAGATGTGAAGGGAAATACAAGAACACCGTTATAGTTCCTGTATTTAGTCTGGTCACATGAAACATTGTAGTTCCAGTAACTTGTTCATTGTTGTGATTTTACCAACCATAATCAGTGTATGTTCTTGTCGCATCTTGTCATCTCTTCGCTGAATTTATCTAGCCGTTATTTGCTTTTACCTGTATGTTCCATTTTTTTGTTTTTGTTGACATTTTGTTTTTGTACAGTAAACTGATAGAACATAGTATTTTATGGTTACACCTGGAAAAAAATGTCTAACCGTACAATACAGTGTTCTAATACTTTACTGTGTGAAAGCCTCGTTTCCAGTGTGTCAGAGTTTCTTTTTGTACATCCAACATTTCTGAATGTGGCCACAAAAAGACTTTTCCTGAATTTCTCTTGTTGTTTGGGTAAGACAGAGATATAATGTCTTGATTGATACCAGTTTTCATTATCACAAGCAGCTGTTGTAAGATTGAAAGCAAATGTCTTTGCTTTTCATCTGTTGATCTTTCTTTTTTTTTCAGGACTCGAAATGACACCTTTTTGTTATCTGTGAGGTTATTATGATGATGTAATTTCTTTTTTTTCAGAATATATCAGATAACATTTTTAAAAGACCTGAAAAGCTAATGAAATACAGTCAATTCACCCTTACTTCGTAACTCACTTTTTCTCATTTTCATCTAAGTTGGTGAAATGTGTTGATGTAAAAGTGCCTGATCACTCCATTTCTGCGTATGGTTGTGGCCCTAGTAATGTTGGACACCTCAGCACTAAAACATGACCTGTGCTAGTGTCTTGACAACTGATTATTTCTCTCCGACTTACATCTTGTATTCTGCTGGAAAATCTGGAGACCTTTCACTCATGATATCAGTGTATATTTTCATATTGTCATTTCAGTAAAATGTACATGAAAATAATCGAGTTCAGGCAAGGTTATCTCTGGAAAAAGAAAATGGACAAAAGTGAAGAAGTCAGTCAGATCCCTTGCGGAACTTTGTCTCCCTAACAGTTCTCCTGTAGGCCTCTCGGTTGTAAGCAAGATGCCCTACTGCTGATGCATCCATTTGTACATCATCAACGATGTCTTGCAGTCATCTTTTCCTTGGTCTTCCTCTCTTTCTTTTTTCTCATTACTTCCAAGACTGTCTTCTCTAAATTATCACGATGTTTAATATTTCCAAAATATCTAAATTTTATCTGTTTAATCCTCTTTACTACTCGGCCTTCTTCAATATTAAGTTCTTGTAGTATGGATATATTTTTTTTTGTGTCCGTGATATTTGAAGAACCCTTCTGTAGCATTTACATTTAAAGGCATTTATGTGTTTCTCACCTGTTTTGTTAAATGTCCAGGTCTCACAGGCATATGTTGTTATGGGAAAGATGCATGCCCTTAAAAATCCTATTTTTGTAGTTCTGTCTGTTCCTCTCCACAGTTTCTTTAGTTTTACTCTTTGAAGAGCAATAGATGTCCTCCTTTTAATATCCTTCATTGTATCTCCATTATTAGTTAGTAATGATCCAAGATATTCAAAACTCTCCACCTCTTCCATTTTTCCTCATTGATATATATTTCAGCTGCCCTGTTTGTTTTCTTAGTTTTCATCAATTTAGTTTTCTTCGCATTAAGGTAAAGGTATTGTTCTTCGCTGTTCTTACGGACTGACATAATTAGTTTTTCCATTCCTTTTTTGTGTTGTGGACAGTAATACTGTGTCATCATCATATCTAATCTCTGGTATTTCTTAACCTCCAATTTTTATGGCATTGTAATATTTTGTGTCTACATCTTCTCTAACATTCCTCATTATATTTTCAGTATAAAAGTTAAATAAGTAAGGCAACAATATGCACCGCAGACGGACCCCTTGTTTTATGTCATACCAAGTTGTTGTTTCATCATTTATTCTTACTTCTGTCTGTTGGCCTAGATAGAGCAGTGATGTTAACTGTGTCAGATGTGTTGGAAATTCCTTTTTTTTTTTTTTCAATTATTTCCCAAAGTTTCTGGTGTTGTACACAACCAAACGCTTTTGAATAGTCTGTAAAAGATAAATATCTCTCTCTCTGAACCTTAAGTGCCCAGGGCACATGGGGCTTCCACAAGGGTTTTCCACAAATGCCTGTCCTTTGCCTTTTTTTCTGCTCTTGCCCAGGTGAGCCCTCTATTGCTCAACATCCTTTCTGTTATTCTTCTCCATGTCTCTTTTGGTCTACCCTTACTTCTGCCTCCCTGTGGTGTCCATCTTAGTGCTATTTTTGGTAGTGAGTTGTCAGTCATTCGGAGCACATGTCCCAACCATCGCCAGCGTCTTTCCTCAATAATTGTTGTCAGTGGTTTCATCTGCATTTCTGCTAATAAGATATTTCTTATGGTGTTTGGCCAAAATATTTTTCTAATTCAAAGATAAATATAGATTCACATTAAATTCTCTGCATTCCTCTGTTATTAATCTTATATTGAGTATTTGATCTCTTGATCCTCATCCTTGTCTAAAACCAGCTTGGACTTTGTTGATTTGCCCTTCTATTTTCTTATGAAGTCTACCCATTATGATTTTTAATAGAATTTTACTAGCGTGACTAATCAGGGCAACAGTTCTGTAGTTTGTACATAATTTCAATGTACCTTTTTTTGGCAGTGGTGTGAACACAGTTCTTTTCCATTCTTCTGGGCCAAATACCTGAGTGCCATATCTTTTTTACATAGTGCATGATAGGTTGTTGCATATTCCTTTCCTCCTGCCTTAATCAGTTCAACTGTTATCACATCTTGGTGATTTACCACTTGTCAAACTCTTTATTGTCCATAAAACTTCTTCAGTTGTTGGTTTGGATTCTTTCTCCTTCAATAATCATTCAAACTGTAAAATGTAGAAAGAAAAAGAAAACTTAGAACTGAACCCAGGACTCCAGTTAAATGAGCAACTGTCTGTCCGAGAGAACAGAGCATGAACCATCCGCTGCAAAACATTGTAATGTTTATAAAGGCCTCGTCTTATTTTGGAAAAATAAGGGAATGATTTTACGTTAGGGATCATGTCAGTACATAATTTTTAACTCTTTCCTCCCACGTTACTTCCAAAATGTTCCTTAGTTTCTTACGGCACGGACATTGTGGAGAGGGGGTCCCTGTGTAAAAGTTATTGTACCAAATTAATTCCATGATCAACACGTGTGTATCACACATTAAAATAAGCGGAAATGAATGAAGATTCCATAAATGAAGTTATTTGTCATAAAAAAAACAAAGAAAAGAAAAAAATCTGGTGTGAAAAGATGGAACAATTTTTTGCGCTAAAAAAATTTTAGGGCTGAACAATAAAATCTACTTTATGCTTACCTTAGCTGTGTCATAATCCAATATAGAATACATAGTCATTCAAATTTCAACACGGAAAAATCAATATTTATGGATTTTTGTGACATCCAATAAATCTAACAGATCTACAACTAATAGAAACACATATAGTAAGCTAGATCTAGTCGGTTGGTGTGACCATTCTACCACTCAATCTCGAAATAAACTTGAATTTTACCACCTATCTATGTATAAAAAATGGCTTCTTTATCCCCCATGCTTAAAACACTAGCTTAACTTTGAATCCAGAAGAGTTCTAACTGGTTAAATGAAAAGTAATATCATGTTTTCAACGAAAGAAACTCCGGTGTCACATAGGGCTCTCGAGGGTGCCATTGCTAAACTGCAAAGATCCTTATAGGGCTCTCGCGAGTGGAAAGAGTTAAACTTGTTATATATTTTCTTTCTTCTAGTGCCATAAGAGAATACAGTGGCTTACAGTGTTGTACTAATGTGATGTATATAGTTGTAAGGGGCTTGATAATCCATGACCATGCGCTGTCCAGCTCATATGTTAATAAAGAATGGTTGACATGTTTAACGCTAAAGGATTGCTATCATGATTTATGGTAACCAGATTTTTATTTGTTTTATCTTACAGGACGACTTTGACACCATCCGACCACTGTGTTACCCCAACACAGACATTTTCTTGCTCTGCTTCAGTGTTGTTTCACCCACATCCTTCAACAACATCCCGGAGAAATGGGTCCCGGAGATCCGCAGACATTCTCCGCGAGTGCCAATCATGCTTGTTGGCACCCAGAGTGACCTCCGTAATGATGTGAAGATTCTTATTGAGCTTGCCAAGTACAAGGAGAAGCCTGTATCTGAGAGTGATGCAACCCGCCTGGCACATGACATTGGGGCAGTCCACTACATGGAGTGCTCTGCCCTTACACAGAAAAATTTGAAAGATGTTTTTGACCAGGCAATCCTGTCCTCCTTGAACTACATAACAGACTTTAGCAACTTTCGAGAAGTTCGCAAATCCAGCAGGAAAAAATACAATGTTGGTGTCAGACAGAACACCAGTTTGAAGAAGGCTGGTTGGAAAAAGTTTTGTTGCTTGTTATGATGGGAGTAGCCCAGACAAGACTCTTCAGGTGATTTAATTCAGTGATTACAGATCAGTAAATATATGAGAAAAATTAACAGCACCTCAGTGGTCTCATGCCGAAAATTCTTGACTAGGTCTACTAACACATGTAGACACAGACCTCCAAGATTTGTGATTGATGGAATTAAGCCAGCAAGTTCTTAACTTTATACATTTGTATGTGATATTGATTTTATAAACTAATTCAGTGCAGCAAAACCTTGGTTATGTCCAGGCAGTTATTTCTATCTGAACACTTGAGAGAGACAGTAGAGAAATTTTCTTGGTGTGCACAGCATTCTCCTCAGATAATGTGCTTGTGTATGATTCAGTGTTGGCAGGATCTAAAACAAGAATGATCTCAGCCCAGATACCTTCCATATCATACTCAACAAAAGCAATGCACTACTTTGACAGACCTGATCTTCATCTGACAAAACAATCTTCACTTGGATTCTTAAATCTGGTTCAGAGAAAAAAAGGGTGTCACATGACAGTTTATTATAACAGTCATCTTGGTCTGTTTTAAAACATAAAAAATGTGGCATGGTGTACAGTTGTTGGTCATTTTGATTTCTGATGAGCGGGGCTATTTAATGAACAGATTGCAAGAGTCAGGTTATGTGTGTGTCTGTGTCATAAGCTGATATACACAGTGGATCTCACACTGCATGTAAATATGAACATTGTCAGTTTCTGTGAGAGTTTAACATATGTACATGAGTAAAGTATCTTTAAGCACACTGTGCTTGCTTCATAGTGAAGAATATAAATATAATTTTTGAGCTGATTATGCATTTTATCAGTTACTTTTTGAACATTTGTATTTGCAATAACCTCTTTTAGTCAGTTCTGAACTTGACTTCATGTGGTCCTATGCGCAAATACTTTGATGTACATTTTGCCTGACACATATCTTCACTCTCATCTTTCTTCTCACTTCTTCTTCAGCATTCTGAGCCATTAAGGCTCATTGCTGCAGATAAAGTTTGCCTTCATTCCTCTCTATTCCTAATCTTCTCTCTCTAGTTTGTGACATCAATTTCTTTTATATCCTCTTCTGTGTTATCTTTCCACCTCTGTCTTGGTCTACCCCTTGGTCTTGTTTCCCTCATCTCTTGTGCATACATCATTTTTGTCTGCCTGTTCTCTTCCATTCTTTCTACATGCCCCAGTCAACGTAGCCTGTTCAGTTTCAAGACATTTATAATTCATCATCATCATCATCGCCTTTCACTCCCTTGAGAGCATAGACCACGGAAAAAAAGCTCTCTAGTCATCCCTGTTCTTGGAATTATTTTCTGCTTCCTTCCATGTGTGTCCCTTGTCTCTGAGCACTGTCATAATTCTATTCTCCAAGTAAGTCTAGGTCTTCCTCATTTTCTATTTCCTTGAAGATTCCATGTCAGTGCCTGTCTTGCTATGTTGGTGTCAGGTATCCTAGAAGTGTGGCCAATCCACCTCCACTTCCTAGACATGATTTGTAGGTTCATAAGTTCTTGTCATGCCCTTTCCCAGACGACCTCGTTCCTGATCTTGTCCTGCCATTTAATGTTTAAAATCCCCCTCAAGCAGTAGTTTATGAATGTTTGTATCCTCTGTTGTATTGTCGTGGTCATAACCCATGTCTCTGAACCATGTAGTAGGACAGTCTTTATACATTTATAATTTGTTAGGATTTAAATAAGCCGTTCAGTTCAGTGTTCTTTCTAGCTCTCCATTCTCCACTGTTGGTATTCTTTATCAGCCCAAAGATTCTTCTTAGGATCTTGTTCTCAAAGATCTGCAGTTGATGTTGATCTTTCTTCTCACTGGTTAAGGAATTTCTCTTAACGTTTCTTGAGTTGATGAGTCAGGTCAGGTAGGATCACCAGTATGGTCCTCAACTCATACTGGGTCTCTGCATAAAACATCTTCATATCTCATGTTCATCTGTCTCCTAACCACAGTTTCGGTGAGTATTCCATTGTTCTTTGTAAGGAGAACGGATGTGTTTTGCAAATTGAAGAAACTTGTGAAGATTTGCATAATTTGTTGACCTACAAGATGATTAACCAGCCTGACAATAGAAGGTAGCATCATTGTCAGGTGTGATCACCTGTCTGTGTTTGGATGGAAGCAGCTCCAGTGCCCACGCATTTCCTGAAGGAAAACCACAAGTTGTCAGTTGTTTCCACCAGATCACATAAGTTATCTGTGTGCAAACCGTCATAAAGTTATCCATGTGTTAGAATTAATGTTGTGAGAGTAAAGATGTCATGAGAACTGCTTCATCACATTCTTCAGTTGCTCTCAGACCATCCAGGTATTCAGCAAGATTATACAATATGACATCATAATAACTTGGCTGTTGTCTCAAATCAAAGAATTCTGGCTGTGTTGAAACATTTCTATCGTGCATGTTAAAAATAATCACTTTCATTCACTATACAAACAAACAGAAGTCAGCCTGTATTTAATTGTGCAGAATAAACACTGTGATTTTTACCTGACATTTGCAGTGTTGTGCCTCAGTAATTTCTGTCATGTACATTTGTAAGAAATTATTGGTAGACAAGATATGCAGTGAGATATACTGCTGTTTGTTTGTTTGTTTGTTTGTTTGTTTGTTTGTGAGTATGAAATAGTTTTGTTGTTTGCTTCATTCCTGTAGTTGTTGGGGGGGGGGGGAGGTGTGTGTGTGTGTTGATCATCAAGTATTAGCTCTTCGTCCATTTCATGGGAACATTTAACACAGAGGTCTGAGAGTGTGATAAGTTTTGAGTACTTTACCAGTTGTGATAACTTTGATGTTTGGACAATATGAATGGCCACAAAGATGGACATCAGTGTACATATATAAATCTGTTTTTATTGAAAGTCAAAACACATTACTACTGTAGTGGCTTAGACTGGTGCTTGCTGTCACAATCTGCCAGATCTAGGCACAGAATTCTGACACATTGTTGTATGTGAAATCACTTCTGACATGCAGCAGCAGGGACCATCTGTGATGAGCATATGTACTTAAACTGGCAGAAGGGTAGGGTGAACAAGTGTTGTTTATATTTGCTAATTGGACCAATTTATTTGTACCATTTGTGTGAGGTACATTGCTGGTATGATTTGACAGTGTTTGTGTAAGAGGCATCTTGGATAACCAATGACTGTTATTTTTGACTGTTTTTGTGCCGATTTACTATACTCATGTGTTTGAGTTCTTTCTGCAGTGTAGATAAACTTGATGTTTTATATTTGATTCTTTTCATGATTGAAAACAGAATGTGCACTGTAAAATGTGAAAAAGGAGGTTGTTTATTTTTTTTTTTATTGTGTCATTGGAAAATCTGAGCACAGGCACAGGCATACGATGAAGTCCAGGCTTGACATTTCGAGAATTCTTGTTCTAAATCAGCCTGGTTACCGTGTGTCCAGATCTTCACCATGTCTGTCAGCTGGTTGTGGCCTTAGTCTGGTTTGTTGTTTCTGCTAACCTAATAATGTTGAAACTTTCTGTAGCCTTGTTTTGACATTGTGATTCGTGCTTCAACATAAGAGTTTCTGCTGATAAGTGCTTGCCAATTTACTAACGCGTCACTGATTGTGGATTGCTGGAATGAGTGATGGCGTGTAAGAAAGCTCACTGATGATCATTGTATAAATGATGTGAATATCTACTTACAAGCTGATGTTATCTTTTTTGTATATTTTGCCGAAAGTGCTTTCATCACACTGTAGTCGTCATAAAAATTGTCAGTAGATTCAGTTAGCATCTCCGCTGACAAGAATGTCTGGTGTCCGCCCATTCACGTGTAACACAAGTCACAGGTCAGTGCTGAACTTGTGCTAGGATTCAGAGTAGATATTTGTTGCTGTTTACATCGCTCCCACCTTGCTGAAGATATTGTTACACATGTTAGACTATGATTTCCCTCCTGTCTGTCACAACATACAACTGCTTCTGGTGTGTCCACCATATTTTATGTTGTATACTTTGTCACGGCTGTTTACAACTTTCATCAGAAATGATACATGCTAAATAAACTTAGACATGTTAACACGAACAGCTCCGGTTTTCTGCTTAATGTATGTTGTCACAAAAATTGTAAAGGAACAGTAAAGTTGTTACATGTATGGGGAGGAACGGCCTGGTTAAAGTTAGGCACTTAGTTTACTGATCCCGTGGTACCTGGCTGAGTCCCAGCGGTGCATTTTGTTTCTAGTACACAGCAAAAAGGTCCCTGGGTTCACCCAGCTTCTGAGACTGGGCAGCAGAGTAATCTGGGAAGCTAAAGCGGCCAGGTGTGATACTAACATCACACTTTCTGTAGCGAAGGGCGTGGAAATACAAGCCTAACACCGTGTCCCCAACATGCCTTCATGGCATGGAGACGGGAATTTGACCTTTATGCTTGGGGTGACTGACAACTCACTACCGAAAATACCAGAGATGGATACCACAAGGGAACAGGAGTAGCAGTAGACAGAGCAGACATGGTTGATTAATAGAGGGTTTGCCTCGGCACCAGCAGAAAATATACCGATGGACAGGCGTTTGTGGAAGCCACATATACTTTAGTCATTTAAGGTTCTGAGAGAGAGAGACTTGCTGGGGCAGGTAGCTGCTGGCTGAACTTTTCTCTCAGCCAGTTATACCGATATTTGCTTTGTCAAGACCAGCCTTAGTAACGGGCAGACATGTTTGTGTTGGCGTTTCTGTCATTAGATTTTGCTTCCTCCCGCATCTCAAATGATGCAGAACGAGGTCAGCTGACCGTACATTACACAGATCACCAAAGTTATGGCGGCGTAACACGTGACTCAGCTTCAGTGAACGAGCTTGTTAGCATGTGCCATGTCTCAGTCTGCTTGTGAACTCAAACTGTAACTAGTGCTCCCCAAGTTTTCTCCTTGTAATTCATAATCCGGTTTAAGAGCTGCAGAAATAACCTGACCAGACATGGCTGCGGGCTCTTTCACCCCAGACTGATGATATCACACGTGGGAACAAAACAGCTGAAGTTAAGTCATAGGTCAAACAAACCAGGAACACAGCAGCAGGAGTTTAGGTCATAGATCACACAAACCAGAAACAAGGCACCAGGAGTTTTAAGTCGTAGGTGACACAAACTGGGACCAAAACAGCAGATTAAGTCGTAGGTGTGACACAAATTGGGACCAAAACAGCAGATTAAGTCGTAGGTGTGACACAAATTGGGACCAAAACAGCAGATTAAGTCGTAGGTGTGACACAAATTGGGACCAAAACAGCAGATTAAGTCGTAGGTGTGACACAAATTGGGAACAAAACAGCAGATTAAGTCGTAGGTGTGACACAAATTGGGAACAAAACAGCAGATTAAGTCGTAGGTGTGACACAAATTGGGAACAAAACAGCAGATTAAGTCGTAGGTGTGACACAAACTGGGAACAAAACAGCAGATTAAGTCGTAGGTGTGACACAAACTGGGAACAAAACAGCAGATTAAGTCGTAGGTGTGACACAAACTGGGAACAAAACAGCAGATTAAGTCGTAGGAGTGACACAAATTGGTAACAAAACAGCAGATTAAGTCGTAGGTGTGACACAAATTGGTAACAAAACAGCAGATTAAGTCGTAGGTGTGACACAAACTGGGAACAAAACAGCAGATTAAGTCGTAGGTGTGACACAAACTGGGAACAAAACAGCAGATTAAGTCGTAGGAGTGACACAAATTGGTAACAAAACAGCAGATTAAGTCGTAGGTAGCACAAACTGGAACAAAACAGCAGATTAAGTCGTAGGTAGCACAAACTGGAACAAAACAGCAGATTAAGTCATAAGTGACAAACTGGGAACAAAACAGCAGATTAAGTCGTAAGTGACAAAGTGGGAACAAAACAGCAAATTAAGTCGTAGGTAGCACAAACTGGAACAAAACAGCAGATTAAGTCGTAGGTAGCACAAACTGGAACAAAACAGCAGATTAAGTCGTAGGTAGCACAAACTGGAACAAAACAGCAGATTAAGTCGTAGGTAGCACAAACTGGGAACAAAACAGCAGATTAAGTCGTAGGTAGCACAAATTGGGAACAAAACAGCAGATTAAGTCGTAAGTGACAAACTGGGAACAAAACAGCAGATTAAGTCGTAGGTAGCACAAACTGGGAACAAAACAGCAGATTAAGTCGTAGGTAGCACAAATTGGGAACAAAACAGCAGATTAAGTCGTAGGTAGCACAAATTGGGAACAAAACAGCAGATTAAGTCGTAAGTGACAAACTGGGAACAAAACAGCAGATTAAGTCGTAAGTAGCACAAACTGGGAACAAAACAACAGATTAAGTCGTAGATAGCAAAAACTGGGAACAAAACAACAGATTAAGTCGTAGATAGCACAAACTGGGAACAAAACAACAGATTAAGTCGTAGGTAGCACAAACTTGGAACAAAACAACAGATTAAGTCGTAGGTAGCACAAACTTGGAACAAAACAACAGATTAAGTCGTAAGTGACAAACTGGGAACAAAACAGCAGATTAAGTCGTAGGTGACAAAATGGGACAAAACAGCAGAGGCCTTGCTTCAGATCATATACAGGGAACAAAACAGCAGAGGCCTTGCCTCAGATCATACACAGGGAACAAAACAGCAGAGGCCTTGCCTCAGATCATACACAGGGAACAAAACAGCAGAGACCTTGCCTCAGATCATACACAGGGAACAAAACAGCAGAGGCCTTGCCTCAGATCATACACAGGGAACAAAACAGCAGAGACCTTGCCTCAGATCATACACAGGGAACAAAACAGCAGAGGCCTTGCCTCAGATCATACACAGGGAACAAAACAGCAGAGGCCTTGCCTCAGATCATACACAGGGAACAAACAGCAGAGGCCTTGCCTCAGATCATATACAGGGAACTTCTTCGTTCGCAGTACACAGGGAACAAAACAGCAGAGGCCTTGCCGTAGGTCATAAACACAGGGAACAAAACAGCAGAGGCCTTGCCGTAGGTCATACACACAGGGAACAAACCAGCAGAGGCCTTGCCGTAGGTCATAAACACAGGGAACAAAACAGGAGAGGCCTTGCCGTAGATCATACACACAGGGAACAAACCAGCAGAGGCCTTGCCGTAGGTCATAAACACAGGGAACAAACCAGCAGAGGCCTTTCTGTAGGTCATACACACAGGGAACAAACCAGCAGAGGCCTTGCCGTAGGTCATACACACAGGGAACAAACCAGCAGAGGCCTTGCCGTAGGTCATACACACAGGGAACTTTTAAAGCTGTGGGTGCTAGATAAATGTCCAGGTAAGCGAACCAGTGCTGACCAGCGCTATTGTCTAGCTCTTCCTGATGCTGTTTGGCCAATGATGTGCTCAGACTAAAGGAGTTTGGCTTGATGTGGGTGGAGTTTGTTGAGAAATAAAAGCATGAATATGCTTTCAGATTTCAATAAAGCCAGCGTAACACACCCCATCCGACATAACACTCAAGATTATCATGTCACCGGTTGCATAGAACTTAGATGTACAGTTTTACCGAGACAGAGGAAGATAGGATGAGAGGGGGGTATCTGTACAGTTTATATATATATATATATATATACACACACACACACGAGGGGTGATTTATAAGTTCTCGGCATAAGGTACAACGGATTATTTGTGGACAAGTTTTTCGGGTTATTTCTCGACATAGTCTCCCTGCAAGTTTATGCACTTAGTCCAGCGATCCTGGAGCATACGGATCCCTTCTTTGTAAAAGCCAGCATCTTGTGCCAGTAGAAGGTGGTCTACAGCATGAATGGCGTCATAATCTGAAGCAAATTTGCAATCACTGAGCTCCTTATTTAGTTTGGTAAACAGGTAATAGTCTGAAGGGGCCAAATCTGGGGAATAATGAGGATGTTCAAGAAGCTGGAAGCCGCGTTCATGAATGGCAGCCATTGCCACCGCCGACTTGTGAACTGGAGCATTGTCTTGATGAAAGATGATTCCTCTCGTCAATTTCCCTCAAAGCTTTTCCTTCAATTTGACCCGCAGTTGCTTCACAAGTTTAGCGTAATAGGCCCCGGTGACCGTTCTGCCCTTTTGAAGATAGTCTATAAATAGCACACTTTCTGAATCACTTTGCCTGAAGACAGAACAACCCTTGCTTTCTTTGGAGGTGGGGATCCACGATGTTTCCACTGCTTTGATTGTTCTTTGGTTTCGGGTTGAAAACGATGAACCCACGTCTCATCCATAGTCATAAAATGTTGAAGAAACTTTTCAAGATCTGCAGAAAAATGGCCAAGATTGTCTCTTGACATGTTGAGACGCTGTCGTTTGTGATCAGTTCCAAGAAGTTTCTGGACCCATCGAACGTTGTCATTTGAAGGTCATTGTGAATAATTGCATGAACACGTTCCTGGGAGATGCCCAACTCAGTAGCAATGTACCGCTCAGTTAGTCGTCGATCCTTCATTATCATGTCATGAATTCTGCCGGTGGTTTCATCTGTGGTTACCGTTCTTTGTCTTCCTGGACGGGGATATCTTCCAGACTCTCCCTTCCATGTTTGAATTGAACTGCCCATTTCTTAACTGTGCTGTAAGAAGGGGCACTCTCCCATAGAGTCTCTACCATATCCTCATGGATCTCCTTCGATGATAAGCCCTTGATGCAGAGGTAGCGAATGACTGCTCGATGAGAAATTTTATCAATTTTCTCAATTTCTGCTACCCTTTACCACTTCAGTAGCCTGCAAAAAAAAAAAAAAAATTGGTTGCAGTTAATTTATTGAAACTTGGTGTTTAACTTACATGAACCTGATCTACAAATACATCTAATATCAACTGTGTCTTTCAAGTATTTGTACCTTATGCCGAGAACTAATCAATCACCCCTCGTATATATATTAAAGACAGGATAACAAAATGAATAAATAAAATTCTCTCAGTGTTGTGTTTGTTACTTTTGTTTTTCCTGTATGTACAATTGTTGCTTACAATTAAACAATAGAATATATGGTTTCACAGAACTGTCCGATAAAACTACATATGGACAAAGTGTATGGCTACAGAGAACTGCTCTCTAAAACTATACTGAAAGTCACAAATGATATGCCAGGTGAGAAAATTAAGTTGCACTGTTTTATAACAAATCAGTGGAGTATATCGTAGGTAGCAAATCAGTGGAGTATATCGTAGGTAGCAAATCAGTGAAGTATATCGTAGGTAAGCATGAATTTACTAAGCACGTGCATTGCATGATTTCAAAATGTTTTCTGTAGTCCACATAAAACCCTCACAGACGTGCGTAAAACTTGTTATAGTGGAAAAAGTTAATCATTAATGTTAGATCAATGTGGTTGCTGTTAGTCCAGCATCATTAGTGTTAGCTCAATATGGCTGGTGGTAGCTCAGTATCATTAATGTTAGCTCAGTATGGCTGGTGTTAGCTCAATATGGCTGGTGGTAGCTCAGTATCATTAATGTTAGCTCAATATGGCTGGTGCTAGCTCAGTATCATAAATGTTAGTTCAGTATCACTGGTATTAGCTCAGTATGGCTGGTGTTAGCTCAGCATGAATATTGTTAGCTCAGTATCATAAATGTTAGTTCAGTATCACTGGTATTAGCTCAGTATGGCTGGTGTTAGCACAGTATCGCTGGTGTTACTCAGTATGAATATTGTTAGCTCAGTATCGCTAATTTTCTCTCAGTATGGCTGATGTTAGCTCAGTATAGCTGGTGTTAGCTCAGTATAGCTGGTGTTATTCAGTATGAATATTGTTAGCTCAGTGTCAATGATTTTCTCTCAGTATGGCTGACGTTAGCTCAGTATAGCTGGTGCTAGCTCAGTATGGCTGGTGTTAGCTCAGTATGGCTGGTGTTAGCTCAGTATCGCTGGTGTTACTAATTATTAATATTCTTAGCTCAGTATCGCTGATTTTCTATCAGTATGGCTGATGTTAGCTCAGTATTATTAATATTAGCTCAGTATGACTGGTGTTAGTTCAGTATCATTAATGTTAGCTCAGTGTAGCTGGTGTTAGTTCAGTATCATTAATGTTAGCTCAGTATGGCTGGTGTTAGGCCAGTATCATTAATGTTAGCTCAGTATGACTGGTGTTAGGCCAGTATCATTAATCTTAGCTCAGTATGACTTGTGTTAGTTCAGTATCATTAATGTTAGCTCAGTATGACTGGTGTTAGGCTAGTATCATTAATATTAGCTCAGTATGGCTGGTGTTAGTTCAGTATCATTAATGTTAGCTCTGTATGACTGGTATTAGTTCAGTATCATTAATGTTAGCTCTGTATGACTGGTGTTAGTTCAGTATCATTAATGTTAGTTCAGTACGGCTGGTGTTAGCTCATTATCGTTGGTGGTAGTTCAGTACTATTAATGTTAGCTCAGTATCGTTGGTGTTATCGCTGATACAAGAAAAAAATCCAGTATTCCATCCATCCATAAATAAACTCTGAGTATTTTTCGATAGGACTTGTCCCTGTGATTATCTTCAAGTCAAGTATGAGGTTCATTTCTCATAGTCTCAAGCATGGATGGTCAGGTTTTGACTTGTATGACTCATCTGTCGGCTCTGATGATCCTGATCCGACTCATGGAATCCCTAGAAACAGGCTGTCGCTGTTCTTAGACTCATGGAATCCGTAGAAACAGGCTGTCGCTCTTATTGGACTCATTGAATCCGTAGAAACAAGCTGTCGCTCTTCTTAGACTCATTGAATCCGTAGAAACAGGCTGTCGCTCTTCTTGGGCTCATGGAATCCCTATAAATAGGCTGTCGCTCTTCTTTAGCCTTTCTAAGGTGGTCGTCATGGTGATGGAGTCTATTGTGAAGTTCCGATTGCTGAACCCGCTGTAGAGCTTCAAGTCTGCCACAGTAAACTGTTCCTTGCCTCAGACTAGCCGCAGCACCATCATGTCTGCAGGAAACGTAAGTTCCTTCTTTCCTAGACTTGAAAGAAGTTTGTTTTTTTTTCTTTGCCAGAATTGACTTTTCGAACTTTTCTTCCTCGGTCCTCGTGTTTTAACACAAAAATTATTCAAAATTCCGAGGCAGGAACGAGCGAATGAAATCCCCAGGGCGGGTGGGTGCTGGAGTTAGTGGTCCGTGCGTGAGTTTCCAGGCGATGATGTCAGCGTGGGAACGTGCAGGCACTAATTTAGCAGCTGGCAAAGTTTGTGTGAGTTTGTTGCCGCGTCCATCACAACAAATACTCTTGTCAGCTTCCTTGCCATTTTTATTTCTGTGTTATTTTTTAAATATAGCAACTCGTTTTTCTCATCGGCTGGTGACTTTGTGAGTGTAGGAGGATCTGTTAAGTGAATGTGTGATGACATGGACGTGAAGAAACATGGAGAATAAACGAACGTGCAGGTGAGAGAAAATGGAGAATAAGTGAACATACAGATGAAATCAGAATTAACCAACATACAGATGAAATAATATAGAGAATAAACCAACATACAGATTAGAGAACATAGAGAATTAAGCAACTTACAGATGAGAGAACATGGAGAATAAGTGAACATACAGATGAAAGAACATGGAGAATAAGTGAACATACAGATGAAAGAACATGGAGAATAAGTGAACATACAGATGAAAGAACATGGAGAATAAGTGAACATACAAATGAAAGAACATTGAGAATAAAACGAACAGAGATCAGAAACCATGAAGAATAAAGGATGATGAAAGCAAGATAACTTCGCAGAATATGAGAATATACAGGCTCCGGCATAAAACATGGCTGGATTTTAAAAATAGAAAATAAATCAGCGCTATACATGTTTTTGGTAAAAACAAAAAACAGTGAAATGAAACTTTAAAAAGTGGGTATTTTTATTATTACTGACAATCATTTTTAGGTTTTGAAAATCACCCCGATTAGATGACCGCCATACATTTGATACATTCAGCCAGGTGTCTGGAAAATTCCTGCATAACGCCATTTAACATGTTCAAAGGGGTATCTTGAATGCAGTTTCGGGTTCGATCTTTTAGGTCTGCAACTGACTGTGGTCGACTAGCATACACCGTGTTCTTGAGATACTCCCACAAAAATAAAAGTCTGCGGCCGATAAATCCGGTGACCTTGCCGGCCAATGAATATCCACAAATCTGGAAATAAGACGATTGGGAAATACTTGTCGCAGCATGGCCATGGACTGACGGGCTGTATGGGCAGTTGCTCCATCTTGTTGAAACCACATTAGTCTCTTACTTCTATTGGCCAAGTCTGGAATGAAGTATTCAGCTAGCATCTGCATATAAACATCACTATTAACAGTAAGAGGATGCCAGGTGCCAAAACGTTCCTAACAGCTGATCGCTGAGGGCTACTCAGCAATGCGTTGCGGACTTCTTGAATTCGTTCAGGTGTCTGTTGAGTTCTTGGACGACCAGTAGATTTGTTATTAAGTCATTTAGCGGTTTCCTTAAATTTTTTGACCCACCTCAAAATTGTTTTGTCCTCCGATCGGGAACATTATCACGGAGATGCAACTCAAAATGGGGACGAAACTTTCGTTGTATAGTAATAGACGATTCTCCACTTTTAAAATAAGTTTCAATGGTGAATGCGCGATGTTGTGTGTGCCAAGAAGCCATTGTTAAAAATGACCGTTTGTCTGTTTCATCTTTGACGTTATGTTTTTTTCCACAAGTATTCAGTTTCTGTGCACTGCGTCAGTTAAATCCAGCTATGCTTTATGCCGGACCCTGTATGTGTGACAGGACTATAACATTAACATGAGAATAAATGTGTGACAGGACTATAACATTAACATGAGAATAAATGTGTGACAGGACTATAACATTAACATAAGAATAAATGTGTGACAGGACTATAACATTAACATGAAAGATAGGCAAAAGAAAACACGTATAGTATATATCGCCAGTCCAGGCGTTCAAGATGACCACATTACCTCTAGTATACCAGTATGTCAAGGAAAATATGACCACATTACCTCTAGTATACCAGTATGTCAAGGAAAATATGACCACATTACCTCTAGTATACCAGTATGTCAAGGAAAATATGTCCACATTACCTCTAGTATACCAGTATGTCAAGGAAAATATGACCACATTACCTCTAGTATACCAGTATGTCAAAGAAAATATGACCACCATATCTTCTAGATGCCCCCCATGTTACCTTTATTTTGATTTTAATGTTTGGTCTAAATACCATTAAATTATAATGAATGTTCATTTGACTACAAATTTTCCACACTTCTACTGGAAAATATGAATTCGCCTCAAAAGTATCAAACAAAATATAAAAGTAGATTTCCTCTGAACTACGCTACCTATTTACATATCTGGCAGCAATGTACAGCTTTAGTTTTCTTACAGTTCTCTATAAACTGAATTATATCGTACACACGACTGTCACTACAGGGATATCACTGTACATATGACTGTCACTACAGGGATATCACTGTACATATGACTGTCAATACAGGGATATCACTGTACATATGACTGTCACTACAGGGATATCACTGTACATATGACTGTCAATACAGCGATATCACTGTACATATGACTGTCACTACAGGGATATCACTGTACATATGACTGTCACTACAGGGATATCACTGTACATATGACTGTCACTACAGGGATATCACTGTACATGTGACTGTCACTACAGGGATATCACTGTACATATGACTGTCACTACAGGGATATCACTGTACATATGACTGTCACTACAGTGATATCATTGTACATATGACTATCACTACAGGGATATCATTGTACATATGACTGTCACTACAGGGATATCATTGTACATATGACTGTCACTACAGTGATATCATTGTACATATGACTATCACTACAGGGATATCATTGTACTTATGACTGTCACTACAGGGATATCATTGTACATATGACTGTCACTACAGGGATGTCACTGTACATATGACTGTCACTACAGGGATATCATTGTATTATGACTATCACTACAGGGATATCACTGTACGTATGACTGTCACTACAGGGATATCATTGTACATATGACTGTCACTACAGGGATATCACTGTACATATGACTGTCACTACAGGGATATCACTATACATATGACTGTCACTACAGGGATATCATTGTACATATGACTGTCACTACAGGGATATCACTGTACATATGACTGTCACTGTAGAAATGATTTCTTCTTTGGAACTTCGAACTGGTGTTATCTGCAGCCGGTGCGGTGAAGATATTGAAGAGCAACATTGTGTCGGCTTGGGAGTGGGTTACGGCGCCTATTTTTTACAGTTCTTGAGTGAAACGAACAAGCAGGCGGTTATGCATTGCTTCTTAGCAAACTCTAAACATGTATTAACTCTGTACACACAGATATCAACTCTAAACACTTATTAATTCTGTACACACAGATATCAACTCTAAACACGTATTAATTCTGTACACACAGATATCAACTCTAAACACGTATTAATTCTGTACACACAGATGTCAACTATAAAACACGTATTAATTCTGTACACACAGATATCAACTCTAAACACGTATTAATTCTGTACACACAGATGTCAACTCTAAACACGTATTAATTCTGTACACACAGATATCAACTCTAAACACGTATTAATTCTGTACACACAGATATCAACTGTACAACTAAACAAGTGCTTTACATGTGTGTAGGCCTTGTGTTGACCTACTGACCTGTTAACGTGGGTGTAAATGTGTTATGCACCTGGTAAACGAGTGTTTGACTGGACACTTCACATCACTGTCTTAACTGCCTCACTATATACTGAGCAGATTTACTAGACTGCTACACAAGTGACACAACAGACGTCACATTGTTATACACCGTGTCACACACGAACACTCAGGATAACAACCATTACAACCCGTACACGAACACTCAGGATAACAACCATTACAACCCGTACACGAACACAACCAGTTACATGTAATCAGCTCACTCAGCACCACAACTGACACTCAACATGAATCCATTTATCACCGGATTCAACAGTTACAAATGAGATAAACAAAGTTTAATGAGGAACCCCTATTTTGTAAATTTGCAAATGTGAGTGTTGTAAATGAATGTGGACTGACAAACTGATGAGCAATTAGAATGAATAATGAAAAACTGCCCGATTAACATCTCCGTGGGACAGACACGTTCAGACAACATTGAAAAACATTCTAACTTTATACCAAAACCTGCAACCTAACCTTTCAGTCTAAAATCTTAACCGTTGTCCACAAAGGGAGCAATCAACTCATAAGTATTACATGACAAAGTTCATGACAATCTTTGTCCTGAAAAGGACAAAACAACTACAACATGTTGCCCTAAAAATTACAAATTAACCACAACTACATTCTACACTTAACAACCAAACACCAGAAACTTACATTATGAAACAAGGAATCTCTAGCAGACCTTCCAGAACAAACCAACACATCCTCTCACCTCCACATCTAGAACATATCCTCTCACCTCCACATCTAGAACATATCCTCTCACCTCCACATCTAGAACATATCCTCTCACCTCCACATCTAGAACATATCCTCTCACCTCCACATCTAGAACATATCCTCTCACCTCCACATCTAGAACACATCTTCTCACCTCCACATCTAGAACACATCCTCTCACCTCCACATCTAGAACACATCCTCTCACTTCCACATCTAGAACAGAACTGAACTTTTCATGCATCCATCACCACGTGACTGAGCTCTGCCAATGGGAACGCGAGCTCGCTTAAACATGTAAGTACAGTCATAACTGTTTGACCACAACAGTAGGGTTTCTGTCCACAATCTGTAACAAAATAAACATTCTATTACAACTCCATCGCCATGAGGACTATGGTGACACCCGCCCCGTTAGCCAGGCTAAACTTGTTACTGGAAATACCAACGGAGAGGTGGGATAGGGTCTTGGTCAACTATGGGTCGCCAAATCTGAGTCTAACAAGTCAACTATGGGTCGCCAAATCTGAGTCTAACAAGTCAACTATGGGTCGCCAAACCTGATTCTAACAAGTCAACTATGGGTCGCTGGTTGCCAAAATGGATAGCGTCTTCGCCTTTTTTTTTTTGTTTTAGTCACAAAAGGTAAATATATTCACCAAAAACATCTCTCTATATCTCTCTCATAGCCAGCGTTTAAAAAACTGTCTTCTTCCTAAACCCAGGATTGATCTGTACAAGAAAAGCCTTGCATACTCTGCAGTACAGCTCTGGAACACCCTCCCCTACCATTTAAAATCCATTGGTAATACTTTATCCTTTAACTCAAACCTGTTTCATTATTTACTTGCTTGTAATTATATGCCTCCATAAAATAACCAGCGCTCTCTCAACATGTGACTCGCCAACCATCAAGTACTAAAATGACATAGTTAGAAAAGTAACTTGTTAGATATTTTTAGAAATTATTTTAATGTCTGTTTAAAAAAACATATGTTAGAAGATCTGTATTTACAATGTATTTTTGTTTATGCATATGTCTGCGTATGTATGTGTGCGTGAGTGCTATTTTATTAGGTTAATTACTTCTCTTTTACTTTGAATGTAGTAGTTAAATCTTACACTCTTTTGATATGTTTTTTCCTAATTTAATTTGTATATTTGTACTAAATCAAGTATGTGGGAAGAATGAAAGATGGAGTGATGAAGGGCAGAATGTAAGACTGGCCTGCGTGCCCAATTCTTTACCCTTGAAAAATAAAGATTATTCATTCATTCATTCATTCTCCATCTCTCTATATCTCTCTATATCTCTCTACACCTCTCTATATCTCTCTACACCTCTCTATATATCTATCTCCCTACATCTCTCTACATCTCTGTATGTCTCTCTGTATCTCTCTACATCTCTCTATATTTGTCTACATCTCTCCTTATCTCACTACATCTCTCCATATCTCACTACATCTCTCTACATCTCTCTAAATCTCCCTATATCTATCTACATCTCTCCATATCTCACTACATCTTTCTACATCTATATCTCTCTACATCTCTCTATATATCTATATATCTCTCTATACCTCTCTACTTCTCTCTGTACTCTCTACATCTCTCTATATCTATCTACATCTCTCCATATCTCACTACATCTATATATATATATATATATATATATATATACCTCTCTACATCTTTCTGTATCTCTCTACATCTCTCTATATCTATCTACATCTCTCCATATTTCACTACATCTCTCTACATCTATATCTCTCTACATCTCTCTATATACCTCTCTACATCTCTTTATATCTCTCTACATCTCTCTATATCTCTCTACATCTCTCTACATCTCTCTACATATGCCCAGGTGTACCAGTATGTGATATGAGAAATCAGTAAAGACAAAATGAACAGGTATCTATGACAAGTAACCATGACAGGTAACCATGACAGGTAACTAGCTAAAGTTTCACACCAAGACTTAGCTGCTAGATAAGTTCTTAATTGCTGAACTTGAAGGTCATAAGTACCCGGCCACTCTGAACTGCGTACAACACTTAAACAGCTATCCTCTTAAATAGGTATCCTCCTGTGCAGGGTGTGGGGGGGGGGGAGGGGGAGCAGAGTGTCGCTACTCTCTGGTAAGTTTTTTTTTGTTTTGGCTTGGTGGAGAGAAATACAACACGTGACAGGTGTACCAGTAAAGAGGTCGCTGTAAAACTTGGTAAACATATAAAGCAATAAATCCTTCAAAATCAAGGATTGCTTGAAAGTACCAGAAATGTTCTCTCTTTAAGCCTAGTTTATAGAACGTAGCAAAACCATTATCCTATGTGTTACACTTCTAATAGCACAGCACCACTGCTATAACAGCACTACAACTATAACAACAATACGCTAAAACAAACACTACAACTCTAACAACACTACCATTATAACAATAACGTTGCTTCTGTAACAACACTACCACTATAACAACACTACCACTATAACAACACTACCACTATAACAACACTACCACTATAATAATAACAACGTTGCTTCTCTAATAACACTACTACTATAACATCACTACCACTATAATAATAACGTTGCTTCTGTAACAACACTACCACTATAATAATAACGTTGCTTTTCTAACAACACTACCACTATAACAATAACTTTGCTTCTCTAACAACACTACCACTATAACAACATTACCACTATAATAATAACAACATTGCTTCTTTAATAACACTACTACTATAACATCACTACCACTATAACAACACTGCCACTAAATAAACACTGCCGCTATAAGAATGCTACAATTATAACAACACTACCGGTGCAACAACACTACCACTTTAACAACATTAACACACTGCATGTATAACAATACTACAATCTCTTACATTGCTCTGTACAAGTTATATAGTTCTTCTCTGCGTCAAGAGAGAACCGTCTTGCAGTTTGTCACGAGTTCAGCACAGCTTACTTACTTGGCAGAACACTGAATGTATGAGGAGTTGGCATGGCCACAAGAACGTCAAGACACTTAAAGTTCCATAGAAAACACTAGAACTCCGTGCTATGTTAAAGACTGCACAAGAGATAATGGATGCACCAGAAAAAGGCTATAAATTTTGCTAAGCGAAAATACAAGTATAAAATGAACAGTTCAGGACAAGATAGGGAGATGGCTAAAGAACTGACTTGGACATAACAACAACAACAACAACCTAATGACATAATGTACAGTAATGTGTCAATGACAGGTAAAGGTAAAAGTCTTGCCTATGATCCACATAGGGATATAGTGTTAGTGTCCATATTTTCCTTGACCTGTCAGCACATTAGAGGATGATGTGGTCAGCCTCATGCCAGGCTGCCTTTCCTTCCCCAACTCAAGAAGAAGTCAGGTACCCATTTCTACAACCTGTGTGACTTGGGCTCCTCTGGGCGGATTCAAACCCTCCCCGACCTTGGCCATGAATGAGAGACTAGTGCACTAACAACTCCACCACTCGGGTGCCCGATGTGTGCAAGATGGGATATAATAATGGCACGATGGGATATAATATTGGCATGATAAATTTTTTAACCTGATGAGCTATATTCTGATAAATAATGGCATGATAAATTTTTTAACCTGATGAGCTATATTCTGATTGGTCATGGAGTGAATATTGTTTTATTATTTGTCTGTCTTTCCCTAGGAACTGAATAACACCCCACAATAAAAGTCTTTTCAAAGAAGTAACAGGGTTGTCTTTTCCATCACCACACCTGGACAACCTAGACAGTCTAGACAACCTGGACAACCTAGACAGTCTAGACAACCTGGACAAACTTACCTGACAAAGTTTTCCTCTACTTTTTTTTCAAGAAAGGAAAACAAGAAAACTTTATCACAGTTTTAAAATATTTCTCTTTCTCCCTCTCTCCTTCCCTCTCAAAGGGCAGAATGTCAGACGGGCCTGCGTGCCCAATTCTTAACTCTTTTGAAATAAAGATCAGTCAATCAACCATTCTCTCTCTCCTCTCTCTCCCCCTCTGTCTCTTTCTCTTCTCTCTCCCTGCTCTCTCCCTGCTCTCTCTCTCTCTCTCTCTCTCTCTCTCTCTCTCTTTAGATTTTGCCATTCTGCAGGTATCAGTAAACCAGTCATGGGGATCAGTTATCCTTTATGTCCCCCCAAGCCTTCAGTTTCATAAACCTTCTTTCCCACAAATCATCAGTCCCCCAAGCCTTCAGTTCTATAAACCTTCTTTCCCACAAATCATCAGTCCCCCAAGCCTTCAGTTCTATAAACCTTCTTTCCCACAAATCATCAGTCCCCCCAAGCCTTCAGTTCTATAAACCTTCTTTCCCACAAATCATCAGTCCCCCAAGCCTTCAGTTCTATAAACCTTCTTTCCCACAAATCATCAGTCCCCCAAGCCTTCAGTTCTATAAACCTTCTTTCCACAAATCATCAGTCCCCCAAGCCTTCAGTTCTATAAACCTTCTTTCCCACAAACCATCAGTCCCCCAAGCCTTCAGTTCTATAAACCTTCTTTCCCACAAACCATCAGTCCCCCAAGCCTTCAGTTCTATAAACCTTCTTTCCCACAAACCATCAGTCCCCCAAGCCTTCAGTTCTATAACCTTCTTTCCCACAAACCATCAGTCCCCCCAAGCCTTCAGTTCTATAAACCTTCTTTCCCACAAATCATCAGTCCCCCAAGCCTTCAGTTCTATAAACCTTCTTTCCCACAAATCATCAGTCCCCCAAGCCTTCAGTTCCATAAACCTTCTTTCCCACAAATCATCAGTCCCCCAAGCCTTCAGTTCCATAAACCTTCTTTCCCACAAACCATCAGTTCCCCCAAGCCTTCAGTTCTATAAACCTTCTTTCCCACAAACCATCAGTCCCCCAAGCCTTCAGTCTACATGGCCTAACTTTAGCTGAAACTAGAGGTCTGCATCAAACTGTCTAACACATTGTCACGCCTTTAGTCATTGATGACTATATCTATCTACAATCTTCTCCAGTCACGGATTCTAGAGGCCTAGATTCACTCTCACTTACTGAGTTTTACCTTTTCTGATTACTAGAGCAGCCTTGCTTACACTCATGACCCGTGATAGATCTCGGTTGTGTTATCTCTTCGGAATTTTGTTTAAAAGTTCTACAAAGTTTACATGTGACCTTGTACATTGTTACTACAATTTGTTCATCTGGTCTGCAACTTGACTAGAAACGTTCCACAAGTATTTAGTGACATTATAATATTGTTCCTTTGAGACCAGTATAGAGATGTCATAAAAGCATACATACAGGAAACTGTCCTTTATACGAGACAAATAATCTTGAATTATCAGAGAAAGCAAGCTTTTCCCAACCCCCACCCTCTCAAACAAGTGTTTCAGCCCTTTAATTTCGTGCCACTCCGCGGAAGTCATGTCTCCCACAAGCCTGCAAGTTCTTTCATTAATTCTTCCTTCGCTCTTCTCTCTTCCAGGATTTGAACCTCCGTCTCTTGGTTTGGTTGTATCTCCCACAGTTAGTTTAAGTTACGAGTAGATATTTAATGACAGTACAATATTGATCAATGTCAGCCAGGTTTTGAGCATTAATTGTTTATTATGACGCAGTGTACAACTTTATGGAAGTGGAACTACAACAAAATGGAAAAATACACATAGAAAGGACAGATGTTGAAGAAGTCAATCAATTTGCATACCTTGGCAGCTACATGGGCCGGGATTGTGACACCAGAATGGTAGTTAGAATTAGAATTACAAAAGTACCATCGATCTTCAAGAATCTTGAGAACATATGGAATTCAAAAGTTATAAGCACAAAAACCAAGTTAAGACTATTCAATTCAAGTGTAATATCCACACTCATTTATGCATGTGAAAGCTGGAAAACAA
>CM019702.1:25808231-26138231 GCA_009760885.1 Achatina immaculata | reverse complement strand
CCTCTCTCGTCTCAGTTCTCACCCAGTCTTTACTTACCTTTCTGTCCTCTCTCGTCTCAGTTCTCACCCAGTCTTTACTTACCTTTCTGTCCTCTCTCGTCTCAGTTCTCACCCAGTCTTCTCTCGTCTCAGTTCTCACTCAGTCTTTACTTACCTTTCTGTCCTCTCTCGTCTCAGTTCTCACCCAGTCTTCTCTCGTCTCAGTTCTCACTCAGTCTTTACTTACCTTTCTGTCCTCTCTCGTCTCAGTTCTCACCCAGTTTTTTACTTACCTTTCTGTCCTCTCTCGTCTTAGTGCTAGGTCTGGATTCTGGAGGTCTCTGTGTCGTTTTCCAGTTTCGCTGTTTGAAAATCCTGTAAACATACAGGGTGTTCCAAAAGTTCCTTGACACTTCTGGGGGCCACTTTATGAAGACAAATACAACAACACAGTGAAAGTGAGTTATTTTGTAGATCTTCAAAGTTTTAGACATACCTCTCCCCCCTCCAGTTACACACTTCAGTGCCATAAATCAACTTTCTCCAGGTTGTGTACGGCGTATCTAGGCTAACAGGTTGTGTACAGCGTATCTAGGCTAACAGATGCTGCAGTGTCTGTGATCCGCTGCTTCAGATCTTCAGATCCTGCGGAAGTGGGAGTGCCTAGATACTGCCTTTAATGTATCTGTTTCACTTCCATCCCCCACCCCACCTCCATTTCCCCCCCCCAAAAAAAATCACAAGATGTCAGATCACGTGATCTAGGGGGCCACTGGAACCAACATAAGTCTTTTTAACTCTTTCAGTCCAGCGATTGGGGCAAGTCAGCATCCAGAAAGGCGCCCACGTCTCGGCTTCAGTTAGGAGGTACCCCGCTGTGTTGCCAACTTTCGTTCTTAAAAAAACCATTTATAATTGCCCCCAAAATATATCTAGAATTAACTAGACGTTTAAACTATCTATACTTAGATTTTAAAAAATTATCCAGAAAATATGTTATTATTAAAGTAATGTTCAAGTGAAAATGAAAAATTGTAACTAAAAGTAATACTAATATAGTGATGATAATAACAACTGCTTGATCAAATCACACAAAAGGTGAATATCATCAGCATTATAATCATCATCATCAGCAGCAACAGCAGCATTTGAGGGACCTGGTTGATAATATGATGCAGAGGCTTCATCACCTGCAGAATATTTGACGTGCAACCTTTCATGAGAATTTAGAGAAGACCGCCTTGGAAGGGTACATAATGGGAAAAAGAAAGAGAGGAAGACCAAGGCGAAGATGTCTGCAAGACATCGTTGATGATCTGCAAATGGATGCATCAGTAGCAGGCCATCTTGCTTACAACCGAGAGGCCTACAGCAGAGCTGTTAGGGAGGCAAATTTCCGCAAAGGACATGCAAATGATTGATTGATTGACTGATTGATTGATCCATTCTTCCCATGTCTTTCACAAGTTTGAGGGGGAAACTTACAAGAGCAGTAGGATTTGAAGGAGCTGTTTGACAGTATGATGCAGTGAACTTGTATTAGTGTACTCTACCAAACACTAAACACGTGTTTTGTCCACACACTGTACTGCTGTAGTATGTGTGGCTAACTGTCTTGAAGTAGAGAATTCTTCATTCACTATTACAAACGTCAGTATTTACTGAGCAGATTTTCTTGACTGCTACACAAGTGACACAACAGAAGTCACATTGTTATACACCGTGTGACACACGAAAACCCAGGACAACGGCCACTACATATCCGTACACAATTCCCATTTGTTAAATGCGTGTTGTACATGGACGTGGTGTGTAACTGATAGAAACAATTACCATGAGGACAGAAGAACGGTCCGGGCGATTAGCATCGCTATGGGACCCTCACTAACATACAACATCAAAAGCAACATACGAATCTCATATATACTAAAAAACTCCAAACACAGCCTTCCAATAAATAATCACATTTTGTCCTAAAAAGGATAATCAAATGTACAACACTAAACTTTACAACCTTTTGTCTTAAAAAGAACAATCAACTACCGAAAACTACATTCTGACCTAAACACACATTTGTCCTAACAAGGACAATCAATTACAAAACTTACACGAAAAACCAAGTCCTAACAAACTTTTTTTTTTTAGGGAAAACTCACACACGAATTGTCTCTGCAACATTCAGACGGAGAACTAACTCATTCCTACATCCCGCCACTCAGATCCACGTGACTGAGTTCTCTATCGGAACGCGGAGATACTTTTTTTTTTTGTCCGTGCTCACATAAACAGGTGAGTTGTGGTCTATAACTGCTTGACCACAACAACAGGGTTTCTCACACAAAAATCTGTAATTCTGTTACAGCAGAGATTTCATCTCCTGCACAGCATCTGACGTGCAGTCATTCTTCCCATATATTTCACAAGTATGAGGTGGAAACTTATAAGAGCAGTAAGACTTTATAAGAGCAGTAAGAGTTTCTATTTTTCATACGCTGAATTTAACCAATAAAATAGCAGGGATGAGTTCTGGATTCATTACTCAGGTTAGATTTGATCAGATTCATGGCGCTAAAAAGAAATAAATCTCTCTATTTCGGAATTTGAATGTGTTGGTATCAGAGCTCAGAAAGAAAACATGCACAAAGATCTGAACATGAACAAAGATCTGAACATGCACAAAGATCTGAACATGCACAAAGATCTGAACATGAATTACATCCAGTAGTACATTTGTTTTGCTTTAATTCACTTCACAAGACTTCTGTATCTTGTTTATTAGTCCAGTTAGCTTTTTCCAATCTTGTTAACCGATATTCTGCTTTAGTTGTTAAGTTTCCACATGCACTTAAATATTTCAGTACTTGACGTATTGAAAATATGTCTTTCGTTGGTTGCAGAAGATTGTTTACAGAAAAGAGAGAGATTTATTCTTCAGCGATCCCAGTCTCGGGAAGCCTCTATCTCAACTGTTTAAATGTCACAAGAAAATCTCCACACTGTCCTCTTCTAAATGTTGATAGATTAACTACTTGGTTGTGTAACTTTTCTCTTCGCTCACATTAGCAGGCTACGTGTGCTGACCTGGACGGTGTGCTTCTAGAAACTCCAGACTTGTGGAGAGTCACACAGGAGAAGATGTAAAAGTGCAAACTGCAAAGAATGACACATATATTTCATTAAAACAATGGATGAAACCAATTAAGATTCATGAGGTATACTCAGCTAATGAGGCCAATCATTTCTTTGTGCATTATTTGTTGGTTTCATAAGTCAAGTTTCATCTCAGTCTATAGATCTTAAGTTCCTGCACAATATTATCAGCATGACATTTGCATATTTGTTCCAGATAACAAGTGTGACACATGCACAAAGGTCATTAGCTTAAAGTGAGAGTTCAAGCACCAACGACTGCAAGTCCGCGCCAGTCTTGCCAATTTGCAAAACGTTCAAGATTATGAACACTCACTGAGAAAGGGTCATTTATGGAATATTTACTCACATTCGCTCTTTTTTCTCTATTTTTTTTTGTCTTTTGGGTGGACTGTAAGAAAATTACCAAAAATTATCTATATTCAATAAACAATTATCTACATTTAGAGTTACCCTCTATAAGACTATTTTCAGTATCTAGATAAGCAACCTTCAACAGAAACAACACAGTAAGCAAGGAATTTAAAATCAGAGTACAGAAAGGGAATAAAATATACTTTGCCTTGCAACACCTGTTAAAATCCAAAATCCTGTCCCAAAAACACCAGAATAACAATCTATAAAACTATTATAAGATCTGCCGTCATGTATGGATCAGAAACATGGAGTACAACAAAGAAAGATGAGCAACAATTGCAGATCTTTGAGAACAAAGAAGAATCTGTGGACCGAAAAAGGATACCAACAGTGGAGAATGGAGAGCTAGAAAGAACACGGAACTGAACATCTTATTTAAATCCCACCGAATTATGAATCTCTTGAAACTGAACAGACTACGCTGGCTTGGGCATGTAGAAAGAATGGAAGAGAACAGACAAATGAAAATTATGTACACACAAGAGATGAGGGAAACAAGACCAAGGTGTAGACCAAGACAGAGATGGAAAGACAACATAGAAGAAGATATAAAAGAAATTGGTGTCACCAACTGGAGAGAAAAGATTAGGAATAGAGAGGAATGGAGGTGAACTTTATCTGCAGCAATGAGCTTTAATGGCTCGGAAAGCTGAAGAAAAAGAAGAAGAAGAAGATATGAACCTGGTCTTCTTGAAAAATGAGGTTTTGGTGCCTTCCTTCCTGAAGCTGATACATCAATCAATCAACTGACATGCTGAGATATGACATACCAGTTACAGTCTTCCTCTTAAGTGGCAATGTAAACGAACATAATGTGATGTGACGTCCCGTTTAAGTGGCAAGGTAAATAAAGTGACATGATGTCTTGTGTTTGGGACACAGAACACACACACACACACACCATGTCGTCGAGAATAAGGGGGGGGGGGGAAATTCACCAAAAGTGAACGTGTTTTGTACCATTTCGAAGGAGAAGGTTTATGGGTCTTTAAACAGGACGTCATGTCACATTATAATTGTTTACCTTGCCACTTAAACAGGACGTCATGTCACATTATAATTGTTTACCTTGCCACTTAAACAGGACGTAATGTCACATTATAATTGTTTACCTTGCCACTTAAACAGGACGTCATGTCACATTATAATTGTTTACCTTGCCACTTAAACGGAACGTAATGTCACATAATTGTTTACCTTGCCACTTAAACGGGACGTAATGTCACATTATGTTCTTTTACATTGCCTTTTAAATGGGACGTCGTGTCGTGGCTGAAAATTACCGTCTTGGGCAAGGGAATCATCCTTGGTTTAGATGTTTAGTCGATGTAGAACTGATGTCCGATGACCTTGGCATTGCTTGTTGAATCACGCACTAGCTGAAGCTTGTATAGGTGCGAGCAACGCGCTTGACAAACGCCACAGTTTTGTCTACACTACCTGCAGCTCACGTCTGCTGTGCTGAGGTGACTCTTCTGGACTGCACTGACACGCCTTGCGAGCTTCCTCTCCCTTCATGCATGAAATAGACGCCCAGTGCGTTTCTCAGGACACAGGCGACCCACCTCTTCAAATCCGCTGATAGATCATGGGTCTAGAAGCTGATTCTTTTCCATAACTTGTACAGAAACCGCTGTAACATTGCTATAACACAGCTGTAACACTGCTGTAATACTGCTATAACACTGCTGTAACATCACTATAACACTGCTGTAACACCATTGTAACACCATTGTAACACTGCTTAACATCACTATAACACTGGGTAACAGCACTATAACACTGCTGTAACATCACTGTAACACTGCTGTAACATCACTGTAACACTGTTGTAACATCACTATAACACTGCTTAACACCACTATAACACTGCTGTAACATCACTATAACACTGCTGTAACATCACTATAACACTGCTGTAACACCACTATAACACTGCTGTAACACCACTATAACACTGCTGTAACATCACTATAACACTGCTGTAACATCACTATAACACTGCTTAACACCACTATAACACTGCTGTAACATCACTATAACACTGCTGTAACACCACTATAACACTGCTGTAACATCACTATAACACTGCTGGTTTTCGCCAGTTCCAACACACAAAATGACTTTTCTGCTTCTGATTCCGCCATTTTGCAGACAGAGTCGTCTGATATTTCCGGTGTAATGAGTGGCACGTGAATGAAAACTTTGAACGTTTCTCTACAAATTTCTCTGCGTGCACCTACAAGTCTTCCCGTAGTACTTTCCAGAAAGTGTACAGAAACTTTTGGAACATCTTGTATCATAGAGTCATCGCGTGTTCCTTGACTTGCTCTTACGTTCATCTGTTGTAGTTCCGGACTTTCTGTACAGAAAATAGTCCAGCAATAGAGTTCTTCAAGAGAATCCCATCCTTAAAGTTTGTTTTATTTATTATTTTAAGTGTTTAGACACAAGTCAAGAGATTCTTCCTTGTTGTCGCCGACCTCGTCATCTTCTTCTTCTGCCGCGCTTGCTCTAAAAAAATGCGTTTTTTAAAATTGTATTAAAGTTTGCAGCTGAACTGTTATATCTGCGCCTTTCTTCAGCATGATTTGTGTTTTGGTTCGAATTGTTGTGATGAATAAAGTTTACAGCTGGTAGGTGACGAGTAAAGTTTACAGATGAGAGGTGACGAGTAAAGTTTACAGATGGGTGGTGATGAGTAAAGTTTACAGATGGGAGGTGATGAGTAAAGTTTACAGATGGGTGGTGATGAGTAAAGTTTACAGATGGGAGGTGATGAGTAAAGTTTACAGCTGGGAGGTGATGAGTAAAGTTTACAGATGGGAGACGATGAGTAAAGTTTGTTATTACGTGATATAACTTGAAACAGCAACAACAAAGAAACAAAAAACATCCCTCAGGCAAATCACATTATGTTCGTTTACATTGCCTTTTAAATGGGACGTCGTGTCGTGGCTGAAAATTACCGTCTTGGGCAAGGGAATCATCCTTGGTTTAGATGTTTAGTCGATGTAGAATTGATGTCCGATGACCTTGGCATTGCTTGTTGAATCACGCACTAGCTGAAGCTTGTATAGGTGCGAGCAACGCGCTTGACAAACGCCACAGTTTTGTCTACACTACCTGCAGCTCACGTCTGCTGTGCTGAGGTGACTCTTCTGGACTGCACTGACACGCCTTGCGAGCTTCCTCTCCCTTCATGCATGAAATAGACGCCCAGTGCGTTTCCCAGGACACAGGCGACCCACCTCTTCAAATCCGCCGATAGATCATGGGTCTAGAAGCTGATTCTTTTCCATAACTTGTACAGAAACCGCTGTAACATTGCTATAACACAGCTGTAACACTGCTGTAATACTGCTATAACACTGCTGTAACATCACTATAACACTGCTGTAACACCATTGTAACACCATTGTAACACTGCTTAACATCACTATAACACTGGGTAACAGCACTATAACACTGCTGTAACATCACTGTAACACTGCTGTAACACCATTGTAACACTGCTGTAACACCACTATAACACTGCTTAACACCACTATAACACTGCTGTAACATCACTATAACACTGCTGTAACATCACTATAACACTGCTGTAACACCACTATAACACTGCTGTAACACCACTATAACACTGCTGTAACACCACTATAACACTGCTGTAACACCACTATAACACTGCTTAACACCACTATAACACTGCTGTAACATCACTATAACACTGCTGTAACACCACTATAACACTGCTGTAACACCACTATAACACTGCTAAACACTGCTGGTTTTCGCCAGTTCCAACACACAAAATGACTTTTCTGCTTCTGATTCCGCCATTTTGCAGACAGAGTCGTCTGATATTTCCGGTGTAATGAGTGGCACGTGAATGAAAACTTTGAACGTTTCTCTACAAATTTCTCTGCGTGCACCTACAAGTCTTCCCGTAGTACTTTCCAGAAAGTGTACAGAAACTTTTGGAACATCTTGTATCATAGAGTCATCACGTGTTCCTTGACTTGCTCTTACGTTCATCTGTTGTAGTTCCGGACTTTCTGTACAGAAAATAGTCCAGCAATAGAGTTCTTCAAGAGAATCCCATCCTTAAAGTTTGTTTTATTTATTATTTTAAGTGTTTAGACACAAGTCAAGAGATTCTTCCTTGTTGTCGCCGACCTCGTCATCTTCTTCTTCTGCCGCGCTTGCTCTTAAAAAAATGCGTTTTTTAAAATTGTATTAAAGTTTGCAGCTGAACTGTTATATCTGCGCCTTTCTTCAGCATGATTTGTGTTTTGGTTCGAATTGTTGTGATGAATAAAGTTTACAGCTGGTAGGTGACGAGTAAAGTTTACAGATGAGAGGTGACGAGTAAAGTTTACAGATGGGTGGTGATGAGTAAAGTTTACAGATGGGAGGTGATGAGTAAAGTTTACAGATGGGTGGTGATGAGTAAAGTTTACAGATGGGAGGTGATGAGTAAAGTTTACAGCTGGGAGGTGATGAGTAAAGTTTACAGATGGGAGACGATGAGTAAAGTTTGTTATTATACGTGATATAACTTGAAACAGCAACAACAAAGAAACAAAAAACATCCCTCAGGCAAATCACCTTGTGTCAGGGTTCAATTCCTTATAGTATTTCTGTTCTTTCAGATAATCATAAAAAATAATGATTGCCTGTTATATTTTTGTTAAATATTATCCTCGGGTGCCTGACTGGTCGAAATATAAATAAACTTAATCAGCTGATCAGGAAGGCTTCAGTTGCCACTGTTAGAGTGAGTGGAGTAACCGAATGACCCCAGCTGTTCGTGAGCTAAAGGAATGGAACCGGAGCCAGTTTGCATGTACGTATATAAATATAAGTCCTCTGAGTAATGTTGTCGAGTTCTATCAGATAGATAACAAGCTGTAGAGTTCCCTCTGACAGATAAACAGACGAGTTCTCTCAGACAGATAACAGGCTGTAGAGTTCCCTCAGACAGATAAACAGACGAGTTCTCTCAGACAGATAAATAGGCTGTCGAGTTCTCTCAGACAGAGAAACAGGCTGTCGAGTTCCCTCAGACAGATAAACAGACGAGTTCTCTCAGACAGATAAATAGACGAGTTCCCTCAGACAGATAAACAGACGAGTTCTCTCAGACAGATAACAGGCTGTCGAGTTCCCTCAGACAGATAAACAGACGAGTTCTCTCAGACAGATAAACAGACGAGTTCCCTCAGACAGATAAACAGACGAGTTCTCTCAGACAGATAAACAGACGAGTTCCCTCAGACAGATAAACAGACGAGTTCCCTCAGACAGATAAACAGACGAGTTCTCTCAGACAGATAACAGGCTGTCGAGTTCCCTCAGACAGATAAACAGACGAGTTCTCTCAGACAGATAAACAGACGAGTTCCCTCAGACAGATAAACAGACGAGTTCTCTCAGACAGATAAACAGACGAGTTCCCTCAGACAGATAAACAGACGAGTTCCCTCAGACAGATAAACAGACGAGTTCCCTCAGACAGATAAACAGACGAGTTCTCTCAGACAGATAAACATACGAGTTCCCTCAGACAGATAAACAGACGAGTTCCCTCAGACAGATAAACAGACGAGTTCCCTCAGACAGATAAACAGACGAGTTCCCTCAGACAGATAAACAGACGAGTTCCCTCAGACAGATAAACAGACGAGTTCCCTCAGACAGATAAACAGACGAGTTCCCTCAGACAGAAGAGAAGAGTCAACATGGTTTCCTTCGTGGTGGAGCTCATTTTTCATGTCTGCCCTGGAACTAAAGCAAGCTATCTTAGCCCTCTTCCTATCCGATTCTATGCTTGTATTTTAAGGTTTTCACAGCAGTCTGTCATATAAAACAACAAAAACAACAGTAATAAAATAATCTTTCTAGTGATGTCTGGACTGTGTGTAGATGTGCCAGACATCACTTTCTTGATAAGGATTATCCTGGTCCTCCAATATAATAGAGAAAAAGTACATACTATTTTGATCATCAATCTAATCTGTTACATCAATTTCAGGCTGGATGTTAGGCTCAACCTGGCGACTTAGTTATGCTCTAGTGAACATTAACGCAGCTCAAAAGCTTGTCAGGTGAGTCATGTCTCTACCTCGTCAAACAAGGGTCACCTTGTTCCCTGTACAACATTCACAGTCAGTCATGGTGGAAAATCGCCAGGACAATGTGTCAGTCATGTGAACGTTGTGTTTAAGTGGTGTAATCTTAGGTGAGAACATCAACGTGTCTGTATCTATCAGTAGATAGCACAGATAAGAGAAAGAAAGAAAGAACTGCTCACTAGCACACAGAAACAGCGAGCACCTGCGAGGGCTGTGTTCTTCCTGCCTGTTCTACACAACAGCCCGATAATCAGTCTTATGCATGACACCAATGATGGCGCAGTAGCATAGTGTATGTGTGCATACGTGTGTGTGTTTAATGTGTCAGCACATCAAGCCTGATAAGCAAACCAGAGCACATACACACACACACACTGCTCTGTACGCATATACGAGGTGTGTTAGGGGAAAAAACGAACTTTTAAAATAGCGCACCAACCGTCACAGAGGGCGCAGTGCGGCTACTCAGCGCACCTAGCGGCAGGTCTTGACAACAAATTGCTGTTTGCCCCGTTCTGCTATGAGCATGAGTCGTCGAACTGCATCCGCTGAAGTGAGCACGTGCACGAACTGTCTGTCGGATCTGTGACGAAGTGGCCGTGAGGACGTCGGTAGGTGAAGATCCCAGGCCTGGTCTAACTTCCACATCAGCAGACGACAACCAGGCCGAGAGAGTTCGTGCTGTGGCTCGTGGAAATCGTCCTTTAACTGTCCGAGAAATTGCTGACGAAGTTGGCATCAGCATAGGATCTTGCCATCAAATTTGGATGAAAAACTTGAGATGCGTCGCGTCTGTGTAAAACGCGTGCTGTGCTCAACTGGTTGCAGACTGTCATGGAAACTTTCGTAAGAACATCGTAACAGAAGATGAGACGTGGGTTTATGACTATGATGTTGAAACCAAGAAGCAATCTTTGCAGTGGCTGGGGAATGGGTCTTGTCGACCAAAAAGAAAATCTGAGTCGGTCAAAGGTCAAGATGCTGTTAGTTGTTTTTTTTTAAATTGTGAAGGCATTGTCTACTACGAATTTGTACCACGTGGACACACGGTCAACAAACAGTTACACCAGGAAGTTTTAGTGTATTTGAGGGATTATGTGTGCAGGAAGATTCATGGACTGGGGGGAAAACGAGACTTGGATGCTGCACCACGACAATGCTCCGGTTCACGCGTTGTTCCTCATCGGCAGTTATCTGGCACAACATCAGACATTCGTTGTGCCCCATCCAACCTATTCTCCTGACCTGGTCCCAGCAGACTTTCTCATGCTTTCCCACACTTAAAACAACTCCAAAAGGACGTCGTTTGCAAACCGCAGAGGAAATTCAGGAAAATGCGATGAGAGAACTCGCAGTAAGTGCATTCCAGGAAGAATTCCAACAACGGAAGAAACTTGGGAACCGTGTATGGCAGGTAGAGGGGATTACTTTGAACGGGACAGTCCTTCAAATGTTGTCAAACGAGCACTTGTGTCTTTATAGAAAACGTTTGCAATTTTTGGAAAACACACTTTGTATTTATGGACTAACAAACTTTCTGGCCATCTTGCTATTATCTTATTCTTCTTTTGTCTTTGCATTTTCTTTATTTCCTATCTCTTTTCTTTCTTCTTCTTCCTTTTTAACCCGTTTATGTCTGGATTGTGTGTAGATGTGCCAGACATCACTTTCTTGATAAGGATTATCCTGGTCCTCCAATATAATAGAGAAAAAGTACATACTATTTTGATCATCAACCTAATCTGTTACATCAGTTTCAGGCTGGATGTTAGGCTCAACCTGGCGACTTAGTTATGCTCTAGTGAACATTAACGCAGCTCAAAAGCTTGTCAGGTGAGTCATGTCTCTACCTCGTCAAACAAGGGTCACCTTGTTCCCTGTACAACATTCACAGTCAGTCATGGTGGAAAATCGCCAGGACAATGTGTCAGTCATGTGAACGTTGTGTTTAAGTGGTGTAATCTTAGGTGAGAACATCAACGTGTCTGTATCTATCAGTAGATAGCACAGATAAGAGAAAGAAAGAAAGAACTGCTCACTAGCACACAGAAACAGCGAGCACCTGCGAGGGCTGTGTTCTTCCTGCCTGTTCTACACAACAGCCCGATAATCAGTCTTATGCATGACACCAATGATGGCGCAGTAGCATAGTGTATGTGTGCATACGTGTGTGTGTTTAATGTGTCAGCACATCAAGCCTGATAAGCAAACCAGAGCACATACACACACACACACACTGCTCTGTACGCATATACGAGGTGTGTTAGGGGAAAAAACGAACTTTTAAAATAGCGCACCAACCGTCACAGAGGGCGCAGTGCGGCTACTCAGCGCACCTAGCGGCAGGTCTTGACAACAAATTGCTGTTTGCCCCGTTCTGCTATGAGCATGAGTCGTCGAACTGCATCCGCTGAAGTGAGCACGTGCACGAACTGTCTGTCGGATCTGTGACGAAGTGGCCGTGAGGACGTCGGTAGGTGAAGATCCCAGGCCTGGTCTAACTTCCACATCAGCAGACGACAACCAGGCCGAGAGAGTTCGTGCTGTGGCTCGTGGAAATCGTCCTTTAACTGTCCGAGAAATTGCTGACGAAGTTGGCATCAGCATAGGATCTTGCCATCAAATTTGGATGAAAAACTTGAGATGCGTCGCGTCTGTGTAAAACGCGTGCTGTGCTCAACTGGTTGCAGACTGTCATGGAAACTTTCGTAAGAACATCGTAACAGAAGATGAGACGTGGGTTTATGACTATGATGTTGAAACCAAGAAGCAATCTTTGCAGTGGCTGGGGAATGGGTCTTGTCGACCAAAAAGAAAATCTGAGTCGGTCAAAGGTCAAGATGCTGTTAGTTGTTTTTTTTTAAATTGTGAAGGCATTGTCTACTACGAATTTGTACCACGTGGACACACGGTCAACAAACAGTTACACCAGGAAGTTTTAGTGTATTTGAGGGATTATGTGTGCAGGAAGATTCATGGACTGGGGGGAAAACGAGACTTGGATGCTGCACCACGACAATGCTCCGGTTCACGCGTTGTTCCTCATCGGCAGTTATCTGGCACAACATCAGACATTCGTTGTGCCCCATCCAACCTATTCTCCTGACCTGGTCCCAGCAGACTTTCTCATGCTTTCCCACACTTAAAACAACTCCAAAAGGACGTCGTTTGCAAACCGCAGAGGAAATTCAGGAAAATGCGATGAGAGAACTCGCAGTAAGTGCATTCCAGGAAGAATTCCAACAACGGAAGAAACTTGGGAACCGTGTATGGCAGGTAGAGGGGATTACTTTGAACGGGACAGTCCTTCAAATGTTGTCAAACGAGCACTTGTGTCTTTATAGAAAACGTTTGCAATTTTTGGAAAACACACTTTGTATTTATGGACTAACAAACTTTCTGGCCATCTTGCTATTATCTTATTCTTCTTTTGTCTTTGCATTTTCTTTATTTCCTATCTCTTTTCTTTCTTCTTCTTCCTTTTTAACCCGTTTCCACCCCCTCCTCAACTTCAAGTTTTTATACTGAACATATTTACAATGTTTCTACTACGTATCAGTTTTTATGTTGTTCTCAAACTGTGAACGAACAGTCAAAAAAAGAAATGACATCAACCAGTAAACATTCCAGTAAGATTTGCTGTCCACAAGAGAAGCTGTTCTAGAATCCAGCAGAAGACATGGAAGAGAGGTGCCTCCCTTGAACATCTAAGCAAGTGTACTGCTGAAACTAGAACAGTGCGTCAAATTCAGTATAAATTGTTGATTATCCTGTCTCAGACAGTGGCGAATTACCCTGTCTCAGACAGAGAAACAGGCTGTCGAGTTCTCTCAGACAGAGAAACAGGCTGTAGAGTTCTCTCAGACAGAGAAACAGGCTGTCGAGTTCTCTCAGACAGAGAAACAGGCTGTAGAGTTCTCTCAGACAGAGTCAACATGGTTTCCTTCGTGGTGGAGCTCATTTTTCATGTCTGCCCTGGAACTAAAGCAAGCTATCTTAGCCCTCTTCCTGTCCGATTCTATGCTTGTATTTTAAGGTTTTCACAGCAGTCTGTCATATAAAACAACAACAACAACAGTAATAAAATAATCTTTCTAGTGATGTCTGGATTGTGTGTAGATGTGCCAGACATCACTTTCTTGATAAGGATTATCCTGGTCCTCCAATATAATAGAGAAAAAGTACATACTATTTTGATCATCAACCTAATCTGTTACATCAGTTTCAGGCTGGATGTTAGGCTCAACCTGGCGACTTAGTTATGCTCTAGTGAACATTAACGCAGCTCAAAAGCTTGTCAGGTGAGTCATGTCTCTACCTCGTCAAACAAGGGTCACCTTGTTCCCTGTACAACATTCACAGTCAGTCATGGTGGAAAATCGCCAGGACAATGTGTCAGTCATGTGAACGTTGTGTTTAAGCGGTGTAATCTTAGGTGAGAACATCAACGTGTCTGTATCTATCAGTAGATAGCACAGATAAGAGTTAAATACGTTATACACAACAAATGAAAGCAGCAGTGGATGGACAGCTGGGCCAGTAAGCCAAATGGAAGATCTGTCTATGCATATCTACCAAAGCCCAACCCCGGAGACCACATCAACAGGTTATGTCATAGAGATCAAAGCACAATTTTCAGGTTGCACGCAAGACTCACCACCCCAAATAAGCACTTACACAGAGTGACCTCTGACCACACACCATACTACACGCACTGCAACAGACAAGAAGACATACTGTTAAGCGCCATCTACTGGACTGCAGCGCCTTGAAAGATCTTCTAAACAGCCTGATACCATCAAACTCCTCCATCATGGACATTCTGTATGGAGATAAGCAGCAGCTAAAACAGTCTTGACCATTTCACTGTCTGACACGAGGGGAAAAGAGCGAAATCTGGTCAAGCTGGGGATCAGTTCCAGGTCTCTCACGTCCTCGACCTCATGTCACTTCTGTGTCACAGAATTCTTGCACAAAAAAGGATGACAGAGATAAAGTGTTGGTGACTATTTCATGTTGTAAGTACACCGGATGTTAGAGGCCATATTTTGCTAGATCTGCCCACGCACGGAAGTGTCACGTGATCTAGCCGTCTTTCTTCCCAGTCCCAGGGTGAACCATCTACTCATTTTGACAGCTTGGTGTCTGGTGCCTGGTGTCTGATGTGTGGTGCCTTGTGTCTGGTGCCTGGTGCCTATATCTAGTGTCTGATGTCTGGTGCCTGGTGTCTTGTGCCTAGTGTCTGGTATCTGGTGTCTGGTGCCTGGTGCCTTGTGCCTGATGTCTGGTGCCTGGTGCCTTGTTCCTGGTGTCTGTTGTCTAGTGTCTGGTGCCTTGTGCCTTGAATATGGTGTCTTGTGCCTGGTGTCTGGTGCCTGGTGTCTGGTGCCTTGTGCCTGGTGTATGGTGCCTGGTGCCTGGTGTCGGGTGCCTTGTCCCTGGCGTCTAGTGTCTGGTGCCTGGTGTCTGGTGCCTTGTCCCTGGTGTCTGATGCCTGATGTCTGGTGCCTTGTGCCTGGTGTCTAGTGTCTGGTGTCTGGTGCATTGTCCCTGGTGTCTGGTGCCTTGTGCCTGGTGTCTGGTGCCTTGTGCCTGGTGTCTGATGTCTGGTACCTCGTCCTTGGTGTCTGGTGCCTGGTGTCTGGTGCTTTGTCCCTGGTGTCTGGTGTCTGGTGCCTTGTCCCTGGTGTCTGGTGCCTGGTGTCTGATGTCTGGTGCCTTGTCCCTGGTGTCTGGTGCCTTGTCCCTGGTGTCTGGTGCCTTGTCCCTGGTGTCTGGTGTCTGGTGCCTTGTCCCTGGTGTCTGGTGCCTGGTGTCTGATGTCTGGTGTCTGGTGCATGGTGCCTGGTGTCTTGTGCCTTGTGTCTGGTGGTGTCTGGTGCCTGTGTCTGGTGCCTGGTGTTACGATCGAACTAGGCACGAGAATTGAGCCCACCAATCACTTCGCTACTCAAGTGCAGAGTACATGGTTCATGTCATTTATTATTATATTAAGAAGAAAACAGTTTAATTCAGGTTAGATCTTTGTTTGTATGTGTGTGTGTGTGTGTGTGTGTGTGTTTTCATATACAAAATTAACGTAAAAGTTAATAAGTAAGCAAAAAACATCATGAGCTGAGTCAAAGACAAGACAGTATTTATCAGTCTGTGTCAACAAACTGCCAGGAAAATACAGCAGTCACTTAGAGTGACTGAACATTGTGAACCTGGGACTATCTTATCTTCCTTTTATCTGTCACTATCCACGCGGACAAATTGTCACTATCTCCAGGGTAAATGTCACAAGTTTATCTCCAGTACAAGCTGAAAGTTCACTCTTAGTTCATGAGATACTCATTTACATATTCTTTAGTCGTGAATTCACTTAGGCAGGTTAAAAAAAACCCAGACACATAAATAACATTGAAGAGAGATTTACCCAGCAGTGTCCTGTTTCTAACAGGTAATTCCCAGGTGATTCTCTTGTGATTTTTCTTTCTCTCATGTCTCACTAAAGTGCTTTGCCTACGAATTTTTCTAGGTGTAATCCTAGAAAACTGTTCTCTTACTTTGTTTCAGACAGAAATCTGTAACCCGGTGTCACATCCTGAGCTGATCTGCTAAACAGTGAGAAAAAAAAATAAATAAAAGAGAAATTAGGAATATTTTGGTAGGATCTGATTGCTTGTTCTCTGTGCTGTGTCATCTAGCTCTTGTATACAGGGATGGATGGAAAGAACGAGACTGTCTGCGACCTTTGTGACTGAAGTGAGTAGTGTACGGTGTAACCGAGCTGGAATCGAATAACTAGTTCTGTCGGTTCTTCCGATAAAAGGGGCAACCGGTTCCTACATACATTTTCGTGATACCGAGTAGTAGCGACTTGGAAGGGCTTCATAAAACAGAAAGCAAACCTGCTCCACATACGAGTAGAACGGTTTTATGATGAGCAGCAGCTTAGAAGGGCTGGCTTGTAATAGTTGGAGATTTTGTTTGAAGGTAGTGGCATCAAGACAAATACTTGTACCACGCCTTCCTCATGTTCCTCTTCTTTTTACAATCTGCATAAAACCCTTATTTCGATCACTGTTCGTTCTTGAACCATTCTAAACGCAGTAATCACATATTTCTGTACTGTGCAGTCATTACATGTGCTGATTTTATTTGGTAACTTTGACGTACATGTTAGTGTTCCCTCACTAAACTGCCTGCACATTTTTCCCCTTGAATGACTGTTTCTAGATTTACTTCCTTCATGGCCGTTCTGTGTGTTTTACTGTGAATGTTACGTGTAAATAATGCCTCAAATATCTAATATCAGTTCTGTATGTTTTACTCTGAATGTTACGTGTAAATAATGCCTCAAATATCTAATATCAGTTCTGTATGTTTTACTGTGAATGTTGCGTGTAAATAATGCCTCAAATATCTAATATCAGTTCTGTATGTTTTACTCTGAATGTTGCGTGTAAATAATGCCTCAAATATCTAATATCAGTTCTGTGTGTTTTACTCTGAATGTTGCGTGTAAATAATGCCTCAAATATCTAATATCAGTTCTGTATGTTTTACTCTGAATGCTGCGTGTAAATAATGCCTCAAATATCTAATATCAGTTCTGTGTGTTTTACTGTGAATGTTACGTGTAAATAATGCCTCAAATATCTAATATCAGTTCTGTGTGTTTTACTGTGAATGTTACGTGTAAATAATGCCTCAAATATCTAATATCAGTTCTGTGTGTTTTACTGTGAATGTTACGTGTAAATAATGCCTCAAATATCTAATATCAGTTCTGTGTGTTTTACTGTGAATGTTACGTGTAAATAATGCCTCAAATATCTAATATCAGTTCTGTGTGTTTTACTGTGAATGTTACGTGTAAATAATGCCTCAAATATCTAATATCAGTTCTGTGTGTTTTACTGTGAATGTTACGTGTAAATAATGCCTCAAATATCTAATATCAGTTCTGTATGTTTTACTCTGAATGTTGCGTGTAAATAATGCCTCAAATATCTAATATCAGTTCTGTGTGTTTTACTGTGAATGTTACATATAAATAATGCCTCAAATATCTAATATCAGTTCTGTGTGTTTTACTCTGAATGTTGCGTGTAAATAATGCCTCAAATATCTAATATCAGTTCTGTGTGTTTTACTGTGAATGTTACATATAAATAATGCCTCAAATATCTAATATCAGTTCTGTATGTTTTACTCTGAATGTTGCGTGTAAATAATGCCTCAAATATCTAATATCAGTTCTGTGTGTTTTACTGTGAATGTTACATAAATAATGCCTCAAATATCTAATATCAGTTCTGGTGTTTTACTCTGAATGTTACGTGTAAATAATGCCTCAAATATCTAATATCAGTTCTGTGTGTTTTACTGTGAATGTTACATATAAATAATGCCTCAAATATCTAATATCAGTTCTGTGTGTTTTACTGTGAATGTTACGTGTAAATAATGCCTCAAATATCTAATATCAGTTCTGTGTTTTACTGTGAATGTTACATATAAATAATGCCTCAAATATCTAATATCAGTTCTGTGTGTTTTACTCTGAATGTTACGTGTAAATAATGCCTCAAATACCTAATATCAGTTCTGTATGTTTTACTCTGAATGTTACATATAAATAATGCCTCAAATATCTAATATCAGTTGGTGTGTTTTACTGTGAATTTTACGTGTAAATAATGGCTCAAAGATCTAATATCAGTTCTGTGTGGAGACAAATAGAAAATCATTGGGAAACTGCCATATATTTTATATGCAAATCATCATTCACTTCTACCAGCGACAAAAGTCGAGAACCGGTTCCCCGAGTACTTAGTAAACAGGTACCCGACCGAGAGATTCGTGAACAACCCAGCAGTGCCCAGCACTGTAAGGGGAAACAAATACCCACAATCCCATTCAGTCGGTCTCGTCAGTCGCCAGGCAACAAGCTACAGCACGAGATAACCGCTGTATGCGACATTGACCTGTTCTTGTTTAGAGCTGACGTCATATTGATATCACCACAATCTTCATGTCACGCCTGGGTCTGTCACTTCTCTCAGAGACCAGGTTCAAAGGTCAACTAAATATGTCAGACCTAGGAGGCGGGAAGATTGAACTGGGTTTTTGTTTCATTTTGAAATTCAACATTTCTGCTGACTCAGAGATTCACATAATACAGTCTAACGTCAAATTTAAATGTAACTTCTAATTTTGTCACATTCTTCTTCTTCTTCTTGAACTTGTGTCCCTCCCAACAAGGGAGTAATGGTTACTGTAAGAGACCAAGTAATGGTTACTGTAAGAGACCAAGTAATGATTACTGTAAAAGACCAGGTAATGGTTACTGTAATTGACCAAGTAATGATTACTGTAATTGACCAAGTAATGGTTACTGTAAGAGACCAAGTAATGGTTACTGTAAGAGACCAAGTAATGGTTACTGTAAGAGACCAATTAATAGTTACTGTAAGAGACCAAGTAATGGTTACTGTAAGAGACCAAGTAATGGTTACTGTAAGAGACCAAGTAATGGTTTCTGTAAGAGACCAAGTAATGGTTACAGTAAGAAATTAAGTAATGGTTACAGTAAGAGACCAAGTAATGGTTACTGTAAGAGACCAAGTAATGGTTACTGTAAGAGACCAATTAATGGTTACTGTAAGAGACCAATTAATGGTTACTGTAAGAGACCAAGTAATGGTTACTGTAAGAGACCAAGTAATGGTTTCTGTAAGAGACCAAGTAATGGTTACAGTAATAGATTAAGTAATGGTTACAGTAAGAGACCAAGTAATGGTTACTGTAAGAGACCAAGTAATGGTTACTGTAAGAGACCAAGTAATGGTTACTGTAAGAGACCAAGTAATGGTTACTGTAAGAGACCCACTAATGGTTACTGTAAGAGACCAATTAATGGTTACTGTAAGAGACCAAGTTTTTCTTACATTTTGCTGCTTCACACCCGCATGTTTTGCAGTATCCTCCTCCTCCTCCTCCTCCTCCTCCTCTCTCTCTCTCTCTCTCTCTCTCTCTCTCCTCTTCTCCTCCTTTTGCGTGATATATCCCTATTCAACATAGCTATTTTAGCTCATCGATTCCTATCTGAGAAAGCTCCATCTTATCCCTGGAAACTGTTTAAATCTAACCCAAAGTTTGGTCAACACTTACACAATATCCTTCTTCCAAAACCTAGATTTGATCTGTTTAAGAAAAGCTTTGCTTACTCTGCTTCTCATCTTTAGAGCAGTCTCCCAACCTGTAAAAAAATGTAAGTTATACTCCTTCCTGCAGTTACAAACTTTTCCAGTATCTACTTCATGTCTTCTACATGCGTCCTTATTCATAAAATGTACATGTTATTTTAAACTCATTTTTTTAAAAGGCATTGAATTTAATTGATTTTTTTTCTGAATAGTTATTTGGTAGATGTTGATTATTGTCAGACTGGAAGAATAATTCTTTTAAACAAATAACAAGTTACTTTCTTTACTGAGCGCATGGGTAAGAGTGAAAGGTAAATGTGTTTTTGTTTTGTTTTGTTTTGTTTTGTTCAGTTTGTTCTGTTATTTCAGTGTTAAGTATATTTGTTATACGCGTAGCAAATCTGTGCTGTCTGATAGCGAATGTCTCCAACGGAGAGAACGCTGTATGATACAAGGCAAAATGTCGGGCATGCACGCCGAATTATTCACCCTTTACAAATAAAGTTCAGTCTCCAAACATTTTCTTTTTTAATCTCGGCCCTCAAAAGACACTGTCTTTGAGCTGGGTGGAGAAGGGGTATGTAAGGTGTCTGTTGTGTTGACACTTCTCATGATCAGACCTTCTGCTAAGCCGAGCAAGGGGAGAAAGATCTGCCCCATATCACTGTGGTGCTGTTAGTCATGTTGTGATCCTTCATCATCTTCTTCTTCTTCTTCTTCTTTTTCTTCTTCTGCTACTTCAGCTTTCCAAGCCGTTAAGGCTCATTGCTGCAGACAAAGTTCACCTCCATTCCTCTCTATTCCTAATCTTCTCTCTCCAGTTGGTGACACCAGTTTATTTTATATCCTCTTCTATGTTGTCTTTCCATCTCTGTCTTGGTCTACCCCTTGGTCTTGTTTCCCTCATCTCTTGTGCATACATCATTTTCGTTTGTCTGTTCTCTCCATTCTTTCTACATGCCCCAGCCAGCGTAGTCTGTTCAGTCTCAAGACATTTATAAATCGTTGGGATTTAAATAAACTGTTCAGTTCAGTGTTCTTTCTAGCTCTGCATTCTCCACTGTTGGTGTCTTTTATCACCCCAAAGATTCTTCTTAGGATCTTGTTCTCAGAGGTCTACAATTGTTTGTTTATCTGTCTTTGTTGTACTCTACGTTTCTGATCCATGCGTGACGGCTGGTCTTATTATAGTTTTGTAGACTGTTATTTTGGTGTTTTAGAACAGGATTTTGGATTTTAACAGGTGTTGCAAGGCAAAGTATATTTTTATTCCCTATCTGTACTCTGATTTTAATTTCCTCACTTACTGTGTTGCTTCTGTTGAAGGTTGTGTCTAGATATTTGTATGTTTCTGCTTTACTAACAATAATCTTTCCAACATTTATATAATCTGGATCATTCTGACTCTGGTCTCTTGATATATTCATATACTCTGTCTTATCTTGGTTAATGTTCAAACCCACTTTTAGTGCTACATCTCTCAGGTGTATGCAGGTATTGATGACTTCTTGTATAGTTTCCCCCACCAGGTCGATGTCATTAGCGTATCCTAGTATTTTAGCTTGTTCTTCTATACTGCTTTCTTCTGATCATTCAGTCAGGCTATCAAATATTGCCCAACATTGTCACCATTACTGACAGCAGTAAGTTTGCAAGTCAATCTAAAGTCAGTATTCAGTGAACAATCTAAAGTTAATATTCAACGAACACTCTAAAATCAGTATTAATTGAACAATCTAAAGTCTATTCAATGGAATATCTAATGTCAGTTTTCTATGAATGATCTAAAGTCAGTATTTATTGAACTATCTAAAGTCAGTGTTCAATGAACAATCTAAAGTCAGTGTTCAATGAACAATCTAAAGTCAGTGTTCAGTGAACAAAGTCTGTTAATCTCCCATTTCTTGTGACAAACAAACTGAGATAAGTGAGGTAAAGTAATCGTTTTAACATAGGTGACTTTATTAAAATAGAATATTAGGGATTTCCGTCTGTGCTAACCACGCCCCCTCCACGACGACAGGTAAGACTGTGCGTGCGCATGAATTTGTGTCCTCGGTGAACTGTGATTTGGGCGTGATATTTCATGAATTAGAATCATAAATCTTACCTGAATCTTGCCCATGAATGTAACTACGTCAGCACGGATGTGTGGCACGAACGTGTTTCTTGTGGTAGATAGTTATAGATAACGTCTCATTATTACAAACTGTCACGTTGATCAGGATCTGAACTTGAAGCACTCCTCAATATCAGAAGATATCTGTTCAAAGTATGTGTTTTATATCTTTCTTTTTCTGATCTGCCCGTGTCTTGTAGGTCCAAGCCAGAGCAAGAGACCGTTGGCCAGGTGTCGGGATGTCTGATGGTTATAGGCGACGTTTGTCTGACATTTTTTTGTACCCTAAATAAACTACGCTACACTTTTAACATCATGAATATATTACATCACATCTTTGATGCCATGACTATGTCACTGAATGTGCGCATTAAACATCGATGTTATTTTTCTGAAAGGTTCGTTTCTTTTCCTGACAGTAAACCAAATCACATCTCTCATGCTGTGACAGTAAACCACATCACATCTCTGATAATCTGACAGTAAACCAGATCACATCTCTGATGCCCAGGCAGTAAACCAGATCACATCTCTCATGCTATGACAGTAAATAGAATCACATTTCTCATGTTCTGACAAATAAATAAAACACATCTCTCATGTTCTCACAGTAAACTAAATATGCCAATGTTATGCTCATATTACATCAGAACATGTTTGGCCTGATAATTTGTCAAAATGTCTCCAGAAATTTTCTAATGAGTTTCTTACCAGCTCCGATCCTAACAGAGCAACTTTACTTGTTTTATGACTACCTGTTTCTCATGCAGAAATCTTCCCTACACAGTAAACTTCTATTAAAAATCATAATGGATAGACTTCGTAAGAAAATAGAAGAAGTCAATATGGTCCAAGCTGGTTTTAGACAAGGAAGAGGATTAAGAGATCATAAGATTAATAATAGAGAAAAGCAGAGAGTTTAATGTGAATCAATATTTATTTTTTATAGACTACTCAAAGGCATTTGACTGTGTACAACACCAGAAACTTTGGGAAAAAATGGGATTTCCAACACATTTGATACAATTAACATCACTGCTGTATCTAGACCAACAAGCAGCAGTAAGAATAAATGGTGAAACAACAACTTGGTTTGACATAAAACAAGGGGTCCGTCAAGGGTGCATATTGTCGTCTTATTTATTTAACTTGTATACTGAAAATATAATGAGGAATGTTAGAGAAGATGTAGACAAAGAATATTACGATGCCATAAAAATTGGAGGTTATAAAATACCAGAGATTAGATATGCTGATGACACAGTGTTACTGTCCACAACACAAAAAGAAATGCGAAAACTAATTATGTCAGTCTGTAAGAACAGCGAAGAGGAAAATCTGTATCTTAGTGCGAAGAAAACTAAATTTATGACAACTGACAAAGAAACAAGGTAACTGAAATATGTATCAATAAGTAAAAATTGGAAGAAGTGGAGAGTTTTGAATATCTTGGATCATTACTAACTAATAATTCAGATACAATGAGGGAAATTAAAAGGAAGACATCTATCGCTCTTCAGAAAGTAAAACAATTAAAGAATCTGTGGAGAGGAACAGACAGAACTACGAAAATAATATTTTTAAGGGCATGCATCTTTCCCATCGCAACATATGCCTGTGATACCTGGACACTTAACAAAACAGCTGGGAAACACAAAAATGCCTTTGAATGTAAATGCTATAGAAGAGCTCTTCATATATCATGGAAACAAAAAAGAACAAATATATCCATACTGCAAGAACTTAATATTGAAGAAGGTTGGCTAGTAAAGAGGATTAAACAAAGAAAACTTAAATATTTTGGACACATTAAACGTCATGATAATTTAGAGAAGACCGTCTTGGAAGGGTACATAATGGGAAAAAGAAAGAGAGGAAGACCAAGGCGAAGATGGCTGCAAGACATCGTTGATGATCTGCAAATGGATGTATCGGCAGCAGGCCATCTTGCTCACAACCGAGAGGCCTACAGGAGTGCTGTTAGGGAGGCAAAGTTCCGCAAAGGACATGCAAATGAATGAATGAATGAGTCCAGGAATCTTCCTTCACCTTTTCTGTTTCACTTTCTTGTCTCCTGCAAGCCCAGTGTTCAGTTTTTGTGACAGTCTTAAACTCATCTGAGATCTTCGCATCACAGCTGACATCACTGGTCATAAACACAACTATACACATACACACATGTTTTAATACATTAAAGCGCATGAAAAATGTTAGATCAGGTGGTGATGCTACTTCCAGACCTTGACGTCCCACTCTCATTCACTTATAGGAATGCATTTATCACAATTATGAAAATTCAAGAGAGTCAACTTTCAGCCATCACGTGACGCCTCTTCTGTGGATTACATTCAAGTTCGAGCATGTCAGAAAGAACAACAACCACGAACTGGAGTCAGGACAGACGTAAAACCCAGAATCCACGGAGAGTTTGCAGAGTCTGGATAAAGGAACGATATCAGAACACAGCACATTTGTATATAGGGACTGAAAACAGGGCATTAATTCGTAATATATTCATAGGAAAGGCAGAGATTTCATTTCTTGTACTGGTTATGTTTTAGGACTTAAGACAGTGTCTTCGTTCCTAGTAACATGTCGTGTATTCAGACTTAAGACAGTGTCTTCGTTCCTAGTAACATGTCGTGTATTCATACTTAAGACAGTGTCTTCGTTTCTAGTAACATGTCGTGTATTCATACTTAAGACAGTGTCTTCGTTTCTAGTAACATGTCGTGTATTCATACTTAAGACAGTGTCTCCGTTTCTAGTAACATGTCGTGTATTCAGACTTAAGACAGTGTCTTCACTTCTAGTAACATGTCGTGTATTCAGACTTAAGAGTCTTTCATGGAGCAGACACGTCTAATAAATAAATAAACTAGGTCAGTTCACATCAAAACGAAGAAAGGTTGAAGCTATTAGCATATGACGTCATTATGTTGTCATTATATTAGAAAAATATAGTTGGGTGGTGCTGTACAGGCGAAGTAAATATCCACGCCTGACACGTAGTGTGATATACCTGCTGTCAGAGGTAAGTCAGTGTTAAATCTAGCACTACAGATAAACTAGATATGTAATCCACCTCTCAAGTCTTGACTCGGGTAGGGTTCATTCTTTGTATCTTTAAAGTGTCAGAATTTGTTCAAATCTACCACACATATCAGGCTTAGAAATCCTGGCTATTTATGTATAAACGAACAAGAACAGGCAGTGATCTAAACACAGCGTACAAACATCTATAATCAAAACATAGCGTACAAACATCTATAATCAAAACATAGCGTACAAACATCTATAATCAAAACATAGCGTACAAACATCTGTAATCAAAACATAGCGTACAAACATCTATAATCAAAACATAGCGTACAAACATCTATAATCAAAACATAGCGTACAAACATCTATAATCAAAACATAGCGTACAAACATCTGTAATCAAAACATAGCCTACAAACATCTGTAATCAAGACATAGCGTACAAACAACTGTAACTGATGATGCACAAACAGCCAAGACCAGGAAATTCTAAGTTTGCTTCAACACATAAACCTGGAGGTCAATGTCCAGACACAAAAAAATGAAGAAGAAGCTGAAAGAAGACCAGAAATAGTTGAAGGTAAACAGTACGTTGTCTTAACTCTGGGACTGCCATGTTTTTGATCATAGTGGCTGTGGTGATAGTAGGCTGGGATGATTTCATAATATCGAAGAAGCTGGGCTGATGTTCTCCTTGTCTGCTGCAGTGCCAGACATCTCACAAAGATTCACCAGGTAGATCACTTCTTTGTTCTACGTGCTGTCACAATCTTTGTTCTCCATGCTGTCACAATCTTTGTTCTCCGTGCTGTCACAATATTTGTTCTCCGTGCTGTCACAATCTTTGTTCTCCGTATTGTTATAATCTTTGTTCTCCGTGCTGTTATAATCTTTGTTCTCCGTGCTGTCACAATTCAGCCTGTTTCTCAGGAGCACTAGGTGGGAATGAAAGATGGTCCTTACTAGCAGAGAGTCACCAGCCATGGACCATCAGCAATGGGTCATCAGCCATGGACCATCAGCAATGGGTCATCAGCCCCGTGCCACTACAGCGTGTCGCCAGTTCTGGATCCCCAACAATGTCTTACCAGTTCTAAGTCACCAAAATTGGGCCACCAACTTGGGTTACCAGCAATGGGTCAGCAATATTTGGTCACGGCATTGGGTCACCAACCCTGGTTTGTCAGCAATGGGTCAATAACCCTAGGTCACAGCAATGAGTCACAAAGTGAACATTTGAGCTTCCAACTAAAGGAAACTGACGTAGAGAGTTCATCTTGGTATAGGTACACATTTTGTTGCCGTGTTGGCATCCCCTAAAATTTGGCAACCATACAGAGTGCTAGGTCGGGCTAGCATCTATTGATATTTAATATCCTCGCCTGGTAAGGAGACACGTTCTATCAAAGATGTCTCGGAGATTTTGAGAAGGAAATTTCCTTTGTAAAAAGTAAAAATGCTAATTATCTCTTTGTTAAGTCGTACAAAGCATGTCTGTACAGTTGATAAAAGTCCAGGTTATCCCAACCTGTCTTATACTGTGGGGTAGCTTATCCCGGGAAAGGGAGTTGGGGGGGGGGGGCAGGTCACCAGTGTGAATGTGTGTAGCGTGAAGACAGTCCTAGTTTTGGGGCACGGATGTCAGCACCAAGGTGCAACAGCTAGCCAGGACTCTGTCCTACCTCTAACCAAGATTCTGTCCTATCTCTAATCAAGACTGTTCTATCTCTAACCAAGACTCTGTCCTACCTCTAACAAAGACTGTCCTACCTCTAACAAAAACTGTCTTACCTCTAACTAAGACTGTCCTATCTCTAACCAAGACTGTCCTACCTCTAACCAAGACTCTGTCCTACCTCTAACCAAGACTCTGTCCTACCTCTAACAAAAACTCTGTCCTACCTCTAACCAAGATTCTGGCCTACCTCTAACCAAGACTCTGTCCTACCTCTAACTAAAACTCTGTCCTACCTCTAACTAAAACTCTGTCCTACCTCTAACCAAGACTCTGGCCTACCTCTAACCAAGACTCTGTCCTACCTCTAACTAAAACTCTGTCCTACCTCTAACCAAGACTCCTACCTCTTCATTGACACTCCCAGTAACAGGCTAATATCATGCCCCGGGCAGTGTTTGTTATGGTCCCCATGAGACTTGGGTCTGTCAGGAAACAGTGATCTTTTCTGTTTCTTAGCTGCACTCTGGGTCTGCACGAAGCCATATCCAACATGATACTTGCGTCTCAAAGCCCTCACTCTACAGGCTAGGAAGAATGACATGATACTTCGTCTCAAAGCCCTCACTCTACAGGCTAGGAAGAATGACATGATACTTGCGTCTCAAAGCCCTCACTCTACAGGCTAGGAAGAATGACATGATACTTCGTCTCAAAGCCCTCACTCTACAGGCTAGGAAGAATGACATGATACTTCGTCTCAAAGCCCTCACTCTACAGGCTAGGAAGAATGACATGATACTTCGTCTCAAAGCCCTCACTCTACAGGCTAGGAAGAATGACATGATACTTGCGTCTCAAAGCCCTCACTCTACAGGCTAGGAAGAATGACATGATACTTCGTCTCAAAGCCCTCACTCTACAGGCTAGGAAGAATGACATGATACTTCGTCTCAAAGCCTTCACTCTACAGGCTAGGAAGAATGACATGATACTTCGTCTCAAAGCCCTCACTCTACAGGCTAGGAAGAATGACGAGACTTGCGTCTCAAAGCCTTCACTCTACAGGCTAGGAAAAATGACATTCCAGGGAGACATAACTAAGACACTACAGGAGACAGAACTAAGACATTACAGGAAGACAGAACAAAAACATTCCAGGAAGACAGAACTAAGGCATTACAGGAAAACAGAACTAAGACATTCCAGGAGACAGAACAAAGACATTACAAGAAGACAGAACAAAGACAAAAGCTCTAGAGACTAAAAAAAAGCTTTATTTAAACAGTGCAAGATTAATGGGACCTGAAGTTTTATTGACATTAAAGTGTTATACTCAGACTTTCATATGACATCAAAGTGTTACACTCACGCTTTCACGTGACATAAAAGTGTTACACTCATACCTACACAAGGCATCAAAATGTCGCATTAACACTTTCACATGACATCAAAGTGTTACACTCCCACATTCACGTAACATCAAAATGTTACACTCCCACATTCACGTGACATCAAAGTATTACACTCCCACATTCACGTGACATCAAAGTGTTACACTCCCACATTCACGTGACATCAGAATGTTACACTCCCACATTCACGTGACATCAAAGTGTTACACTCCCACATTCACGTGACATCAAAATGTTACACTCCCACATTCACGTGACATCAAAGTGTTACACTCCCACATTCACGTGACATCAAAATGTTACACTCCCACATTCACGTGACATCAAAGTGTTACACTCCCACATGTTCACATGATATCAAAGTGTTACATTTATACACAACACCAACTCATAACAGCTTTGTGAAATATAACATTGTTCCACCTTTCCACTACCTGGCTAGTTCCACCTTTTTACACCTGAAATCATTTCATCGATGATTTAAAACTGAGGCCTCCTACAAGTTTGTTGTTTCTGAGTGGGCGCAAGAGAGTTTCTTCAGTTTGAAAGTATCCAGGACAAGGCGAAGTCCTCTGTCAACTCTGTCATACTTTACTTACTCCAGTGATGTCCTCTGTCAACTCTGCCATACTTTACTTACTCCAGTGAGGTCCTCTGTCAACTCTATCATACTTTACTTACTCCAGTGATGTCCTCTGTCAACTCTGCCATACCCTACTTACTCCAGTGAGGTCCTCTGTCAACTCTGCCATACTCTACATACTCCAGTGAGGTCCTCTGTCAACTCCGTCATACTCTACTTACTCCAGTGAGGTACTCTGTCAACTCCGTCATACTCTACTTACTCCAGTGAGGTCCTCTGTCAACTCCGTCATACTCTACTTACTCCAATGAGGTCCTCTGTCAACTCCGTCATACTCTACTTACTCCAGTGAGGTACTCTGTCAACTCCGTCATACTCTACTTACTCCAGTGAGGTCCTCTGTCAACTTCGTCATACTCTACTTACTCCAGTGAGGTACTCTGTCAACTCCGTCATACTTTACTTACTCCAGTGAGGTCCTCTGTCAACTTCGTCATACTCTACTTACTCCAGTGAGGTACTCTGTCAACTTCGTCATACTCTACTTACTCCAGTGAGGTACTCTGTCAACTCCGTCATACTCTACTTACTCCAGTGAGGTCCTCTGTCAACTTCGTCATACTCTACTTACTCCAGTGAGGTACTCTGTCAACTCCGTCATACTCTACTTACTCCAGTGAGGTCCTCTGTCAACTTCGTCATACTCTACTTACGGATGAGGCGGGATGAGATCAGTTTTTGGTCGTTCTGTGTCCAAGAAATTTTCTCTTCTTCAAATCTGCTTGGTCCAAAGTTGACATTTTCAAAGTTTATTATTTCTTTAATAAATGGACTTTAATAAATGAGAAAAAGAGATCGACCGTTTGAAACTCTAAAGAGGACATTGTTAAAAGAGGCCAGTTTAGTGGGAATAACATCCTTTGATGAGGTTGAAAAGTTCGCCGAAAACAAGAAATCTTACCAAACTACCATGCCAGCCCTACGTGACGTTTAACGGCATAGAAGGTTGTAAGATATAAGAATAATTGGACATACGCACATATCTCTCTCTCTCTCTCTCTCTCTCAACCTTAAGTGACCAGGGCACATGGGGCTTCTGCAAAGGTTTTCCACAAATGCCTGTCCTTTGCCTTTTTTTTTTCTGCTCTTTGCCCAGGTGAGCCCTCTATTGCTCAACATCCTTTCTGTCGTTCTTCTCCATGTCTCTTTTGGTCTACCGTTACTTCTGTTCCCCTGTGGTGTCCATCTTAGTGCTATTTTTGGTAGTGAGTTGTCAGTCATTCGGAGCACATGTCCCAACCATCGCCAGCGTCTTTCCTCAATAATTGTTGTCAGTGGCTTCATGTGCATGTCTGGCAACAAGCTGTTATTTCTTATGGTGTTTACGTACATATACAGGCCCTAAAAACCGGACAGTATTACTGTGTGACGGTAGCTAGTTTATCTATAGTTGGATGTCTTTGATGTTCGATGATTGACAGATGTGTGACAGATTAGTGGTCCCAAATGTTGCTGCGGGTGACAGTGACAAGATGAAAGGGGGTGTGGGTTGGTAAGGCAGTCCTCTCACACGCAAATTAATGGTCCAAAACACAATTGAACTATGCCCTATAACAAAACAACCAGGTCATATTTCGGCTTTATTCTTCCCTTTCTGATAGAGTTACTGATACAGTAAGATTGCGTTGCAAAACCCAGTCTCACTGCACTTGCTTCTTGAGCATCTCAAGCGTGACCTGGGAATCTGGTGCTCCGCACTAAGCAACTCTAGACTGTGTTCCTGTTGTTGTTGCTGCTGCTGCTGCTTCTGTTGTTCGTCCATCGAGTTCGATGATGACCACAGATTCATCTTAGTCAAAGTAAGGAGAAGTATGTCCGTGCGTGACCAACTAGCCCTATACCAGCTCTAAACGTTTTGCCACACACGGAACATATATGTCCAGATTCAGTTGTGGGTGCTTGTGCTGTCTTGGCTTTTCACATTGCGTGTTTGTGCTGGGCACTTTCAGTTCTTGAGCGCTCTGTTCTCTGAGAACCCAGGGTGGTTATAGCCCTCCGTGATGGGCGGACTTGTGCTATGACCTCCCAAGAATGTATGTCTCTCCCGAAGGCTGTGAGTGCGGTTTCGAGCGTGTGTTCCTAAGGAAGGAGAACTGCACGTTTCACCGTAAGCTACAAGGGCTGCATCGTCAGCAAATAGAAGCTACCAGATTAGGGCTACGGTTGTTGTTGTCTTGGCTCTAAGACACCTTACAATAGGAGCTAACACTATCAGCAGAGAGTTTATGGTCTCATAATCAAGGATATAACTGACATAATGTGACAACACGATCTTGCCAATGACTGACATGATGAGATCCTACGACCCTGTTAGTGACTGACATAATGTGACCACACACGCACTGACTGTAAACCACATACAGAAATACGAAAAACGCTAAAAAAGGAGTACTTTTTAAACTATGCAAGAAAAAAGCTGTACTGAAAGGCACAAATAACTCACACTACAAGGCACAAGTAACTCACACTACAAGGCACAAATAACTCACACTACAAGGCACAAGTAACTCACACTACAAGGCACAAGTAACTCACACTACATAAGGCATGAAGACAGGCGCAGCTGTGACTGCAGATCATAAGCAATGTTTTGAAACGCACACAGGAAGTTGGATGCCACGTGAGAAAATTGAGTTGCACGGGTTCGTAACAAATCAGTGGAGTGTATCGTAGGTAACAAATCAGTGGAGTGTATCGTAGGTAGCAAATCAGTGGAGTGTATCGTAGTAGCAAATCAGTGGAGTGTATCGTAGGTAACAAATCAGTGGAGTGTATCGTAGTAGCAAATCAGTGGAGTGTATCGTAGGTAGCAAATCAGTGGAGTGTATCGTAGGTAGCAAATCAGTGGAGTGTATCGTAGGTAGCAAATCAGTGGAGTGTATCGTAGGTAAGCATGAATTTACTAAGCACGTGCATTGCATGAATTCAAAATGTTTTCTATAGTGCACATAAAGCCCTCACAGACGTTCGTGAAACTTGCTGTAGTGGAAAAAACATGCCACGACCCAGTAACGATGAAGGACACCTGAGTGTAGGTGGAGCAGCAGTCAGAGCGGTGGCCCAGGTGTTTAGGGTTCATCATGACATATCTGTCTGTAGGTACGTCGTCACCAGACCACGGGTAGTATCCCTGACCGACCAGTTACTCCACGAGTGACCATACCCACGTAAGACAGGACCACATGTAGGTGCCTCAGTGATGGTCTGGGATACGATAAACTACAGGTTTTCTCTTTGTCGTTAGTAATAGTACCCTTACTGTCCAGCGACATGTTGACGAAGTCATCACAACTACTGCCACTGCAGAACATCGGGGTACTACAAGGTTTATTTTCCAGCCAGGTAAGGCTAGGCCACATTCTGTTCCTCTCACATAGCACTTTCTTCAACATAATGGAGTAAGAGTCATGTAGTGGCCAGCACTTTCTTCAACATAATGGAGTAAGAGTCATGTAGTGGCCAGCACTTTCTTCAACATAATGGAGTAAGAGTCATGTAGTGGCCAGCACTTTCTTCAACATAATGGAGTAAGAGTCATGTAGTGGCCAGCACTTTCTTCAACATAATGGAGTAAGAGTCATGTAGTGGCCAGCACTTTCTTCAACATAATGGAGTAAGAGTCATGTAGTGGCCAGCACTTTCTTCAACATAATGGAGTAAGAGTCATGTAGTGGCCAGCACTTTCTTCAACATAATGGAGTAAGAGTCATGTAGTGGCCAGCACTTTCTTCAACATAATGGAGTAAGAGTCATGTAGTGGCCAGCACTTTCTTCAACATAATGGAGTAAGAGTCATGTAGTGGCCAGCACTTTCGTCAACATAATGGAGTAATAGTCATGTAGTAGCCAGCACTTTCGTCAACATAATGGAGTAAGAGTCACGTAGTGGCCCGCAGTTTCAGCAGACATGTGCTGTATTTAACATTTATGGGACGCTTGTCCCAACAGCAACCAGCACCGTGAAACCAACGACATATGATGGACGTGCTGCAGCCTGCATGTTAGACGATTACACTGGACGCCATTCAACGTCTGGTGAGGTCAATGCCCAACTGACCTCTGGAACCTGTTATAGAGCAAGAAAGGAACACGCGGGACTATTCAGCTTTAGGTGAGGTCAGTTCTTCTGTTTGTGCAGTGCAAGCATGTCAGGGTGACCTCGGAGTTGAGTCAGTTTTGATCGATGGGTTAATTGTCTCATGGTCTTGACTGATGGGTTAATTATTTCATGGTCTTGACTGATGGGTTAATTGTTTCATGGTCAATTTGATGGGTTAATTGTTTCATGATCTTGATTGATGGGTTAATTGTCTCATGGTCTTGACTGATGGGTCAATTGTCTCATGGTCTTGATTGTATTAGATGTTGTGAAACGTGTACGACAATTTTTGTCTAAGCGCATTTTTAAAAAAAATTGTTTTGGGGCCTTAAACCCATCATATATCCGACGTGAGTTATTTTGGCGTTCAGTACATTAGTGGAAATGCCTAAAAGAAGTACAGCATGACAGCAAGTTGTTAAGTTTCCTCTGTAAATATTTGCAACGTTTCAGAAATATGATACTGTAGAATAAAAATAATGTGATGAAACTATTTATATGTTTGATCCATGATCTTATTTATACAAGATATTACAACTGCAAAATAAAGGCGTCTTATGGAGGTGTCAGGAGTTTGTTTTTGCAGACGGGACTCATGATGATGATATTTCTGTATCAGAGACCAGCAGGCACTTGTTAGCTTCAGTTCCTGTGCTAAATTTGGCAATGATTTTCCTGAACCTGCACGTACTTAACTTCCAAAAGTGTGCCTCACCTGCCGCAGAAACCTGAACCTGCACGTTCTGTTGTTCTAGTTTTGTTGTTGATGTTCTGGAAAAAAAAAACATCCATACAGCCTGTACGTTATGTTGTTCTAGTTTTGTCATGGAAGATCTGGCAAAACAGTCCTACAGATCTATGTGTTCTTTCCACTATATTCTTGAAAAGTCGAACATTGATTTACTTTATTTTTCTCATTGTAGATCTTTGTTCTTATCTGTCATAGAGGATATATTGTTTTCTCATTGACTGACTGCCTGCCTGACTGACTGACTGACTGACTGATTCACTGACTGACTGACTGACTGCCTGACTGACTCACTGACTGACTGTCTGACTCACTCACTCACTGATTCACTCACTGACTGACTGACTATCTGACTGACTGACTTAATGATTCACTCACTGACAGACTCACTGACTGACTGTCTGAATGACTGACTCACTGATTCTCTGACTGACTGATTGACTCACTCACTCACTCACTCACTGATTCACTGGCTGACTTACTGGCTGACTCACTGACTGACTGCTTGTCTGACTGCCTGATTCACTGATTCACTGACTGATTCACTACCTGACTACCTGACTGACTCACTCACTGCAACATATCGCTTATCTCATGTATGAGGTTCGACTGTTTGCTCTAAATTATTGATGTTTGTCCGCCTCTTGATGAGATCAAATTGTGCTCTGACTTTATCATCCTCCTGACTGTGATCGTCGCTGTCAGTCAGCCAGCACTAGGCCACTTACCTAACACTGTTATCTCTTAGTGCAGTCACAAGTGCCCATACTTGACCTGCAGGACCTGACGGCACATGCGCACATTTTGTCCTCTGTCACCCCTCAAGGATTTATTTTCTGTGGAAGTTTATGGACCCACCTGAGACACAGGAACCTGGAGAGACAGGACATACCTGGACAACACCTGCGGATTTTATTAGAGACTGATGGATATGCGGAGAGATAGATGTTATATATCATGTCATGACAGGCGGTGGATGGATGGATGGATGGATGGATGGGTGAGTGGGTGGATGGATGGATGGATGGATGGATGGATGGATGGATTGGTGGGTGGATGGATGGATGGATTGGTGGATGGATGGATGGATGGATGGATTGGTGGGTGGGTGGATGGATGGATGGATGGATGGACAGGCAGGATAGATAGATAGATAGATAGATAGATAGATAGATAGATAGATAGATAGATAGATAGATAGATAGATAGATAGATAGATAGATAGATAGATAGATAGATAGATAGATAGATAGATCTGTCATCAGGTACATACTGAAAACATTCTCCCCCCCCCCCCCAAAAAAAAAGTTGTATTGGGCGTTGTTGTGTATCGTGTATGGTTCCACCTATTATTCATTCCTTCCGTCATTATTCATGTAACTTATGATGTGAATGGAGTAAGTCATTCAGTCATCTGGCATGGATCATGCTATTAATAATTCTATTTGGCTCAAATTACACTCATTCTGCAGTATACTCATATTTTAAATGCATGTACATAAATGGGATGTAGCGTGAAGTAAAGTGTAAGCTAAACTTTCATCTAGAGTAGGAAGAGAGAACAGACCAAATAAGAATAGCTTCTGTGTAAACTAAACTTTCATCTATAGTAGGAAGAGAGAACAGACCAAACAAGAAAAGCCTCTGTGTAAACTAAACTTTCATCTATAGTAGGAAGAGAGAACAGACAAAACAAGAAAAGCCTATGTGTAAACTAAACTTTCATCTATAGTAGGAAGAGAGAACAGACCAAACAAGAAAAGCCTATGTGTAAACTAAACTTTCATCTATAGTAGGAAGAGAGAACAGACCAAACAAGAAAAGCCTCTGTGTAAACTAAACTTTCATCTATAGTAGGAAGAGAGAACAGACCAAACAAGAAAAGCCTATGTGTAAACTAAACTTTCATCTATAGTAGGAAGAGAGAACAGACCAAACAAGAAAAGCCTCTGTGTAAACTAAACTTTCATCCAGTAGCGAGAACTGCCACCTCAACTTCAACTTTAGATTTTTTGCTGCCCATGTCTATGATCTGTTGATCAAAGAACATATACAAAATAAAGAACATACACAAAATAAAGAACATACACAAAGAAAGAACATACACAAAAAAGAACATACACAAATAAAGAACATATACAGCTTAATAAACTACAAAATCTTTTAGAGAACCTTGATTTTGATTGCAAAAACGCATCTAGGGGAGCGAGCATGTTTGAACAAGGACAACACGTCACACAAGCTTGTCTGATGAGTTCATGCACTTGATGTTAGTCTCCAGCTACTTCTAACTCGCCCTCCACAGACATTCTAAATTATCACATTTGGTCGCCGGCTGAACTTCAAAGCAAATCCTGGTGAAGTTTTCTATGTTTGAGATGTCGGATGTTGTATGTTGGAGGTAAGACAAGCTGGTAGATTATGATGATTTATGAACCTGTTCTCGCCCGCCAAGCGTTACAAATGTTCTGTCTGAATAGAGGAGGTCTGTTTAAAAGGATTAAGAGATCAAATATACCTGCGAACGTTGGAATTACGTAGGCGATGAAGTGTTTTATCTCTTGCTATTGAACATGTTCACAGTGGAAATACTGAGTAATCGTTTCCATCGGTTCTTGTGCAAATGTTCGTTTCCCTATTAGTAGTGATAATGTTCGTGCATATTACATTTTCTGCTCGTAGAAATGTCTTTGGTCGTTATCTGTGTTTACCGCTAAAGAAAATAAAACAGTTTTAGAATGATGCTTCACAGTCAAGAAGCTATGGAAATTCTGAGCAAGAAAGATGAATTCGGAAGTGCTGTACTTTTGTCTTCAGATAAAAGAGATAATGACTGCGGTAAAACTTATTCTAGTAATAAAGGTAGATAGAGATGTATTGTTCTAGTATTAAAGGTAGATAGAGGTGTATGGTTCTAGTAATAAAGATAGATAGAGGTGTATGATTCTAGTAATAAAGGTAGACAGAGGCGTATGGTTCTAGTAATAAAGGTAGATAGAGGTGTATGGTTCTAGTAATAAAGGTAGATAGAGGTGTATGGTTCTAGTAATAAAGGTAGACAGAGGCGTATGGTTCTAGTAATAAAGGTAGATAGAGGTGTATGGTTCAGAGCGAGGAAAGTGTAAAAAAACACAAATGGCAAAAAGTATGAGAGTAAGATGAAAATATGTATATGAAAAACATGCAACATCCAATATTTCGGCGTGAGCCTTTTTCAAGGATTACGTACAAAAACAACACAACACATAAATAAAAAGAAGAAAAATGAAAATGAAAACGTTTTGTGGCATCCTTCCTAGTACAGAAAACAATGTGCCCTAAGGACGAGGCTGGGAGACCACGGCCCTAAGGACGAGGCTGGGAGACCACGGCCCTAAGGACGAGGCTGGGAGACCACGGCCCTAAGGACGAGGCTGGGAGACCACGAATAAAAACAACCAATCAGATGTCAGCGGCGATGAAAGGGAGAGAACAGTGTGGAAGCGGGGGTGGGGTGGGGCGCAGGATGGAGACCATGAGGCAATAAATACTTTATAGCTGCTAGAGAAGAAGACTGGGGGGGGGGGGGGGGAATGACGTAAAACTGATGAGTGGGAAACTGCAGCGAAATGCGCGGGTTAAGGACCAGGAAGTAGGGAATAAACAGCAGAAAAAAAGGTAGAAATCTACAGAAGTTTAAAGGAAGCTGAATATTTTATACTTGTGTATAAGGAAGGCTCTAGAACAGCGCCCTATTTTCTAGGCCGGCTGTCTCCGCACAGACCTGGAATTAACAATATACTCAGTTTCCTTGAAACTTTTTTAGATGTCCACCTACTTTCTGCTGTTTATTCTCTCTTGTCGTAGCCCTGGGCGTTTCACTGCAGTTTTTCACTCATCATTTTCAACTCATCTCCCAGACCGCGCCCCACCCCCCCCCACCCCCAACACACACACCTTCTTAGCTATCAGGTATTTATTGCCTCTTGGTCTCTTTCCTGCCCCCCACCCCCACCCCCCCCCACACACACACCTTCTTAGCTATCAGGTATTTATTGCCTCCTTATCTCTTCCCCCCCCCCCCCCTTCAACTTCTCTCTAGCATCTATAAGGTATTTTTCCGTCCTTGTTTCTTTCTTCCTCTCTCTCTCTCTCTCTCTCTCTCTCTCCCATATTGTTCTGTCCTTTTCAGCGCTGATGACATCCGACTGGCTGAAGTTGTTTTCCTTTGTGGCAGCCGCATTCTTTCATTTTTCTTCTTTTTATTTATGTCTTGTTTTTGTATGTAATCCTTGAAAAAAGGCTAACGCCGAAAATGTATGTTCTATGTTTTTCATGTATACATTCTCATCTTACATTTATAGTTTTTTCTCACTTTCCTCACTCCGTCTGTCGCTTTGTGAAACTGAAACATACACCTCTATCTACCTTTATTACTAGAACCATACACCTCTGTCTACCTTTATTACTAGAACCATACACCTCTGTCTACCTTTATTACTAGAACCATACACCTCTGTCTACCTTTATTACTAGAACCATACACCTCTGTCTACCTTTATTACTAGAACCATACACCTCTGTCTACCTTTATTACTAGAACCATACACCTCTGTCTACCTTTATTACTAGAACCATACACCTCTGTCTACCTTTATTACTGGAACCATACACCTCTGTCTACCTTTATTACTAGAACCATACACCTCTATCTACCTTTATTACTAGAACCATACACCTCTGTCTACCTTTATTACTTTTATCTTCTCATGACATGGCCGAGAAATTCTGGTTGGCTTTTTCTTGTAGTTTAAAAAACAAGTTTTTGTTGCTGATAAACTTCTCTGAGGACCTCTTCATCTGTTCTATGACTGTTCAGTTTCTTTTCCTCACTTTTAGGGACATTTTCTTATTTGTTACTATCTTCTTCTTGTCATAAAAATGTTGCCCTTACCTCATCTATTCGTGATTTTATGTTATTTGTGTACTTGCCATTAGCTGTTATTTCTGTTCCGTGGTAGCTGAACCAGTTTACTTGTGTCAGAGTCTTCCCGTGTGAAAGGATGCTTCACTTTGTTCTGTTTACTCTATCTGACAGATGCTTCACTTTGCTCTGTTTACTCTATCTGACAGATGCTTCACTTTACTCTGTTTACTCTATCTGACAGATGCTTCACTTTACTCTGTTTACTCTATCTGACAGATGCTTCACTTTGCTCTGTTTACTCTATCTGACAGATGCTTCACTTTGCTCTGTTTACTCTATCTTACAGATGCTTCACTTGACTCTGTTTATTTAATAGATGCTTCACTTTGCTCTATTTACTCTACCTGATAGACGCTGCACTGTGCTCTGTGAACTCTATCTGACAGATGCAACATTTTGGTTTGTTTACTCAATCTGATAATTGTTTACTCTATCTGATAGTATCTTTGCTGTTTGCGTGACTTATTTTTTTCCCTGAGACGAATTTTGTTTTTCCTTTCATGATTTTCGTACAACCATTTCAATGTAGACATTTCTATAAATATACCAGTACGTCAGAACACAAAAAAGAAGATGTCACACACAAAAGCACGTTTTCTTGTACATACAATACAGGCTGTACTTTATGTAGGCGTGTTTGAATGGCTGTGTCAAGGTATCAGAATGCCAAACCACCTGTATCCGTGTTCTAGTCATGTAGGCTTTTCAAGTCACTGAAGATCTACGGACACTCGACTTTACAACTAGAAAACTCAACAAAAAAATGCCTACTCATCCCTGCTAAACTCAGCAGTCACAAAGTCATTTTCGTGGTTTCATTCTCTACACCGAGCCCGCGGTCTGCAAGAATCCAGTCAACATTCTTGTGGTTATGTCCGTCTTCTAGAAACATTAGTTCATCAGGTCACATCAACTTTATATGGTCCAAGGTCAAATATTAGGTGGTCACTCATTAAGAGCTCATTTCCCAACTCCCCCCCCCCGGACGTAGAAATAGCTGTCACGTATTGGGGCGGTGAAATAGCTGTCACGTATTGGGGCGGTGAAATAGCTGTCACGTATAGGGGCGGTGAAATAGCTGTCACGTATAGGGGCCCAGAATGACTTGGCTTTGACTTTGATTTTTCTGATGCCCGTATTTACGAGTTTTCCCTCTTTTTTTTCCTTGTGCCAGATAAAACGGACAGAGAAATAAGATATAAAAACAGTGAAACAGTTGTCCCGTGTAACAATACAGAGAAACAACTGTCTTATATAAAGACAGAGAAACAACTGTCTTATATAAAGACAGAGAAACAATTGTCTTATATAAAGACAGAGAAACAACTGTCTTATATAAAGAAAGAGAAACAACTGTCTTATATAAAGATAGAGAAACAACTGTCTTATATAAAGACAGAGAAACAACTGTCTTATATAAAGATAGAGAAACAACTGTCTTATATAAAGATAGAGAAACAACTGTCTTATATAAAGACAGAGAAACAACTGTCTTATAGAGAAACAACTGTCTTATATAAAGACAGAGAAACAACTATCTTATATAAAGACAAAGAAAAAAACTGTCTTATATAAAGACAGAAAAAGAACTATGACTTATTAAGAGAGAGAAACAACTGTCACATATAAAGACAGAGAAATAGCTGTGACATATGAAAACTTCACGTAAGGAAAGCGTGGTTTATTGCAGCATAAGTACCACATATTTACAACTTTGACAAGATGGTGACGGGTTTAAGAAACTCTCACAACACCTGAACTAATCCACCGTGTCAGGCTGACTTCTATGGCTTCTTCCTGGTTTTCGCTACCTTTACACCTTCACAGGTGATAGCGTCTGGTAGGTAGCTGCAGGTAGAAGTAACAGCAGTGTACTGATGTCCTGTTTAAATGTCCGCATTAGGGCGCGGCCGGTGTTTTGAAATAAAGATTGTTATGTAATACGGTCACGTGAAGAGAACCAGCCACTAACCGCACAAGACGGTTTCAAACTAAAAATAGTAACATACGTCATTTCTGAACCAGGAGTGAGGAGACCCGAGATTTGGACGAGATTATTCTGAACTCATGAACAGTGTCCTTCTTCAGCGGGCACGGCATGAAGTCCTGCTGCTAGGACACTGACGTCAGGGATTATTTTTCTCATGTGATGACCTGAGATTTAGCTGTCAGTCGTTGATGTTACAATGTCAGAGTGATGGTGCTTCCAGGCTCTGATGTACTTAAGTGTTCTATGTCTGTACTTGAGTGTTCTGTGTCCGTACTTGAATGTTCTATGTATGTACTTGAGTGCTGTATATCTGTACTTGAGTGTTCTATGTCTGTACTTGAGTGTTGTACGTCTGCACTTGAGTGTTCTATGTATGTACTTGAGTGTACTATGTATGTACTTGAGTGCTGTATTATGTACTTGAGTGCTGTATGTCTGTACTTGAGTGTTCTATGTATGTACTTGAGTGTTCTGTGTATGTACTTGAGTGCTGTATGTATGTACTTGAGTGTTCTATGTATGTACTTGAGTCCTCTATGTATGTACTTGAGTGCTGTATGTCTGTACTTGAGTGTTCTATGTATGTACTTGAGTGTTCTGTGTATGTACTTGAATGCTGTATGTATGTACTTGACTGTTCTATGTATGTACTTGAGTGCTGTATGTCTGTACTTGAGTGTTCTATGTATGTACTTAAGTGATGTATGTCTGTACTTGAGTGTTCTATGTATGTACTTGAGTGCTGTATGTATGTACTTGAGTGTTCTATGTATGTACTTGAGTGCTGTATGTCTGTACTTGAGTGTTCTATGTAAGTACTTGAGTGTTCTATGTATGTACTTGAGTGCTCTATGTCTGTATTTGAGTGCTCTATGTCTGTATTTGAGTGCTGTATGTCTGTACTTGAGTGTTCTATGTATGTACTTGAGTGTTCTATGTATGTACTTGAGTGCTGTATGTATGTATGTACTTGAGTGCTCTATGTCTGTATTTGAGTGCTGTATGTCTATACTTGAGTGATTCAGGTGAAAATCTTATTTTTTTCCCCTCTTAATTTAGGGAAGCAAAAATGTCTTTTAACTGCATCGTTTTTCTACCTAGTCCCAACCTCTTACTATGCAAGTCCTCCAGGTCTTGCAAGTGCATGGATTCTTGATTTAGAGATCTTCTGCTGGACCGTGCAGCCATTTATGCACCTCCTTTTCACTCCGTGACAGTGTGTCTGACCCAGACAGGAGAGACAGAGACAGGTCTCAAGCTATTTTTAAACCTCCTTATGCTGGGGCTTTTCCTTCTCAGTTTTTTATACCGAGCAAGATTTTCCAGTGGGAAGCTGGGAATCAGGTGTGCAACATCGGCCGGTGGGACATCTTGGAGAGAACGCCACAAAGACACTCTGACTCTAGGATGAGGAATCTGATGAGTGCTTCAACCATGCCCTGTCCCCACCACCCATAGTCTGCTGGCTCTGGTATGTTTATCACATTCTGACAGTCACTGATGTAGAGGTCCATAGGCGTGCCACATCCTGGTTTCACTGATTTCACATCAGATTTTTTTCCTAAACTCCAAAAACTGAATTCATGCCCGCACAGATGGGTCAGTATTCAAGGAAACAGACAATGCAGGTTTTGTGGCATTTATGTTTCAAGACAAGACATCCAGCCACATCTCTGCTTCCTGCGGATCTCTCTGCTTCAGGTATGATGCTGAGATGTTGAGATGTTGAGATGCTGAGATGTTGAGATGCTGAGATGTTGAGATGTTGAGATGCTGAGATGTTGAGATGTTGAGATGCTGAGATGTTGAGATGCTGAGATGTTGAGATGTTGAGATGCTGAGATGCTGAGATGTTGAGATGCTGAGATGCTGAGATGCATGACATTCGTCACCACCAAGTACAAAAACACTACCACAAAATCTCCTGTCCTTTCCTCCTCCCAGTCACACACACAAACACACACTAACAAAACATCAAATAGATGACGTTTGATTGACGTCACAACCACTCCACGTCGTGGCCACATCACAACCACTCCACGTCGTGGCCACATCACAACCACTCCACGTCGTGGCCACATCACAACCACTCCACGCCGTGGCCACATCACAACCACTCCACGTCGTGGCCACATCACAACCACTCCACGTCGTGGCCACATCACAACCACTCCACGTCGTGGCCACATCACAACCACTCCACGCCGTGCCCACATCACAACCACTCCACGCCGTGCCCACATCACAACCACTCCACGCCGTGGCCACATCACAACCACTCCACGCCGTGGCCACATCACAACCACTCCACGCCGTGGCCACATCACAACCACTCCACGCCGTGCCCACATCACAACCACTCCACGTCGTGGCCACATCACAACCACTCCACGCCGTGGCCACATCACAACCACTCCACGCCGTGGCCACATCACAACCACTCCACGCCGTGGCCACATCACAACCACTCCACGCCGTGCCCACACCTTACTGGCTAAGTGTCTCAACCATGACAGACAACTGACATGAGATCTGATTTGTGTCATGGAGACAAGAGTATGACACTGAAAGTTGAAAGCGTGATGAACACTCGGAAATCGACGCAAAGCACTCAAAAAAGACTAGACGAATAAAAGAAAATGAATAACTGAGAACATACTCAACATCTCAGCATCTCAACATCTCAACACCTCAGCATCTCAACATCTCAGCATCATACCTGGAGCAGGGAGATCCGCAGGAAGCAGAGATGTGGCTGGATGTCTTGTCTTGAAACATGAATGCCACAAAACCTGCACTGTCTGTTTCCTTGAATACTGACCCATCTGTGCAGGCATGAATTCAGTTTTTGGAGTTTAGAAAAAAAAATCTGATGTGAAATCAATCAGGATGTGACACGCTTATGGACCTCTACATCAGTGACTGTCAGAATGTGATAAATTAACCAGAGCCAGCAGACTATATATATATACATACGAGGGGTGACTAATAAGTTCTCGGCATAAGGTACAACGGATTATTTGTGGACAACTTTTTCGGGTTATTTCTCAACATAGTCCCCTTGCAAGTTTATTCACTTAGTCTAGCGATCCTGGAGCATACGGATCCCTTCTTTGTAAAAGCCAGCATCCTATGCCAGTAGAAAGTGGTCTACAGCATGAATGACATCATTATCTGAAGCAAATTTGGCGACCACTGAGCTCCTTTTTGAGTTTGGTAAACAGGTAATAGTCCGAAGGGGCCAAATCTGGGGAATAATGAGGATGTTCAAGAAGCTGGAAGCCGCATTCATGAATGGCAGCCACTGCCGACTTGTGAACTGGAGCATTGTCTTTATGAAAGATGACTTCTCTCGTGAATTTCCCTCGACGCTTTTCCTTCAGTTTGACCCGCAGTTGCTTCACAAGATTAGCGTAATAGGCCCCGGTGACCGTTCTGCCCTTTTGAAGATAGTCTACCAATAGCACATCTTCTGAATCACAAAAAATGGAAGCCATCATTTTGCCTGCAGACAGAACCACCCTTGCTTTCTTTGGAGGTGGTGACCCATGATGTTTCCACTGCTTTTTCTGTTCTTTGGTTTCTGGTTGAAAATGATGAACTCAAGTTTCATCCATAGTCACACATTGTTGAACAAACTTTTCAGCATCTGCAGAAAAATGGCCAAGATTGTCACTTGACATGTTGAGACGCTGTCGTTTGTGATCATCTCCAAGAAGTTTTGAGACCCATCGAACTTTGTCATTTGAAGGTCATTGTGAATAATTGCATGAACACGTTCCTGGGAGATGCCCAACTCAGTAGCAATGTACCACTCAGTTAGTCGTCGATCTTCCATTATCATGTCATGGATTCTGTCGGTGTTTTCATCAACGGTTACCGTTCTTGGTCTTCCTGGACGGGGATCATCTTCCATGTTTGAATTGAGCTGCCAATTTCTTCACTGTGCTGTAAGAAGGGGCACTCTCCCCTAGAGTCTGTACGATATCCTCATGGATCTCCTTCGATGATAAGCCCTTGATGCAGGAGTAGCGAATGACTGTTCGATGAGAAATTGTATCCATTTTCTCAATTTCTGCCACCCCTTACCACTTCAATAGCCTGTAAAAAAATTGGTTGCAGTTAATTTCTTGAAACTTGGTGTTTAATCTTACATTAATCTGATCTACAAATGCACCTAATATCAACTGTGTTTTTCAGGTATTTGTATCTTTGGCCGAGAACTTAATCAATCAGCCTTCGTACGTGTATACACATTGCCAACATCACACTTGCTATGTGAATAAAACTATTATTCTAATTCCATAACATGAGAAGTAAGTGAATGCAGAACTTGATGATCAAACAATGAACACAGAACTAGATGATCAATCAGTGAATGCAAAACTCAGTCAGTCAGTGAATGGAAAAGCTGATAATCACTGGAAAAATTAGAAGATGGAGAGAGAAATACCTGCACTAACTGATCACGTGGTGCTAGGACACAAAGAAAAAAGATTTTGGGACCTGGCACGCCATGTTGATCTCACTAGAAAACTATGACTGATTATACCTGTCAGTTTATAAAGGTAGCATAATGACAACATCCTTTCTAAACACTGTTACAATATGCTCTATCAGTGAAATACATCTTTGCATTAGGCTCCACTACCACACTGCTACTTTTCTATAGTAGGCTCCATTACCACACTGCCACTTTTCTATACTAGGCTCCACTACCACACTGCTACTTTCTATACTAACTTGTGAGACTTGAGTGAGAATATGCGTCAGTCTCTATCATCTTCTTGTCTTTGATTGTCTCTGTTTATTCATCTATTCTGCCTTCCTTCTCTGTTTATTTATCTATTCTCCCTTCCTTCTCTGTTTATTCATCTATTCTCCCATCCTTCATTCGTCTATTCTCCCATCCATCTTTCTTCCACGCATAAAATTATTTGTGTAGCTTTACTATTGGACTATTAGTAATTTTTTCCTGCAAACATTTGCATGAGTTTTCTTGTACGGCCAAACTCAAACCTCTGAAGCCATAAGATTGACCTCTCCCTCGCGCTGCCCCGCCCCTGAAAGACACCCAACACTCAGTTATCACTGCAGAGCTGTCAGCTTCCCACTGTTGTTATCAAACATTTGATAACTCTTAGCGCTGACGTCATGATAACTTCGGCATTGCCTGACCTTGCCGGTTAACAGTAGCAGCACTGCATCTTTTTATCTGGTAGTACAAGCAGAAACACACACACCACACACACACCACACACACACACACCACACACACACGACACACACACACCACACACACCACACAACACACGCACCACACACACCATACCACACCACAACACCATACCACACCACACACCACACACACAGTGCACATGACACACAGGCACCGCACACACCACACAAACAGATAACACACAGGATGAAGGAAACCAAAACTGCAGGATAATGTCGTCAGAAAAGTCTAGAACAAGTTCCAGTTTCTGACTGACATACGAAAGAAGAAAGTCAGGTCAAGCTACAAGACAAAAGTAATTAATAAAGTGATGCAGAGGGCTTGAAATCATCGCAGTAACAGGAAATATGTGGAGAAAGCTGGAGGAAGACTTAGACAGAAGATACATAAAGATCTGGCGCGACAGCATAGCGCGAAATCATCACATGAACTGATGGGATATGTCAAAGACTGAGATATGTTGAACGTGATCACCATTTTATCGGCACGGAACCTGATGATGATAAGGAAATAATGAGGAGGTTTTTTCTGATATTGTTTCCCCGAAGGACTCACGAACTTGGAATGCCGGGAAAGTTCTTCTGATCTTCCTCTCGAGTTAACTGAAAAATCCATTGACGTTTTTCTACGTTTACATTTTTCTACGTTTACGTTTTTCTACGTTTACGTTTTTCTACGTTTACGTTTTTCTACGTTTACGTTTACTTCAGTAAGATATTCCGAGAAATACTGAGTTTTAACTTTTAGCTCAGCGTCAAGAGGGGCCCTCTGACGAGTTATACTTAAGATGCCCTCTGACGAGTTATATTTAAGACACCCTCTGACGAGTTATACTTAAGACGCCCTCTGACGAGTTATACTTAAGATGCCCTCTGACGAGTTATACTTAAGACGCCCTCTGACGAGTTAAACTTAAGACGCCCTCTGACGAGTTATACTTAAAACGTCCTCTGACGAGTTATACTTAAGATGCTCTCTGACGAGTTATACTTAAGATGCCCTCTGACGAGTTAAACTTAAGACGCCCTCTGACGAGTTATACTTAAGATGTCCTCTGACGAGTTAAACTTAAGATGCCCTCTGACGAGTTATACTTAAGATGCCCTCTGACGAGTTATACTTAAGATGCCCTCTGACGAGTTAAACTTAAGACGCTCTTTGACGAGTTAAACATCCACGGGTCAGCTACTAGAAAGCGTCGGTTCTCTGATTCGAAGATCGTATTCTAGACCATGTTCAGTTTATCCTCTAGACAGAATTGCGAACGTAGACAGCAAATGCGTTAGAAGGAGAATGAGTCTTCTTATGGATGGTTATATCTCATCTTTTCTTACTTCACATCAACTCTGGACATCAGCAGCTCACACAGTTTTCTTAGAGATTTGAACTTCACCACCCACCTATGATGCACCCAGACCAGAGTTCGATCTTCATGTTTAGAAAAGAAAGAAATGTTACCTTTGACCTCACTTTACATCTAGAAAACTCCAAGCACAAACCTCATCTTCTCCAATCGCAAATACAAACCTCACCTTCTCTCAGACACAAACCTCACCTTCTCCAACCACAGACACACACCTCACCTTCTCCAACCACAGACACAAATCTCATCTTCTCCCACAGCAGACACAAACCTCATCTTCTCTCACAGCAAACACAAACCTCTTCGCCTTCTCCCACAGCAGACACCAACCTCCTCGCTTTCTACTACAGCATACACCAACCTCTTCGCCTTCTAATACAGCAGACACAAATCCCTTCACCTTCTACCACAGCAGACAAAAACGTCATCACTTTCTTCCACAGCAGACACAAACATCCTCGTCTTCTCCCACAGCAGACACGGACTTCATCTTCTCCAAGAGCAGACACAGACCTCATCTTCTCCCACAGCAGACACAAACCTCATCTTCTCCCAAAGCAGACACAAACCTCATCACCTTCTCCCACAGCAGATACATACCTCATCTTATCCCAAAGCAGACACAAACCTCATCTTCTCCCAAAGCAGACACAGACCTCATCTTCTCCCAAAGCAGACACAGACCTCATCTTATATCACAGCAGACACAGACCTCATCTTATATCACAGCAGACACAAACCTCATCTTATATCACAGCAGACACAGACCTCATCTTCTCCCACTGCATACTGCAGCTCAGTCACATAAACCTGGAAAATGAATACTACTTTCAGGCATTCCACAGTAATCCTTTCCTCCTCACCAAACCTCAGCCCAGCTGGCTGTGTCTTCCACACGAAACCTCAGTCCACTCGGCTGTGTTCTATTCACCACACTTCAGTCCACCCAGCTGTATCCTCCTCACCAAACCACAGGCCACCCGGCTCACCAAACCTCAGCCCACCCGGCTGTGTCCTCTTCAACACAACTCCACACATCAGGTTCACCAAACCTCAGCCCACCCGGCGGTTTCCTCCTCAACACAACTCCACACATCAGGCTCACCAAACCTCAGCCCACCCGGCTGTGTCCTCCTCAACAAACCTAAGCTCACTCGGCTCAAAAAACTTCAGCTAACCCGGCTGTGTCCTACTCACCAAACCTCAGTCAACACAGCTCACCAAACATCAACCCACCGGCTATGTCCTCCACACCAAACATCAGCCCATCCAGCTCACCAAACATCAGCCCCCTCCCGGCTGTGTCCTCCACACCAAACCTCAGCTCAGTTGGCTCTCATTCACACCAGACCTCAGCTCAGTTGGCTCTCATTCACACCAAACCTCAGCTCAATTGGCTCTCCTTCTCATTAAACCTCAGCTCAGTTGGCTCTCCTTCTCACTAAACCTCAGCTCAGTTGGCTCTCATTCACACCAAACCTCAGCTCAATTGGCTCTCCTTCTCACTAAACCTCAGCCCTCCCGGCTGTGCCCTCCTCAAGACAGTGATGTGGAAATTCTTTCATGGAAGAGATACTGCTGGTGACTTGCAGGCCCCACACAAGTCTCATATAAATGAAACGTTTGCAGGCTTGGTAAACTCTCATTCAGATGAATGAGTTCAGCCATGAATGAATCAACTATCTGGCCGTACAACTCTGCCAATCTCAAGCTAACATGGCGTTTTGCCGGCAGAAAACCTGCACTGTCCATGTTAAACATTAGCTTGAAAGGTTTATAGGTTCAGTCAGGCGTGAACTAACAGAAACCTTTCTTTCATGTACAGATGTCATTGAGTGCGTGTCGCCCAGCACCCAGACTAGAGCTATAACCCGATATTGTTTATATAAGTTTATGTGTGCATAATTGTATGTGTACATAAGAGTCTAGTAAAATCATAAAAAAAATCAGGCTGATCTTCTACGCATGACAAAGTAACTGAGGCTTTCTTTGTTTCTTTTTCTTGACGTTCTTGCAAGTTTTTGTGTAGACTTCTGTCAGCTCTTGAACTGACACTTCAGCTCTTCAGACAGCTACGATCATCACAGGAAACCCACTTCTTGTTTGCTTTTGATGACGTATCCTAAGGTTTGGTTTATCCAAGTCTTTAAGAGTTGAGAGGTTAAGAAGATCATTTGAAGGTATCTAGATTAAGTAGATCATTTAGAAGATATCTAGATTAAGTAGATCATTTACAAGATATCTTGATTAAGTAGACCATTTACAAGATATCTAGATTAAGTAGACCATTTACAAGATATCTAGATTAAGTAGACCATTTACAAGATATCTAGATTAAGTAGACCATTTACAAGATATCTTGATTAAGTAAACCATTTGCAAGGTGTCTAGATTAAGTAAACAATTTATAAGGTATCTAGATTACGCAGACCGTTTGCACGGTATCTAGATTAAGTAGACAATTTATAATGTATCTAGATTAAGTAGACAATTTACGAGGTATCTAGATTAAATGGACCATTTACGAGGTATCCAGATTAAGTAGACCATTTACAAGGTATCTAGATTAAGTAGACCATTTACAATATATCTACATTAAATAGACTATTTACAAAGATATCTACCATGATCTGTGAAGCTGAGAAAGATGCTTCACAAACTTAAACATCACGCATGTTTCTGTTTGATACACTGGCCGTGATATATTTGTTTTGACTGAAAGATCCGACATGTTTTTATCTCGGCAGCTAAACCTACATGACCCACACATTAGACACGGTGGAAGGTGTGGAAGGAAGAGAGATGACACAAGAAGGGAAAACCAGACCAAGAATATTCAGACAAAGCACCCGGACGTCACAGGTGGGACAAATGTCGACACAGAAGTAGATTGGCCAACACGTACCCTGGCAAACACTGGCAAGCTGACACATTCTGACACCAGCTGGTGGCATGATTTGACCCGGACAAGTCTGGCCCTGTTCTCAGATCTTTCACATCGAGGCTTCTTAAGTCCAATAATACAAAAAATGAAGATATTGGAAAGATGTACAAATAATATAGAACATAAAAAAAAAGTCGCCAGAAACTGAATCCTGTAAAGAAGTTCACTTAGTCACTGGAGACGGACAGTGAGACGGTTGGCACGTGACACGCTGCGCACTAACACCATATCCCTATGTGCCTCTAAGGCATGACAGGGTTACCTTTACTTTTGTACTTTTTTTATATTAACAACGGAAGGTCTCAGAAAATGTCACGAGACCTTGCATAAATTATCTGTGGCTTCTAACAGGGCGGCACGACCTGGTTTTCTTCCTTTTTCTGTATTATTCTTTCTCTTTCTTTCCCTTCTATAACATTGTGAATGATGAATAAAGTTTTTTTTTTTACAAAATTATTTCAACTCTAAAGAGAGCTTGGTCTTTTGAAACGAAATCAGTTATTATCTGGCTTCCTAGTTTACAAATAGCTACACTTATTTTAAACAAGAGCACAACTTGTCACACGAAACCTGTCACACAAAACGGAAGTCTGCCATGAGTTTTTTATCTTACGTGTTTCATCTGTTGTGTTGTCCTACACAAAGTTATCTTAAGCTGCTCTTACAGACACCGAATACAATTAATTGTTTTCTGAATAGTCCCGAAAATTTTGTTTAGTAGATAGTCATTTATAATGTATGTAGTTACTTATGTACTGAGTGAATGTTTAAGAGTGAAACGTAAATGTTATATTTTATTTTATGTCTCTCAGTTTCAATGTTAGTTATGTTTGTTATATGAACAGCATATTTGTAGAATGTCTGGAATAGAGTGAAAGATGTATGATAAAGGGCAGAATGTCAGACGGGCCTGCGTGCCCAATTCTTAACCCTTTTGAAATAAAGATCAATCAATCAATCAATCAATCCTTTCAGTCCTCCTTGATAAAGGCCGAAATATTGTCTTTTTTCTCTCTTTCTTTTCTGGTTCCCCCGCCCCATTGTTGCTCCTCCCCTTTCTTTATTTCTTCCTTTTTTAAAACTAAACCATACATCTCCGTCTATTTCTACTTCGTTATTATCAGTTTTGTAAAAGCTAAACCACTCATTTCTGTCTACCACTGTTCCACTAGTATCAGTTTTGTGTGTGTGTGTGTGTGTAAAAGCTAAACCATTCTTATCACACATAATGATTATGACTTATTATATGGCTTTGTTTCAAAGATACTTATGTTAGTGTTCTCACTCAAATATTGCTCTCGCACACACACACACACACATTGATATATGATTTGTCTAATCATTCAGTAGTCAGTAACAAATAAGGCCTTGTAAGACCTCAGTCAGTAGTCAGTAACAAATAAGGCCTTGTAAGACCTCAGTCAGTAGTCAGTAACAAATAAGGCCTTGTAAGACCTCAGTCAGTAGTCAGTAACAAATAAGGCCTTGTAAGACCTCAGTCAGCTTGTAAGATCATCACGTTTATTTATTCATCGGCCTGTCATACGCCTGAGTATTTTATTCAACATAAAAGTGACAGATGAGTCGTTAGTTCTATCTTATATCTTATATCCTTCCCGTGCCGTTAAACGTCACATAGGGCTCGCAAAGTAGTTCGCCAATTTTTCCTGTCTTCGGCGAGTCTTTTAACCTCATCAAAGGATTTTACGCCTGTTAATTTGGCCTCTCTTAACAATGTCCTCTTCAGAGTTTCACGCGTTCTGCCTCTTTTTCTTTGGCCTGTTGTGTTCTAATTGATAGCTTGTTTTGGGATTCTCTGATCATTTCTTCTCATCACGTGACCAACATATGTTCATCTCTTTTTCCTGATCACCCATGAGACTGGTTGTTGTTCAGTCACCTGTCTTATCTCTGCATTGTACTTGAATTCGTTCCACTTGATGCTGAGTATTTTCCTTAGGCATTTGTTTTCAAAAGAGTCCAATTTCTTGTCTATTTCTTTAGTTGTTTTCCAGCTTTCGCATGCATAAATGAGGGTGGATATTACATTTGAATTGAATAGTCTTAACTTGGTTTTTGTGCTTATAATTTTTTAATGCCATATGTTCTCAAGATTCTTGAAGATTGATGCTGCTTTTGGAATTCTAATTCTAACTGCCTTTCTGGTGTCACCATCCTGGTCTATGTAGCTGCCAAGGTATGCAAATTGATTGACTTCTTCAATGTATGTCCCTTCTATGTGTATTTTTCCATTTTAATTAATGGCAATCTTCATTATTTTTGTTTTGTCCTTGTTAATTTCAAGTCCTATTTTGTTAGCCAGTAAAGACAGGCTATCTGTTTTTTTTTCTTCCATGGAGTTCACATTGTTACTGATAAGAGTTATGTCATCAGCACAATCAAGATCTCCTAGTTGGGTCCCATGCACCCAGTCAATACCTGTGTTACCTGTGCAGCATTTTTTCATTATGAAGTCTATTGTAATTCCAAAAAGCAAAGGAGACAGTATACATCCTTGTTTCACACCTGTTTCAATCTGGAACCATTCACTCATCCCTTCATCTGTTTTGACTGCACAAACATATCCATTGTATAAGTCCTTAATGATGTTGACAGTTTTAGATAGTATTCCATATAGACTTAAAATTCTCCATAATGAATCTCTGTGAATACTATCAAATGCCTTTTTAAAAGTCTATGAAGTTCAGTATTAATGGTTTCTGCTATTCAATGTGTTCTTCGAGTATTATTCTTAGAGTAAAGATCTGGTCGAGACAGCTTCTCCCTTTCTGAAATCCTGCTTATTCTTCTGTCATTGCGGTATCCACTCTATCTTTAACTCTTTTCAAAATGACATTGCAAAATATTTTTGAAACAACTGATATTAAGGTTACTCCTTTCCAATTGTTACAGTCACTAAGGTTGCCTTTTTTGGTATTTTAACAATGATTCCTTTTTTCCAATATAAAAGGGACCTTTTCTTCTTTCCAAATCTTGTTAAACATTCTCTGTAGTTGTCTCGTGTTGTCACTGTCGATAGCTTTTAGCATTTCGGGTGCTATTTCATCTTCCCTGCAGCTTTTTTGTTAGCTATTAAATTCACTGCTGTTTCAATTTCATGCAATTTACTTTCATCTAGGTTGACATTTAGTTGTGGGGCTGGTAAGTCGGTTTCGAGGTTTAACAATTCTTTTGGGTGTGGTCGATTAAGTATTTCTTGGAAGTGTTCAGCTCATCTTTGCTTTTGGTCTTTACTTGATGTTAATAGGGTTTCAGTTTTGCTAAAGATTGGTCTTTCTTTAGATGTAATAGTACCTGTTAGCCTCTTTTGTATGTTATATAAAGTTTTGCTGTCTCCTGTTTTTGCTGCTTTCTTTGCCTTTTGCGCCATATTGTCTATGTATTCTCTGTTATCCTTTCTAGCTGAACTTTTTACTTTCTTGTCTATTTCTTTGTATGTTACTTTTGGCATATCTTTTCGAAGATCTGTTTTTACATTCAACATGTCTAATTTGGCTGCTCGTCTTTCATGTATGTACTTCCATGTGTTTTCTGATATCCATGCTTTTCTATTTTTTTTTCAATTCAGCACTTGCTTTTGCTACTGTTATTATGGTTGTCTGTAAGAATTCCATAACTCATCTATACCTATCTCCTCAACTTCGCTGGGTGTTTTGGAATGACTGTCAAGTTCCAGATTGAAATTACTGTTAGTATTCTCTTCTTGTAGGCTGTGGCTGTTTATCTTTCTGTGTACTGATTTCTTGTGTTGGCTTTTCAATTTTAGTTTTATTTTCCCTATGCACAGGTTGTTGATCACTGTTGACATCTGCACCCCTATAAGCCCTTACATCTATCAAAGATGTTCTGTTAGTTCTATACAAGGAGTTTAATCAAAACATGGCGACCTGAACCCTGACAGAGCAGTCCTCTTGGTGAATCTTGTCAGGGAAATGTTTCATTGCTGTCTTAGAATTCTTACATTTGTGTGACACTCTTTCCTCGTCGCTTTCTTGTCTAAACTCATCCGTGGTTTTACTAACTCTGACCCTAATCTTAGTCCAGCTTGGTTGATAAAAGTCTCCGACCGACCAATCAGATGCCTTCTCTAGGTCATGCTATCTACCTCAATGTAATATCAGGTAGCTGAGCTGTAGGTACACAGATCAGTCATCAAGCCACATAAGATGGTCTTTGTTTACTTCTGTTCGCCTTGTTAGTTCGCGGCTGTGTTACAACCTGTCTGCGTCTACTTTACCTGTTTTACAGCGGTGATCACTACACTGATTTTTTTATCGTGTGCTGAACCTAACCCTAACCAAACTGACAGGGAAATATCATGTTTGTAGAGAGCGTTAAATGAATGTTAACGTGCCTGTATTTTGGTCCAACAATTCTGACTATAGAGTCTGTTCCCTGCCCTCCCAAACAAAAATCAGCTCTTGCTGTTAAGAATAAACATTCTTCATGGGCGGCATATGTTATGTGAACACTGGGCACTTTCAGTTTGAATATATCCTTTCAAATATCTGTATAAAAGACAATCTATCATGCTGTCATGCTATCATACTGTTAAGCTGTTATTCTATCATACTGTTTTGATGTTATGGTGTCATGCTGTTATGCTATCATGCTGTTATGCTGTCATGCTGTTTTGATGTTGTGCTGTTATACTGTCATACTGTTTTGATGTTATGCTGTCATGCTATCATATTGTTTTGATGTTATGCTGTCATTCTAAAATGGTGCTATGCTATAATGCTGTCATGCTATTATGCTGTCATGCTTTCGTGGTGTTATGCTGTAATGCTGTGCAGGCATTTAAGTGTCAGTGTTTGTGGACCTCACGGAAGAATGGCGACTGATGTACTCAACATAGCTCTAGGTCGCCAGCTCTAGGTCGCCAGCTCTAGGTCGCCTTTCCAAGCCCAGCTGAAGACAGAGACTGCGACGCTCCTTGTCATTTCTACAGCTCATTGTCTGGCTCCTCTGAGCAGATTCGAACCACCACAATTCGCTACGACAGGCAAGGGAACTAATCACTTCACACAATTTGCATGATACATCAAACATGGAGAAAAGAAAAAACTTCCTAGTGAATGGAGAGAACCATTACTGATCCCAGTATTCAAAAAAGGTGATAAGAGCAAGTGTGAAAACTACAGAGGAATATCCTTACTACAAACAAGCTACAAAATACTATCAATTATACTTTTAAATAGATTAAAACCAGCGAGAACATACTGGGAGACTATCAAGCACACTTAAAAAGAATAGATCAACCATACACCAAATATTTTATCTACGTCAAAGAGCAGAAATGTACTGGGAATATGGAAAAGAAGTACATAATATCTTCATTGACTTCAAGAAAGCCTATGACAGCATAGATAGGGGTAGCTTCTGGAAAATTATGAAAGAATTTGAGATACCTAATAAATTAATCAGTCTGACCAGAATATGTATGGAGGATACACAAAATATAGTAATATATAAAGGAAGAAAGTCAGAACCCTTCTCTATAATAACTGGCTTAAAACAAGCTGATACACTATCTGCATTACTATTCAACCTAGTGCTAGAAAAGGTCATCAGAAAAAGCGAAAGAAGAAAGCAGTACAGAAGAACAAGCTAAAATACTGGGATATGCTGATGACACCCACCTAGTGGGGGAAACTATAATGTATAAAGTAAGAAAAAAAAGTAGAAACAACTTTATTACTTAACGACCACACTTGAAACTCGAAATTGCCGTCTCCAATACACGATTAGTTTAGATTTGTGTTCTTCCACGACTGAGCTAAGTATTCATTCATTTCATTTATTTATTATTTCTTTAACATAGGATTCATACTTTGTCTCCTCTCTCTATTTCTTCGTCCTGTTTGTATATATATGATTAAGGCTAACGCCGAAACGCCACAACTTTGTGGTCGTTAAGTAATAAAGCTGTTCCTACTTTTTTTTCTAGTTTAAATACATTTTGATATCACAACTTTACTGCAGTGCTTCGTCTATATGTGTATACTTATAAACTAGTTATTATGGTGGGGGAAACTATGCAAGAAGTCATCAATACCTGCATACACCTGAGTGATGTAGCACTAAAAGTGGGCTTGACCATTAACCAAGATAAGACAGAGAATGTAAAGATAACAAGAGACCAGAGGCAGAATGATCCAGATTATATAAATGTTGGAGAGATGATTATTAGGAAAGCAGAAATATACAAATATCTAGACACAGCCTTCAACAGAAGCAACACAGTAAGCGAGGAAATTAAAATCAGAGTACAGATAGGGAATAAAATATACTTCGCCTTGCAACATCTGTTAAAATTCAAAATCCTGACCCAAAACATCAACTCTGAGAACAAGATCCTAAGAATCTTTTGACCAATAAAGGATACCAACAGTGGAGAATGGAAAGCTAGAAAGAACACTGAGCTGAACATCTTATTTAAATCCCACCGAATTATAAATGTCTTGAAACTGAACAGACTACGCTGGCTGGGTCATGTAGAAAAAATGGAAGAGAACAGACAAATGAAAATGATGTATGCACAAGAGATGAGGGAAACAAGACCAAGACAGATGGAAAGACAACGTAGAAGAGGATATAAAAGAAATTCCTTGTCACCAACTGGAGAGAGAAGATTAGGAATAGAGAGGAACTTTATCTGCATCAGTGAGACTTAATGGCTCGGAAAGCTGAAGAAGAAGAAGAAGAACTAATACTGAGCTAGAAGGTTGGAGAGTTTATTTGCTATAACATAAATGTAAGTGTTACATTATTCTAAATGGTTCCACATCTTTGAGCTTTGAAGGTATAATAGATTTGTTTTTAGCATCTCTTAACAATTCTAGCTAGCCCCAGAAAATCTAGCTGGCTTAAGAAAATCTAGATAGCTTCAGAAACTCTAGCTTGCCACAGAAACTCTTACCAGTTCCAGGAACGAGACGTAGAAAACTAGACAGAAGTACCTGTATGACAAATCAAAATCAGGTATTGTAGAAACAGAAATCAGGTAGAAACACCAGAGTCGCCTGTTGACTGGAAGAACCTCTGCCAGAACCGACTGCTTCCCTTGCACAAGTTATGTTGTTGCACATGGCACTCTGCTTAGTTCACTTGATGTCCAAATTTAACTATATATCACTATAACAGTGATGATAATTTTAATGGCTAATATTTCATTATTAAATGGTAACTGTTCAAATCACGAAATTGCCCAAATCATGAACTTAAACTTTACATGTAAATCACAAAGGTATGATTAAATTTGGGTTTCTCAAATTACTGTGTTAAATTTGAACTGTTCGTTTCACAAATTTAACTTTGAACTGCTTAAATCACAAAGCTATACCTTTTTGCATGAAATGAGCTGAAGAGACAAAAAAAAGTACGAGAGAGACAATGTACTTTCATAGGACATGCAATGAGAAGAAGAGGCATTGAAAATGTAGCAACAGGAAAAATAGATGGAAGAAGAGATAGGGGAAGACTGAGAGAAATGATACTGGACAGTCTGACGAGATAGTGTGAGAGGAGATCACCAACTGAGCTGATGGCCTGCATGAAGGATCGTGTACTCTGGAGAAGCGTAATAGCTAACGCCAGTCGGCACGGCATATGATGATGATGATGATGATGCCAAGACATTTAACATTAAACTTTTCATCTGACCGTGAAAACGTTATTTCACGATAACCTGACAATTTTGAACAGACGGCAACCGACGAAGAAATCATTCATATCTTCTGATTCGCTCTAAGTTCTACTAGGAAAAGTTCTACTAGGAAAAGTTCTACTAGGAAAAGTTCTACTAGGAAAAGTTTTAGTAGGAGGAAGCTCTACTAGGAAAAGTGTGGTTGGTGTGTGATCCACATGCATAATCCAGAGCCATCAAGCAGACAACTTTGACCCTACTTCTGACCGTGACCTTAGACCTTGTCCTGACCCACCAGAAAGTTCACCAGAGCAAGTGGACACACAAAAATAAAAAGTCAGAAACGATGAGAAGATTTGCTGACAGAAGGACATGTTCCTGGGATTGGCTTGCACTTTAATCCTGACATTCAGAGTGTTCGTGTGTCCAACAGGATTTACTGTGTAGCCTTGGAGAGAGATGAGCTGCCAACGAAGGGAGATAATCCGGAGAAATTAATTAATGACGAAATGATCAAGAATATCATTATAATTATAGAGAATCCGGAGAAATTAATTAATGAAGAAGTGATAAAAAAATATGACTACACGCTAAAAAGATACACGCTTGGATCGAGGGGTGTACGACCTTTGACCGAAGCATCATCGTCCACGTGATTTGGTAGTTGGTTTCAGGGGGCGGGGATATATTTTTAAACACTGGCCTGCATCAGATTAGATCGAGGCTATGGCCGGCGATGTCGTGTCTTCTTTGTGCATACATTATTGTGCGTGTTTAGTATATTCTGCCGAGCAAACCTCTTGTGGTGTCATCATCATCATCATCATCATCATCATCATCAGGTGCCGTGCCGACTGGCATTGGCTATTATGCTTCTCCAAAGTACACGATCCTTCATGTAGGCCATCAGCTCAGTTGGTGATCTCCTCTCATACCGTCAGACTTTCACCATCCGCCACCTGTGACGCACTGGGTTAGGGATGGTCGCCCCAGCTTTATCCCAGTTGTGTATTCTTGTGGTGTAGATTATGTAAATGTGAATTAAGCTGTGATGTAGGGTTCTTGTCATGTAGACTGATCGTGTGCTGCAGAAGCACAGTTATATGGAGGTGCGTCATGGCAGCCATAGCTTCGGGGAATAAGTGCTACCGCACATTAGATTCGTGGCGCAGGTTACGAGAAAGGCGCGGAGGGCCAAGAGAGCCCGGACCCCAGCCCCATCAGGTTCCCATTATACGGACATGAGAAGCCATTGTCATGTGATGCCATGTTTAATTGCATTGACATTGTTCATGCACTAGCTTTTCTATTTCTGAAGATTGCTTGAAGTATTTTGCTTACACTGACATTGTTCATGCACTTGCTTTTCTATTTCTGAAGATTGCTTGAAGTATTTTGCTTACATTGATCTTGGTCATCACATTGTTCGTTCACTATTACGACACATGTCTTTATATCTTGTTGATTATCATTGTCAGTTGTATGTGCTGTTGTGGCGTATTGTGAGATTAAAATCATCATCATCATTGCCTTTCACTCCTTTGAGAGCATAGGCCACGGATAAAGGCTCTCCAGTCATCCCTGTTCTTGGAATTATTCTCTGCTTCCTTCCATATGCGTCCCTTGTCTCTGAGCACTGTCATAATTTCTCTTCTCCAAGTAAGTCTAGGTCTTCTTCGATTTCTATTTCCTTGAGGATTCCATGTCAGTACCTGTCTTGCTATGCTGGTGTCGGGTTTCATCAGAGTGTATGACTGTATCCTCTGTTGTATTGTCTTGGTCATAACCCATGAATGTTTGTATCCTCTGTTATATTGTCTTGGTCATAACGCATGACTGTTTGTATCCTCTGTTGTATTGTCTTGGTCATAACCCATGAATGTTTGTATCCTCTGTTGTATTGTCTTGGTCATAACGCATGTCTCTGAACCATATAGCAGGACAGTCTTTACGTGTGTATTGAAAAGCGTTGTATTGAGATTAAAATGCTGTGTCCTTAATTTCAGACTTGGTGATTTGTACTGCATGTCAATGTACTGTTGTGTTGACCGAATGCTGGAGGATTTAAGCACAGTTAGCATACAATCTGCGCTGGCGGTCATCATGGGGGAGCTAGACAGCCTCGAGTACTGCAGCCAAGGGATTGTTGGTCTGTAGCCATCTTAAGAAAATATTCCTCCCACTAATTATAAATGCAAACTTGTCCCAAACAAGTTTTACAAAAGCGAAGAAATACAGTACAATACTCTTACTCACAGATGAACGATATTTCACACTATAGCCACTACCTTCCACTTTAATCCTGACATTCAGAGTGTTCGTGTGTCCAACAGGATTTACTGTGTAGCCTTGGAGAGAGATGAGCTGCCAACGAAGGGAGATAATCCGGAGAAATTAATTAATGACGAAATGATCAAGAATATCATTATAATTATAGAGAATCCGGAGAAATTAATTAATGAAGAAGTGATAAAAAAAATGACTACAAAAAGATACACGCTTGGATCGAGGGGTGTACGACCTTTGACCGAAGCATCATCGTCCACGTGATTTGGTAGTTGGTTTCAGGGGGCGGGGATATATTTTTAAACACTGGCCTGCATCAGATTAGATCGAGGCTATGGCCGGCGATGTCGTGTCTTCTTTGTGCATAAATTATTGTGCGTGTTTAGTATATTCTGCCGAACAAACCTCTTGTGATGTCATCATCATCATCATCATCATGTGCCGTGCCGACTGGCATTGGCTATTATGCTTCTCCAAAGTACACGATCCTTCATGTAGGCCATCAGCTCAGTTGGTGATCTCCTCTCATACCGTCAGACTTTCACCATCCGCCACCTGTGACGCACTGGGTTAGGGATGGTCGCCCCAGCTTTATCCCAGTTGTGTATTCTTGTGGTGTAGATTATGTAAATGTGAATTAAGCTGTGATGTAGGGTTCTTGTCATGTAGACTGATCGTGTGCTGCAGAAGCACAGTTATATGGAGGTGCGTCATGGCAGCCATAGCTTCGGGGAATAAGTGCTACCGCACATTAGATTCGTGGCGCAGGTTACGAGAAAGGCGCGGAGGGCCAAGAGAGCCCGGACCCCAGCCCCATCAGGTTCCCATTATACGGACATGAGAAGCCATTGTCATGTGATGCCATGTTTAATTGCATTGACATTGTTCATGCACTAGCTTTTCTATTTCTGAAGATTGCTTGAAGTATTTTGCTTACACTGACATTGTTCATGCACTTGCTTTTCTATTTCTGAAGATTGCTTGAAGTATTTTGCTTACATTGATCTTGGTCATCACATTGTTCGTTCACTATTACGACACATGTCTTTATATCTTGTTGATTATCATTGTCAGTTGTATGTGCTGTTGTGGCGTATTGTGAGATTAAAATCATCATCATCATTGCCTTTCACTCCTTTGAGAGCATAGGCCACGGATAAAGGCTCTCCAGTCATCCCTGTTCTTGGAATTATTCTCTGCTTCCTTCCATATGCGTCCCTTGTCTCTGAGCACTGTCATAATTTCTCTTCTCCAAGTAAGTCTAGGTCTTCTTCGATTTCTATTTCCTTGAGGATTCCATGTCAGTACCTGTCTTGCTATGCTGGTGTCGGGTTTCATCAGAGTGTATGACTGTATCCTCTGTTGTATTGTCTTGGTCATAACCCATGAATGTTTGTATCCTCTGTTATATTGTCTTGGTCATAACGCATGACTGTTTGTATCCTCTGTTATATTGTCTTGGTCATAACCCATGACTGTATCCTCTGTTGTACTGTCTTGGTCATAACGCATGTCTCTGATCCATATAGCAGGACAGTCTTTACGTTTGTATTGAAAAGCGTTGTATTGAGATTAAAATGCTGTGTCCTTAATTTCAGACTTGGTGATTTGTACTGCATGTCAATGTACTGTTGTGTTGACCGAATGCTGGAGGATTTAAGCACAGTTAGCATACAATCTGCGCTGGCGGTCATCATGGGGGAGCTAGACAGCCTCGAGTACTGCAGCCAAGGGATTGTTGGTCTGTAGCCATCTTAAGAAAATATTCCTCCCACTAATTATAGATGCAAACTTGTCCCAAACAAGTTTTACAAAAGCGAAGAAATACAGTACAATACTCTTACTCACAGATGAACGATATTTCACACTATAGCCACTACCTTCCAGCCTTTTATCACACCACGTTCAAGCTCACAGGATCCTACCACTGCAAGCTCACATGATCCTACCACTGTAAGCTTACATGATCCTACCACTGTAAGCTCATATGATCCTATCACTGTAAGCTCATTATATCCTACCACTGTAAGCTCATTATATCCTACCACTGTAAGCTCACATGATCCTACCACTGTACGCTCACATGATCCTACCACTGTAAGCTCACATGATACTACCACTGTAAGCTCACATGATACTACCACTGTAAGCTCACATGATCCTACCACTGTAAGCTCACATGATCCTACCACTGTAAGCTCACATGATCCTAGCACTATAATCTCACATGATCCTACCAATGTAAGCTCACATGACTCTAGCACTGTAAGCTCACATGATCCTACCACTGTAAGCTCACATGATCTTACCACTGTAAGCTCCATGATCCTATCATTGTAAGCTCACGTGATCCTACCACTGTAAGCTCACATGATCTTACCACTGTAAGCTCCATGATCCTAACACTATAATCTCACATGATCCTACCACTGTAAGCTCATATGATCCTACCACTGTAAGCCCACATGATCCTACCACTGTAAACTCACCTGATCCTACCATTGTAAGCTCACATGATCCTACCACTGTAAGCTCGTATGATCCTCCCACTGTAAGCTCACATGATCCTAACACTATAATCTCACATGATCCTAACACTATAATCTCACATGATCCTACCACTGTAATCAGCCACAGCAGGAAGAAAAGAGGGAAAAAAAACTGTTGTTATATCATACACAACAGAATAGCATTGCTAGATCATACATGAAAAAAAATTGTTAGATAATACACGAAAAAAAGTATTGTTAGATCATGCATGAAAAAACATTGTTAGATAATACATAAAAAAACATTGCTAGATCATACATGAAAAAAAAACATTGTTAGATAATACATGAAAAAAGCATTGTTAGATAATACATGAAAAAAAACATTGTTAGATAATACATGAAAAAAACATTGATAGATCATACATTAAAAAAACATTGTTAGATAATACATGAAAAAAAACATTGTTAGATCATATATGAAAAAAAACATTGTTAGATCATATATGAAAAAAAACATTGTTAGATCATATATGAAAAAAAACATTGTTAGATCATATATGAAAAAAAACATTGTTAGATCATATATGAAAAAAAACATTGTTAGATCATCTACGAGAGAAACAGAAGAAAAGAACTGTTAGAGGATGGAGGGAATGCTAGAAAAGAAATATATGTGAAGGTTTAACTTTTTTTAGTTTATTAGAAAATTACAGCAACGAGTTAAGTTGTAGAAACCGACATGAACGTGTTAGATTAAGTTGTAAAATTCACATTAACGTATTAAGTTGTAGAAAGTGACATTAGCGTGTTAAGTTGTAAGCTTTCTGACTCGCGTGTTTTCTCTCCATTCCTATTTTAAAAAAAAAAAAGACACTGACAGCCTTGACCTTGGCCTGTACTGACTTTTACGACCCATGGAGAAAGTGGAGAGTGTGGAGTGAGTGTGTGGAGTGTGGATGATGTGAACAAGTCCGTCAACCTCAAACAACCCGCCGGCCGAGCTGTCTGGGCAAGTGTGAATGTGAAGCCGAGCACGGCTAGCGGACAGCTGAAGACACAGCTGACTCTGCAGGTTATGAGCGAATCACGTGATCTGTCGGCGGCTGCCAGCAGTGACGTCATGTGCTATATTTAGGCATGGGTTTTGTTTTTTTTTTTCTTCGAGATGTGAATGTTAAGGATTTCCGTAGATTGTCTGTCTCGCATGATTTTATATGACGCCGTGGCGATTTTTTAAAACATTTTGCAGGATGGGGAGTTGGTTAAGCTAGTGTTGGATTTCATGAAAGGGAATCTAAAAAATAAATAAATAAAAAGGGGACGTCTCTGCAGACATCACTAAGAGAAGTAGAGCATGACTCCGACAGCCAAACTGAACGATTGTCATGTTTCTTACAACACAAATAAGAGACTGCATAGGATCATGACTTACTAGTAGAGAAGGGAACTCCAGATGACAGAGTTAACTAATCTAGTATAGACAGAACCTTTAGCTGACTTAGTTAACTAATCTAGTATAGACAGAACCTTTAGCTGACTTAGTTAACTAATCTAGTATAGACAGAACCTTTAGCTGACTTAGTTAACTAAGATGTATGATGTAATTAAGTTTCTAATCTAATATAGAGATGACTTTCTTTGTCATAGGTAAATTAAATAAAGAAGACCTTCTGATGGCATAGTTAATTTTTCTAATACAAAGAAGACTTTTATATGGTGTAGTTAAAATAGCCAATCTAAAACTGGGATGACTGTTTGCGAATATTTCAAATGTACTGAAATAAAAAAAAAATAAGATCGGCCGTGTAGGCACCTAGAGAACTGTGTCTGATGATAGAATGCAAATACTTCTACGTCTAATCAGGCACTATTTCTGACAAATCTAGGTTATAAATGAAATAAATCTAGCAGATTTAACACTGTTAATTTTGACGTGACATTTTAACATTAGGTCACGTTCTTGTAGGGACTGCCAGGTTGTGAGAGGGAGCAAAGGTCAAAGGGTAAATATAATGCGACAGTTCCGAGCAATTTTTATCTGTTGGTGATTGTGTAGCACGAGTCAAAGGTCAGGGAGAGAGCAGGCTAGACCAGTGTTGAAGGGGAGGCAATCATTTGTGCAGAAAATGGAGTGAAAAATCTTTGACAAGAAAATCAGCCTAGAGAGTTTGTTTTTTTTAACTCTGATACAGTCTTCTTGAAAATAGATCAGAGATAGTGCATTTGTTTCTTTACTTGTTACTATAATACTTTCAGTTCCCCTACGCATCACTGCTGCTTCATGATTGTCTCGTGATGTACGAAAGACACAAGGACTGATTTGATCTGAACTTTGAAAAATTTCAATAGAATGGGCTGTAAGTCATTGCCATCATTACATCTACGATAAAAGAAGACTACATAAATCTTACACTTAAATGAAAAAAAAATGTTAATTTCAAAATGATACGCGAGGTCAAGGACGTGGAGAAATATGGTGGTGACAGGCGAGAACTTGCCCGTTAAAGAGAAAGAAAGAATTAGAAAAACGAACCTGAAAACTGCTTAGTATTGGAAGTCAAGTCATACACCTTCCAAGAATAAGTTGAAATAATTTTACTTACTTACTTACTTACTTACTCTCACACACACACACAAACACACACACACACACACACACAAATGTGGCTCAGATTTATTCTGTATGCAGTATGGGTTATCAACAAGCAAAAGTAGAAGTATCTGGTGGAAGCATCGGTGAGAATCATGTTGATAGCATCGCAGAGAGCCATAGATGAAAATGGTATTCAGAGATATACAAGCAGCAGAGTGTTTTAATTACTCAAATGATACTTGTAGAGATGGATTAGGTGCTATATAGTGAAAAGAACAGATAACTAAGACAAGAATAAGATACATTTTACGAGGACAAGAAAAACAACTGAGGAACTAACGTGCGACTCATAAATTAGTGTAGAATCATAAAAGTACCAAGAAATGAAGCTGAAGAAAGAGAGAAAAAAATGACAATTTCACATCAAAGCAGACAGACACATAAACATACACTCGGACAGAGAAACAGGCAGATTTTCCATATATTGACATTGTAAACTTCTAAAAATAACCGTCGTAACCCGCTCCCAATCCGACAGCGTTGTGCCTCAATATCTTCACGGCTACAAAGAATATCATGCTCGGCTCGTAGTTTCAGAAGAAAAGGAAGCCAAGTGGAGTAGATTTGTCTTAAGAACAAAGGCATACATGTTTGTTGCAGTTTGTCATTTCCAGGTGATGTATTTTATGACAAACTGACAGCTGATGTGAGTAATAATTTGACCTGTGATTCATGGGCAGAACGAGGTCATTCTCCTCGATCACAGAGACACGAGGTTAATATTCCTGGGGCTATTATTGGCTGTTCCTATCACGTGACGCTTTGCTTTTGCTGTGAGTCACGACAACGGCAGAGTTTTTGAATCGCGAAAATTAGAGGCTAGAAGATCTTCAGACTTAACTTCAGTGTTAGAAGCTAGAAGATCTTCAGACTTAACTCCCGTGTTTGACCTAGAAGATCTTTCGTTATGATGTCTGCATTTTGTTTTCAGTCTTTGGAGAGCTTTTCTCCGAGCTGAGGAAAGTTCTCAGTTGTGTGTCACAACAGCCTGTAGATGTTACATCAAAGATTATACAAATCAAAGTTACCTGTACTGCTTCCTGTAACTCTAATGTAAGCATTGCTTACGTCGTGAAGGATTGCTTGTTAGATACTTTGCTTTGATGTACATGTGAACTACGAATTTACTGTGTTTTGATGTACATGTGAACTACGAATTTACTGTGTTTTGATGTACATGTGAACTACGAATTCACTTTGTTTTGTTATACATGTGAACTAGGAATTCACTTTGTTTTGTTGTACATGTGAACTACGTATTGTGTGCTTGCTGTGGGCGTTTTCTTACTGGCACTTAATGACTGATTTGATCTGAACTTTGAAAAATTTCAATAGAATGGGCTGTAAGTCATTGCCATCATTACATCTACGATAAAAGAAGACTACATAAATCTTACACTTAAATGAAAAAAAAAAATGTTAATTTCAAAATGATACGCGAGGTCAAGGACGTGGAGAAATATGGTGGTGACAGGCGAGAACTTGCCCGTTAAAGAGAAAGAAAGAATTAGAAAAACGAACCTGAAAACTGCTTAGTATTGGAAGTCAAGTCATACACCTTCCAAGAATAAGTTGAAATAATTTTACTTACTTACTTACTTACTTACTCTCACACACACACACACACACACACACACACACACACACACACAAATGTGGCTCAGATTTATTCTGTATGCAGTATGGGTTATCAACAAGCAAAAGTAGAAGTATCTGGTGGAAGCATCGGTGAGAATCATGTTGATAGCATCGCAGAGAGCCATAGATGAAAATGGTATTCAGAGATATACAAGCAGCAGAGTGTTTTAATTACTCAAATGATACTTGTAGAGATGGATTAGGTGCTATATAGTGAAAAGAACAGATAACTAAGACAAGAATAAGATACATTTTACGAGGACAAGAAAAACAACTGAGGAACTAACGTGCGACTCATAAATTAGTGTAGAATCATAAAAGTACCAAGAAATGAAGCTGAAGAAAGAGAGAAAAAAATGACAATTTCACATCAAAGCAGACAGACAGACACATAAACATACACTCGGACAGAGAAACAGGCAGATTTTCCATATATTGACATTGTAAACTTCTAAAAATAACCGTCGTAACCCGCTCCCAATCCGACAGCGTTGTGCCTCAATATCTTCACGGCTACAAAGAATATCATGCTCGGCTCGTAGTTTCAGAAGAAAAGGAAGCCAAGTGGAGTAGATTTGTCTTAAGAACAAAGGCATACATGTTTGTTGCAGTTTGTCATTTCCAGGTGATGTATTTTATGACAAACTGACAGCTGATGTGAGTAATAATTTGACCTGTGATTCATGGGCAGAACGAGGTCATTCTCCTCGATCACAGAGACACGAGGTTAATATTCCTGGGGCTATTATTGGCTGTTCCTATCACGTGACGCTTTGCTTTTGCTGTGAGTCACGACAACGGCAGAGTTTTTGAATCGCGAAAATTAGAGGCTAGAAGATCTTCAGACTTAACTTCAGTGTTAGAAGCTAGAAGATCTTCAGACTTAACTCCCGTGTTTGACCTAGAAGATCTTTCGTTATGATGTCTGCATTTTGTTTTCAGTCTTTGGAGAGCTTTTCTCCGAGCTGAGGAAAGTTCTCAGTTGTGTGTCACAACAGCCTGTAGATGTTACATCAAAGATTATACAAATCAAAGTTACCTGTACTGCTTCCTGTAACTCTAATGTAAGCATTGCTTACGTCGTGAAGGATTGCTTGTTAGATACTTTGCTTTGATGTACATGTGAACTACGAATTTACTGTGTTTTGATGTACATGTGAACTACGAATTTACTGTGTTTTGATGTACATGTGAACTACGAATTCACTTTGTTTTGTTATACATGTGAACTAGGAATTCACTTTGTTTTGTTGTACATGTGAACTACGTATTGTGTGCTTGCTGTGGGCGTTTTCTTACTGGCACTTAATGACTGGTTTTGTTGTGCTTTGTTGGTCACTTGAACGTGTTTGTACATGGTGTCTCTGTCACGTGGACTGTCTCACGTGGACTGTCTTGTATGCCTCTGTCATCACATCTTCCTGCCCAGCAGTTTTTTACTCAAGTAGGTCAACCTGGACCACGTTAGGGATTCCGACTCTTCACACAAGAGTGGGCGGCAACAAGCTGCGGACACTTCACAAAAATACACTTCACAAAAATACACTTCACAAAAATACACTTCACAAAAATACACTTCACAAAAATACACTTCACAAAAATACACTTCACAAAAATACACTTCACAAAAATACACTTCACAAAAATACACTTCACAAAAATACACTTCACAAAAATACACTTCACAAAAATACACTTCACAAAAATACACTTCACAAAAATACACTTCACAAAAATACACTTCACAAAAATACACTTCACAAAACTGCACTTCTCCGACACGCTCTCGGCTTTATGAGAGTGTAATTGTTTTCTCTGGGTTACATACTATCATTTGTTATAATTTTTATACTTTCTCTCTCTCCCTTTGTCTAGTTCACTCACTCATTCGCTCATTCACTCACTCTTCCATATTTCAAGTAATTAAGACTGATTACTGCAGATACAGTATATCTTCATGTATCTCTTCCTGGCAGTCTTTCTCTCTCTCTCTCTCTCTCTCTCTCTCTCTCTCTGTCGCCCTTCCTATTTCTCTCTCCCTCTCTTTTTCTGTCTCTCTCCCACTCTGTCTCTGTCTCTGTCTCTCTCTCTCTCTCTCTCTCTCTCTGTGTCTATGTCTTTCTCCAATGTGTATTCAATTTCCAGAAAGTCTTTTATTTTATCTCTCAATCCTTCCTTCCTTCCTTCCTTCCTTCCTCGCCTTCTTTACTCACATCTGGTGCATAGGCCATCAGCAAGGGCTCTCCATTTATTTCGGTCCTGGGCTGTTTCTTCTATCCGTCTTCGGATGTAGATTATCTTTATAATCTCTGCTTCCAGATTCCTGTGCCAGGTGTTTCTAGGTCTTCCTTGTTTCCTCTTACCCCGGGGATTCCAGGTGAGAGTCTGTCTGGTTATGTTAGTGGCTGGCTTTCCAAGCGTATGTCCTGTCCATCCCCAGCGTCTTTTCATCATTTCTTTCACTGTGGGTTGGTTCGTTTTCTGCCATAGCTCTTCATTGCTATTATCTGGCCATCTGATCTGGAAGATCTTTCGTAGGCAGGTGGTAACAAAGGTCTGCAGTTTCTTAGTACTTTTGGCTCATCCTGTCCATGTTTCTGATCCCTACAGCCGAACTCTTTTCCCTTCCATTTCCTGTAGACTGAGGGTGTCCTGCACAAATAACACCTGTCCAGAAGGTCACGTTACCACCAAGACTACCCAGTAACAGCAACCACACCTGGCCGAAGTTATTTAGCTGGTGCAGAAGCTAGAGTTGTTGTGAGAACATGAAGAGAGCTGTAGGTTTCTGTCTCAAGACCCCGGGATGAACATGATCTAGCGTGTGAGGAAAGTTATCGACTGAGCTCAAAGAAAATGTCAGGGATCGATATCTGTGGAGAAGCCAGACCATCAGCGCCTGCTTGGGGCGCGGAACTTGATGATGATGATGACGATGATGATGATGAGAGAATGAAGAAGCGACAAGAATGTGGAACCTGATGATGATGAGAGAATGAAGAAGCGACAAGAAGGACTAGTTCACTGCTGTGTTGTAAACTTGAGCTGAGACTGATTTTTGTTGGAGAAACGTAAACAGACAAAAGGACCTTTGGGGGTAGGTGGAGAATGTTGTGTTAGTGTCTGTATTTTCCTTGACCTGTCAGCACACCAGAGTATGTTGGGAATGTTGTGTTAGTGTCTGTATTTTCCTTGACCTGTCCGTACACCAGAGTATGTGGAGAATGTTGTGTTAGTGTCTGTACTTTCCTTGAACTATCCGTACACCAGAGTATGTTGGGAATGTTGTGTTAGTGTCTGTATTTTCCTTGACCTGTCCATACACCAGAGTATGTGGAGAATGTTGTGTTAGTGTCTGTACTTTCCCTGAACTATCCGTACACCAGAGTATGTTGGGAATGTTGTGTTAGTGTCTGTATTTTCCTTGACCTGTCCATACACCAGAGTATGTGGAGAATGTTGTGTTAGTGTCTGTACTTTCCCTGAACTATCCGTACACCAGAGTATGTTGGGAATGTTGTGTTAGTGTCTGTACTTTCCTTGACCTGTCCATACACCAGAGTATGTTGGGAATGTTGTGTTAGTGTCTGTACTTTCCTTGACCTGTCCATACACCAGAGTATGTTGGGAATGTTGTGTTAGTGTCAGTTCTTTCCTTGACCTGTCCATACACCAGAGTATGCTGGGAACGTTGTGTTAGTGTCTGTACTGTCCTTGACCTGTCGGCACACTAGAGCGTGGTCAGCGTCACGCCTGACTTGAACTGTCGGCACACTAAAGCATGGTCAGCGTCACGCCTGACTTGAACTGTCGGCACACTAGAGCGTGGTCAGCTTCACGCCTGGCTTGAACTGTCGGCACACTAGAGCGTGGTCAGCGTCACGCCTGACTTGAACTGTCGGCACACTAGAGCGTGGTCAGCTTCACGCCTGGCTTGAACTGTCGGCACACTAAAGCATGGTCAGCGTCACGCCTGACTTGAACTGTCGGCACACTAGAGCGTGGTCAGCTTCACGCCTGGCTTGAACTATCGGCACACTAAAGCGTGGTCAGCGTCACGCCTGGCTTGAACTATCGGCACACTAAAGCATGGTCAGCGTCACGCCTGACTTGAACTGTCGGCACACTAGAGCGTGGTCAGCTTCACGCCTGGCTTGAACTATCGACACACTATAGCGTGGTCAGCGTCACGCCTGGCTTGAACTGTCGGCACACTAGACCGTGGTCAACGTCACGCCCGGCCGACTTTTCTTCCTCAGCTTCAGAAGATGGTAGATGCCCATTTCATCAGTTGAGTGACTGGGGGCTTCGCTGGCCGGATTCGAACTAACGATCTTAGCACTGGGACTAGTGAACTAATCACTTCGTCACTCAAATCACAGTTTTGGCAAAATAATTCAACTGGAAAAAAGTTTATGTGAAAACACTTGTAAGCTTGTGGTAAGAGGAAAAGTGTCTTCTTTTATGTGTGTGTGCGTGTGGGTGTGTGTGTGTGAGAGAGAGAGAGAGAGAGAGAGAGAGAGAGAGAAATTGGTTGATCGTTTGAATGATTGATTGATTGATCTTTATTTCAAAAGGGTTAAGAATTGGGCACGCAGGCCCGTCTGACATTCTGCCCTTTATCATACCTCTTTCACTCTATTCCAGACATTCTACAAATATGCTGTTCATATAACAAACATAATTAACACTGAAGCTGAGAGACATAAAATAAAATATAACATTTACGTTCCGCTCTTAAACATTCAGTACAGAAGTAACTACATATATTATAAATGACTATCTACTAAACAAAATTTTCATGACTATTCAGAAAACAGTTAATTGTATTCGGTGTCTGTAAGAGCAGTTTAAGATAGCTTTTAAGTTTTCTAGTTCATGGAGGCATGTAGTCGACATCAAATAGATATTGGGAAAGAGAGAGAGAGAGAGAGAGAGAGAGAGAGAGAAGGGATTTAGAAAGCAAGCATATCTAATGACTCCACTACATTGAAGACACATGCAGCCCCATACACGTAGCACTATTGAAGGTGCACTATATCTAAAAGCACAATGAGTATGTAAGAAAGGGTCTTGACCTGTTCCAGTTCGCTGACTTCAACATCTAAGTCGTTCATCACGCGCTCATCACAAAGTAATGTTAAAGGGAAACTAACTTTGTCACCGGAAGCGGTGACCCATAAAGTCCCAACAAGAAGAGACGCTGAGATGGAGGATAGAGAGCGGGCTACAGGTAGGGCTGCATTCACCTGTCCTCAGTTATAACTGACGAAGGAAGAGGGTGGGGTTGGGGGGAGGGGGGTTCTGAGGAAAGACTCATGACTTCCAGTAAGACCGAGTGCGTGAGAAATGACAAACAAGTTGGTTTTCAGTCAACGACGTTGTGAACACAGGCTTGTCCGAGGTCACATTATAATTTGTGCTGACAATATATTCCCAGGTCAGAAATAGACGTGACTCAAGTGCGCACTTAGCCTGGTACAATTAGTACTTGTATTCAGCACTTCAGGCAGGCTGCTTGTATAAAGTGCTCACCAGAATCATGTTAGTGTCCGGTCCATAACCAAAGCAACATCATGGCAGCTCTTTCAGACACCATCAAACTCAGCATCAGACACCACCAAAATCAGCATCAGACACCACCAAACTTAGCATCAGACACCACCAAACTTAGCATCAGACAAAAATATTTTATTTTAAGATATTTTATCTCTCAATCTTTCCTTCTTTGTTAGATATTTTGTCAACTTTTTAGACATTAAAATATCTATTGGCACAGACAGGCTTGTCACCTCTGTATTTTACAAGCCCACCGACAGCCACACCTATTTGCTTTACACCTCCTCCCATCCTGAAGCCTGAAAGAACTCCATCCCATACTCCCAACTCCTCCATCTTCGCCGCATATGTCAAGATAATTTGGACTTTATAGATCAGTCCAACAAGTTATTAGAATTTTTCCGTCATCGCCACTACCCAGAAAAGGTCCTTCGTAAAGCTTTCAACCGTATCCAACTAGTGAGCCGCAAAGAAATATTCAGGAAAAAGCCTGTTACTCCATCTGACAGAGTTAAGTTAGTACTGCCTTTCCACCCGCACGGTCAGATGGTTAAGAAAATTCTTTATCGTCATCTGCCGATAATCCAACTCGACTCCGACACTCGTGACATTTTCTCTGATCCACCCCTATTGGCATACAAACGTGAGCCAAACCTTAAGGACATCCTCGTCCACAGCCACTTGAACCGGAATCTTACATATGTTGGCACCAGAAAATGTAACCGGCCCCGATGTGTTACCTGCCAGGTAGTCTGGGAAACAAAAACGATCATCTTTCCCAAAACTATCCTCACTCTTCATGAGGGATTCACATGTGAGTCCCGTAAAGTGATAATGTCACTGTATGCAAAAGATACAGGGTAACTTATATTGGTGAGACTGGCCTCAAATTAGGGGACCGCATGAAGAAACATCTGTACGACATCGCCCAGCATGCTTCGAAACCAGTCCCGAATCATTTCAATGGCTCCAACCACAGAGGCAAATGTGATTTTCTGGTAACAGCCATCAAAAAATGTCACGCAGATGACACAAGCCGTCTAGCGCTTGAGAAAAGCCACATTCAGAATTATAGGACGCTGGAACCACACGGGTTGAACTCGCTATTCAGCTAAACCTAACATTCTCCTCTTCAGCAATCATAACCCCTCTCACTAAGCTCCACTAACTTCTCACTTGTTACACATAGTTCAGAACCTTCTCACAGCATCACATTACAACCCCCCCCCCCCCAAACCCAACTATATTTATCTATTTCACCTTCTCCTGGCTAAATTTACACTATCACTCTCTTTCCCCTCCACGGTTTCCCCACCAACCACCCTCAGTTACGACCCACCCATCACATATCACAAACCTCATTTAAACGTTCCACCATGCGCATTTCTGAACAAGCGTCGGACAAGCCACATCTACTTACAAGTTACAGCTAAGTGCCCTATTCATTTTATTTCAATTTTTTTTTAAACATAGCTTTTATATGAATCTGTATTTTATCTCCTCTCTCTATTTCTTCGTCCTGTGTGTTTTTGTATGATTAAGGCTCACGCCGAAACGTCACAACTTTGTAATCGTTAAGTAATAAAGCTATTCCTACTCTTCCCCTAGTTTATACATTCAGATACCATCAAACTCAGCATCCGATAACATCAAACTCGGCATCGAACAACATCAAACTTAGCATCAGACAACATCAAACTTAGCATCAGACAACATCAAACTTAGCATCAGACACCAACAAACTTAGCATCAGACACCATCAAACTTAGCATCAGACACCAACAAACTTAGCATCAGACACCATCAAACTTAGCATCAGACAACATCAAACTCAGCATCGAACAACATCAAACTTAGCATCAGACACCAACAAACTTAGCATCAGACACCATCAAACTTAGCATCAGACAACATACAACGACCTCAGAGTCACGTAATGGAATACAGGAATACATAAGACTTATAAAATGACACACACTTTAGTAGAAAAGATTAAAAACAGACTTAGTAACAACGCATTTGTTTTTAAAAGAACTTCCGTGTTTGATGTTCTATATCTAAACCTAACTGCCGAAGATGCTCCACCCATCCAGCTGCAGTGATCTCCACCTGACTTCTTCGGGAGCAGAGGAAGGAAAGGCTGCCAGGCGTGATGCTAACCACGTGACCCTCTAGTGTGCTGACAAGGTCAAGGCAAAACATGGAACTAACATCAAGGCCTGTAGCTACTTCTGCAAGTTTCAGTGTTTCTAACTCGCACAGCCAAACTGCTAATGCAAGCCATGGGAGGATGTGAAACTAAAGCAGAAAAAGAAGTCATTTTATCGTCAGCTTCTCTCTTTCTCTCCACCATCTCTCTCTTTTTCTCTCTCTCTCTCTTTCTCTCTCTCTTTCTTTCTTTCTTTCTGCCTTCTCTTTCCTCCTCTGAATTTGAATTTGAAAGGTAAATCTCATTTTTTAAAAAAATGATGGAAAGATAAAGGTTGTTTGTCATTATATTTTATTGTGTGTTATTATATTTTCTAGTTTGTTATTATATTTTCTTGTGTGGTATTATATTTTCTAGTTTGTCATTATATTTTCTTGTGTGATATTATAATTTCTAGTTTGTTATTATATTTTCTTGTGTGTTATTATATTTTCTTGTGTGTTATTATATTTTCTAGTTTGTCATTATATTTTCTTGTGTGTTATTATATTTTCTAGTTTGTTATTATATTTTCTTGTGTGTTATTATATTTTCTAGTGTGTCATTATATTTTCTAGTTTGTTATTATATTTTCTTGTTTATCATTATATTTTCTTGTTTATTATATTTTCTTGTTTGTTATTATATTTTCCTGTGAACTCGTTTGTTACATTCTCCATCTTTTCAGTGAACTCATTTTCTTCTTCTTCTTTTTAAAAGAAGATCTTGATCTACAACATCATTAAGGTATTATCTGTGCACTAGTTAATGTAGTAGTTGTTGCCTCACTACCTGTACAAGTTTTTCCCACACTGTACAGTACTGTGCTAGTGTGCGTGTGTGTTTCAACTAACTGAGACTTGAAGTAACGAATCTATCTTCTTCATTCACTGTGTTACATAACGTCATTATTTACTGAGTAGATTTACTTGACTGCTGCACAAGTGGCACAACAGACGCCACATTGACATACACCATGTAGCTAGAAAGACCCAGGACAGACAGCCACTACAAGTCCATACACGAACATGACCAGCTGACATAAGTACATCTCATCTCAACACCACAGCTGGGACACTCAACATGAATCCAGTAGCACAGGAATCCAGGAGGTAGAAAAGATAAACAAAGTTTAATGATGAATCCCCATTTGTAAGCGACTGTTGTAAACGTGCATGGTGGGAACTGAAGGAAACAATCAACAATGAAGATACACTGAAACTGTCCGGGCAGTTACTATCTCCATGGGACAGACACACCCAGACAACATTCTAACTTCATCTTTACCACAAAACTCCAAACTAACGTCAAACTAAAATGTCAACTACTCATTCATTCATTTACATTTCCCTTGCCGAACTTTGGCGCTCTAACAGCTCTCCTTTAGGCCTCTCAGTTGTGAGCAAGATGGCCTGCTGCTGGCGTGTCCATTCGCAGATTATCAACGATGTCTTGCAGCCATCATCGCCTTGGTCTTCCTCTCTTTCTTTTTCTCATTATGTACCCTTCCAAGACTGTCTTCTCTAAATTATCATGACGTATAATATGTCCAAAACATTTAGGTTTTCTCTGTTTAATCTTTCTTACTAGCCAGCCTTCTTCAATATTAAGTTCTTGTAGTATGGATATATTTGTACTCTTTTGTGTCCACGATATTTGAAGAACTCTTCTGTAGCATTTACATTCAAAGGCATTTATTTGTTTCTCAGCTGTTTTGTTAAGTGTCCAGGTCTCACAGGCATATGTTGCAATGAGAAAGATGCATGCCCTTAAAAATGTTATTTTTGTAGTTCTGTCTGTTCCTCTCCACAGCTTTTTAATTGTTTTATATTTTTTTAATAACGATAGATGTCCTCCTTTTAATTTCCCTCATTGTATCTCCATTATTAGTTTGTAATGATCCTAGATGTTGAAAACTCTACACTTCTTCCAGTTTTTCCTCATTGATACATATATCAGCTGCCTTATTTGTTTTGTCAGTTGTCATCAATTTAGTTTTCTTTGCAGTAATATAGAGGTTTTGCTCTTCACTGTTCTTACGGACTGGCATAATTATCTTTGAATCTCAACCATTGTCCAAAAAAAGGACAATAAACTCATAAGTATTACATGACAAAATTCATGACAATCCATGTCTTGAAAAGGACAAAACAGCTACAACAAATATTGTGCCCTAAAAATGACAAATTAAAGACAACAACTACATTCTAGACTTTACAACAATTTTGTCCTGAAAAGGACAATGAAATTCAAAAACTTACATTTTGAAACAAGGAATCCCTAGCAGACCTTCCAGAACAAACCAACAAATCCTCTCACCTCCACATCTAGAACACATGCTCTCACCTCCACATGTAGAACAGAACTGAACTTTTCATGCATCCCGCCAGTCAGACCACGTGACTGAGCTCTGCAATCGGAACACAGATAACTTTCTTCCTCACCCCCCCCCCCCCCCCCCCCGTGCTCGCTTAAACAGATAAAAATTCTGTTACAGAATTTGTCTTGTTTTTATATGTCTTTTGTCTGCCATCTTATCTCTGTGTCATACAAGCAAAGTGTTGTGTTCATTTTATAGAGAACTTTCTCGAACCCCTTCTTTATTTTATAAGAATATTGAGCATGTGATTTTATGATATGATGAGATGATATCACTGAGAATGTGAGCACGATATGATGAGATGATATTACTGAGAATGTGAGCACGATATGATGAGATGATATCACTGAGAACGTGAACACGATATGATGAGATGATATCACTGAGAATGTGAGCACTGTAAAAACAGGCAAGCAGTGTTTATAAGAGTAAGAAACAGGCAAGAATCGTCTACAGGAATAAGAAACAGGCAAGCATCGTTTATAGGAGTAAGAAACAGGCAAGCAACGTTTATAGGAATAAGAAAAAAGGCAAGAATCGTTTATAGGAGTAAGAAACAGGCAAGCAACGTTTATAGGAATAAGAAAAAGGCAAGAATCGTTTATAGGAGTAAGAAACAGGCAAGCAACGTTTATAGGAATAAGAAAAAGGCAAGAATCGTTTATAGGAATAAGAAACAGGCAAGCAACGTTTATAGGAATAAGAAACAGGCAAGAATCGTTTATAGGAGTAAGAAACAGGCAAGCAACGTTTATAGGAATAAGAAACAGGCAAGAATCGTCTATAGGAATAAGAAACAGGTAAGCAACGTTTATAGGAATAAGAAAAAGGCAAGAATCGTTTATAGAGTAAGAAACAGGCAAGCAACGTTTATAAGAATAAGAAACAGGCAAGAATCGTTTATAGGAATAAGAAACAGGCAAGCAACGTTTATAGGAATAAGAAACAGGCAAGAATCGTTTATATGAGTAAGAAACAGGCAAGCATCGTTTAAAGGAATTTAAAAAACAGACAATAATCGTTTATAGGAGTAAGAAACAGTCAAGAATCCTATATAGGAATAAGAAAAAGGCAAGAATCCTTCATAGGAATAAGAAACAAGCAAGCAATGTTTATAGGAGTAAGAAACACGCAAGAATCGTCTATATGAATACGAAACAGGCAAGGATCGTTTATAGGAGTAAGAAACAGGCAAGAATCGTTTATAGGAGTAAGAAACAGGCAAGAATCGTTTAAAGGATTTTTTTAAAAAACAAACAATAATCGTTTATATGAGTAAGAAACAGGCAAGAATCTTATATAGAAATAAGAAACAGGCAAGAATCGTTTATAGAAATAAGAAACAGGCAAGCAACGTTTATAGGAGTAAGAAACAGGCAAGAATCGTCTATAGGAATAAGAAACAGGCACGCATCGTTTATAGGAGTAAGAAACAGGCAAACATCGTTTATAGGAGTAAGAAACAGGCAAGAATCGTTTATAGGAGTAAGAAACAGACAAACATCGTTTATAGGAGTAAGAAACAGGCAAGAATCGTTTATAGGAGTAAGAAACAGTTAAGCATCGTTTATAGGAGTAAGAAACAGGCAAGCAACGTTTATAGAAATAAGAAACAGGCAAGAATCGTTTATAGGAATAAGAAACAGGCAAGCAACGTTTATAGGAATAAGAAACAGGCAAGAATCGTTTAAAATAGTTTTAAAAAACAGACAATAATCGTTTATATGAATAAGAAACAGGCAAGCAACGTGTATAGGAGTAAGAAACAGGCAAGCAACGTGTATAGAAGTAAGAAACATTCAAACAACGTTTATAGGAGGTTTTAAAAACATTTTTGCAGCAGTTTTATGAAGTAATGAAACTGCTATTAGGAGGTTAACAAGTTAAAGCATAGTCTACAGAAGATCATGACGTTAAAACAACTGAACAAGATGAAAACCAAATACAGATATTTGAGAATAGAATCCTGAGACTAATTTATGGACGGGTAAGAAACCATATAACACAACAATGGAAGATAATAAATCACAAAGAAATCCACACATTGTTTAACTTTCCGTTTATAACAACAATTATGAAAAAAAAACATGGCTCGGGCATTTAGAGAGATTGGAGAATGCTAGACAAACAAAGATGGCCTTTACAGAGGCGATGAAAGGGGACAGACCAAAAGGTAGACCTAGACAACGATGGCGAGACAACATAGAAGAAGAAATACTCGTTCTTGGAGTCGACAACTGGGAAGAAAAGATCAAGAACAGAGAGGAATGGAGGCGTGTCTTGTCTGCAGCAGTGAGTCTTACAGGCTTGGGAAGCTGCTGAATTCAACAGCTGCTCGAAGAAGAAGAAGAAGAAGAAGTTAAAACATCATTTACCCGAGGTCTTCAAGCTCAAACATTATTTACAAGGTCATAAAGTTAAAATATCGTTTGGAGGAATACATGCAAGTCAAAACATAATGACCTGTTATATAAACTGTGTTTTAATCAAAGATCTTCAACTGTTTGTTGTAAATCTGTCTAAAATCTGTCCTTGTGTAAATAAAGAGACTACAATGCACCCCAGCCCCTACATTTTGATGAGGCGTCGCGTGTGAAAACTACAAATGTAAACTGGCAGCAGATTCAATGACAGAATTACATTGTAAGATACGTGGTTCAAGAGAAGTAATCGTGTTTTATATTTGGTCAAGTTTGTGAACGTAGTTATGTCCCTCATATCAGGTATAAATGGCAATGGTCTACATACAGAGATGTTTACTGACGAGACAGAGACAAATAGAAAGAGACATCGGCAGAAAACAGAGAGAGAGAAACAGAAAGAGACATCGACAGAAAACAGAGACAGAAACAAAATGAGACATTGGCAGAAAACAGAGACAGAAACAGAAAGAGACATCGGCAGAAAACAGACAGAAACATAAGCAGAACTAGAGACAGATACAAAAACTTACGTAGAATAGAGACAGACAGAGACAGAAATAAAGACTCAGACAGAGGCATAAATAGAGACAGAAACAACGGAAGAAACAGAGGTAGAAAAAAGAGACATAGAGACAGAGACAGAAACAACGGAAGAAACAGAGGTAGAAAAAAGAGACATAGAGACAGAGACAGAAACAACGGAAGAAACAGAGGTAGAAAAAAGAGACATAGAGACAGAGACAGAAACACGGAAGAAACAGAGGTAGAAAAAAGAGACATAGAGACAGAGACAGAAACAACGGAAGAAACAGAGGTAGAAAAAAGAGACATAGAGACAGAGACAGAAACAACGGAAGAAACAGAGGTAGAAAAAAGAGACATAGAGACAGAGACAGAAACAACGGAAGAAACAGAGGTAGAAAAAAGAGACATAGAGACAGAGACAGAAACAACGGAAGAAACAGAGGTAGAAAAAAGAGACATAGAGACAGAGATAGAAACAGAAACAACGGAAGAAACAGAGGTAGAAAAAAAATAGACATAAATATAATTTGTGACAGATTTATCATACATAAACGTTTGGACACTTCAGAATTACGTGCGAGTTTTCTCAGACAACTGGGCTCAGTTTATCACGTTTGTTTGTATTTATGTAACAGTTTATTAAACCAAGTTTTCCTCGGCAGATAGATAATATGGTGTGTGTGTGTGTATACTTGTGAAGGTTAAAAAGAAGGGTGGGGGGGAGCGTCTCAAGAGAGACAACTGGTATCAAGAGAGACAACTGGTAGCTGTAACCATAGAAGCAGAATCTCCAACACAAATATTGTAAACTGGGACTCTCTCATCCCTGTTTATCTGTTTCCACCCATTATGCCCGCCCCCTCCCCAACTCTCTCATCCCTGTTTATCTGTTTCCACCCACTATGCCCGCCCCCTCCCCCACTCTCTCATCCCTGTTTATCTGTTTCCACCCACTATGCCCGCCCCCTCCCCCACTCTCTCATCCCTGTTTATCTGTTTCCACCCACTATGCCCGCCCCCTCCCCCACTCTCTCATCCCTGTTTATCGTTTCCACCCACTATGCCCGTGCCCTCCCCCACTCTCTCATCCCTGTTTATCTGTTTCCAACCACTATGCCCGCCCCTCCCCCACTCTCTCATCCCTGTTTATCTGTTTCCACCCACTATGCCCGCCCCCTCCCCACTCTCTCATCCCTGTTTATCTGTTTCCATCCACTATGCCCGCCCCTCCCCAACTCTCTCATCCCTGTTTATCTGTTTCTACCCACTATGCCCGCCCCTCCCCCACTCTCTCATCCCTGTTTATCTGTTTCATCCCACTATGCCCGCCCCTCCCCCACTCTCTCATCCCTGTTATCTGTTTCATCCCACTATGCCCGCCCCTCCCCCACTCTCTCATCCCTGTTTATCTGTTTCCACCCACTATGCCTGCCCTCTTCCCCACCTTCAAAACAGAAGAACTCTTAGGCCCTGAAATGCAGCGGCTGAATCCCCCACCCCCACCCGACTGCTGTTATACAGAGGAGATGTTGTAGTCTGTTGTTAGACTAGGGAGATGTTGTATTCTGTTGTTAGACTGGGGAGATGTTGTAGTCTGTTGTTAGAGTGTGGAGATGTTGTAGTCTGTTGTTAGACTGGGGAGATGTTGTAGTCTGTTGTTAGACTGGGGAGATGTTGTAGTCTGTTGTTAGACTGGGGAGATGTTGTAGTCTGTTGTTAGACTGTGGAGATGTTGTAGTCTGTTGTTAGACTGTGGAGATGTTGTAGTCTGTTGTTAGACTGGGGAGATGTTGTAGTCTGTTGTTAGAGTGTGGAGATGTTGTAGTCTGTTGTTAGACTGGGGAGATGTTGTAGTCTGTTGTTAGACTGGGGAGATGTTGTATTCTGTTGTTAGACTGAGGAGATGTTGTAGTCTGTTGTTAGAGTGTGGAGATGTTGTAGTCTGTTGTTAGAGTGTGGAGATGTTGCAGTCTGTTGTTAGAGTGTGGAGATGTTGTAGTCTGTTGTTAGACTGGGGAGATGTTGTATTCTGTTGTTAGACTGGGGAGATGTTGTAGTCTGTTGTTAGAGTGTGGAGATGTTGTAGTCTGTTGTTAGAGTGTGGAGATGTTGTAGTCTGTTGTTAGACTGAGGAGATGTTGTAGTCTGTTGTTAGACTGGGGAGATGTTGTATTCTGTTGTTAGAGTGTGGAGATGTTGTAGTCTGTTGTTAGACTGGGGAGATGTTGTATTCTGTTGTTAGACTGGGGAGATGTTGTAGTCTGTTGTTAGAGTGTGGAGATGTTGTAGTCTGTTGTTAGAGTGTGGAGATGTTGTATTCTGTTGTTAGACTGGGGAGATGTTGTAGTCTGTTGTTAGACTGGGGAGATGTTGTATTCTGTTGTTAGAGTGTGGAGATGTTGTATTCTGTTGTTAGACTGGGGAGATGTTGTAGTCTGTTGTTAGACTGGGGAGATGTTGTAGTCTGTTGTTAGACTGAGGAGATGGTGTAGTCTGTTGTTAGACTGTGCATGTGTTTCTATTCAGGTTGGCAATGTCTAGTTTATTTTTTAAACAAATTTGACTTTTTAAACAAATCTTTGCTGATAGGAATATCAAGAAATATCTCAACACATTTCTGCCACATTTCTCACTGAAGATACTTTACATAATCTGAGTAGACATTAAGTGATGTAGACATTAAGTGATGTAGACATTAAGTGATGTAGACATTAAGTGATTATTAAGCAGACATCAAGTGAAATTAAGTGACTATGAAAACTGCGCTATTTTGACAGAAACATTTGCGTGAAAGTGAGCCCAGCCGTGGCCATGATCAGCACACGAGACTGCCCAGTCTTGCTGCCCTCGGCGCTGTTCATGATGTCCAGGAAGACATGTGCTGTCAGCTTGGGGCAGATGTCGTGCCCCTCGCGTTCTACCAGGTTCAAGGCCGTTTCAATACCTTCTCGTCTAAGTTCACGCCCTCCATTTTTGCTAAAAAAAATATGAACAAAAACATTTTATTGAAGAGTCGGTTTATGGTAAACATTCACAAAGTATGAAAACACTTTCATAACAAAAACAAAATAAAACTATTGTTTTGTTTGCAAGTAAACAATCAGTAAATATTTAGATACTACTGTCAACAAACAGAAATACATGTACTAGTTTAGTTGTAATAACATCAGCTAATGGAGGAGTATTAGTATAGCACAGTTTCTGTAAGAAAGCTAGTAGTCACACATACATACAGTTTGTGTAAGAAAGCTAGTAGACACACATACATACAGTTTGTGTAAGAAAGCTAGTAGACACACATACATACAGTTTGTGTAAGAAAGCTAGTAGACACACATACATACAGTTTGTGTAAGAAAGCTAGTAGACACACATACATACAGTTTGTGTAAGAAAGCTAGTAGACACACATACATACAGTTTGTGTAAGAAGCTAGTAGACACACATACATACAGTTTGTGTAAGAAAGCTAGTAGACACGCATACATACAGTTTGTGTAAGAAAGCTAGTAGTCACACATACATACAGTTTGTGTAAGAAAGCTAGTAGACACGCATACAAGCAGTTTGTGTAAGAAAGCTAGTAGACGCGCATACAAGCAGTTTGTGTAAGAAAGCTAGTAGACGCGCATACAAGCAGTTTGTGTAAGAAAGCTAATAGACACACATACATACAGTTTGTGTAAGAAAGCTAATAGACACGCATACATACGTTTATGTAAGAAAGCTAATAGACACGCATACATACTGTTTATGTGAGAAAGGTAGTAGACACACATACATACTGTTTATGTGAGAAAGCTAGTAGATATGCATACATACGTTTATGTATGAAAGCTAGTAGACACACATACATACTGTTTATGTGAGAAAGCTAGTAGATATGCATACATACGTTTATGTATGAAAGCTAGTAGACACACATACATACTGTTTATGTGAGAAAGCTAGTAGATATGCATACATACGTTTATGTATGAAAGCTAGTAGACACACATACATACTGTTTATGTAAGAAAGCTAATAGACACACATACATACAGTTTGTGTAAGAAAGCTAATAGACACGCATACATACGTTTATGTAAGAAAGCTAATAGACACGCATACATACGTTTATGTGAGAAAGGTAGTAGACACGCATACAGACTGTAATGAGCAATACTGCGTTAATTGTGCCTTGGCCAGGATGTGGACTAGAAACTGATGAGACGATCAACGTGAGTACAGAACAACGGTCGCCACGTGACACTCACGCTGTCACACAACATCAAAAACATGCTAACTTCATATTCACCAAAAACTCCAACATACCTTCTATCACGAATCCATTCTACGTTGAAAGGGACGAATCAACTTACAAAAGTACATAGCAAGTCTAACACACTTTTTTGTCCTAAAATGACAAGCAAACAGAAACTTGCACTACGAACCAAGCGATCCAACAATCATTCCAGAACAAGACCAACTCAAGTTTCTATCATCTCAACATCTCCAACAGAAATCTTAACACACGTCCTATCGGTCCAACCTCTCAAACAGAACTCTCTCTCTCTCTCTCTCTCTCTCCTCTCTTTCCCTCTCTCTCTCCGTCTCTCTCTCCGTCTCTCTCTCTCTCTCTCTCTCTCTCTCCCTCTCCTCTCTCCCGTGCACCCCGCCAGCTCAGACCTCGTGACTGACTAGCCAATCAGAACACGTTATCTCCTCTTCTCCGTGCTCGCTTAAACACCTGAGTTGTAGTCAAGAACTTTTGACCACAACAAGCGGGTGTCAAGCCCCATTCTGCAACAGAATAAACATTGTTACGTTACTTTAACTCTTCCATTCATGACCTAATCTCTACGCTCTTCTAAAATAAATTTTGATGAGAACTTTTGGTAGAAAGAAACTGGAAACTAGTGACTAATTTTAAAAATATGAGTTGGGTTAGGAATGTGCTGCTTTTCATTTCATTTAAGCAGCTTAATATCGCTCCGAGCACTGATTCAGGCGATGGCCTTTCAAGACCGCCAGCACTAGTCTGAAGTGAAAGAGTTAACTGTGTGATTATTTGCTTACACTTTACTCTTTGTTAGGCTTTCTTGCGGGTTAAAAATCTGGCAGGTCATCGGGATTGCCAGTAAAGACGAGAAGAGCCAAAAGTTCGGATATTTTCTGCCATTTATATTTGATCAAACATTATGACCTTGTCAAAACGTCATTAATGAAGATCCCATGACAGCAAAAACCACAGAAGAACAGAAGAATGTTTTGTTAGTGGAAACGATTAAAACTGTTTTATAATGAAGAGTAGAAGAGATTTTTGTAGAGTATTAAGATGAACACATTTCAAAGACGGTTTGGTTATGTATGTGTGTATGTATGGGCGTGTGTGAGATTGATTGATTGATCTTTATTTCAAAAGGGTTAAGAATTGGGCACGCAGGCCCATCTGACATTCTGCCCTTTATCCTACATCTTTCACTCTGTTCCAGACATTCTACAAATATGCTGTTCATATAACAAACATAACTAACATTGAAGCTGAGAGACATAAAATAAAATATAACATCTACGTTTCGCTCTTAAACATTCACTCAGTACAGAAGTAACTACATACATTATAAATGACTATCTACTAAAACATTTCGGGACTATTCAGAAAACAATTAATTGTATTCGGTGTCTGTAAGAGCAGTTTAAGATAACTTTTAAGTGAGAGAGATAAATAGAAAGAAAGATAGGGAGAAGGATAGGGAGAGAGAGGAAGAGGGAGAGAGAGAGGGAGATAGAGAAGGAGAGAGAGGGAGAGAGAGGGAGAGAATGATAGAAAGAGACGGAAAGAGAGGGATAGAGAGAGAAAGATGGAGAGAGAGGGATAGAGAGGGAGAAAAAGAGGGATAGAGAGAGGGAGAGATGTACAGATAGAGAGAGATGGAGATGGAGAGAGGGAGTTGTACGGATATAGAGAGAAGGAGAGAGTGAGTTGTACGGATAGAGAGAGAAGGAGAGAGGGAGATATACGGATAGAGAGAGAAGGAGAGAGGGAGATGTACGGATAGAGAGAGAAGGAGAGAGGGAGATGTATGAATAGAGGGAGAATGAGAGAGGGAGATGTACGGATAGAGAGAGAAGGAGAGAGTGAGTTGTACGGATAGAGATTGATTGATTGATCTGTATTTCAAAAGGGTTAAGAATTGGGCACGCAGGCCCGTCTGACATTCTGCCCTTTATCATACATCTTTCAATCTATTCCAGACATTCTACAAATATGCTGTCATATAACAGAGAGAAGGAGAGGGAGATGTACGGATAGAGAGAGAAGGAGAGAGGGAGATGTATGAATAGAGGGAGAATGAGAGAGGGAGATGTACGGATAGAGAGAGAAGGAGAGGGAGATGTACGGATAGAGATTGATTGATTGATCTGTATTTCAAAAGGGTTAAGAATTGGGCACGCAGGCCCGTCTGACATTCTGCCCTTTATCATACATCTTTCAATCTATTCCAGACATTCTACAAATATGCTGTTCATATAACAGAGAGAAGGAGAGAGGGAGATGTACGGATAGAGAGAGAAGGAGAGAGGGAGATGTACCGATAGAGAGAGATGGAGAGAGGGAGATGTACGGATAGAGAGAGAAGGAGAGAGGGAGATGTACAGATAGAGAGAGATGGAGAGAGGGAGATGTACGGATAGAGAGAGAAGGAGAGAGGGAGATGTACGGATAGAGTGAGAAGGAGAGAGGGAGATGTACGGACAGAGAGAGAAGGAGAGAGGGAGATGTACGGATAGAGAGAGATGGAGAGAGGGAGATGTACGGATAGAGAAAGATGAAGAGAGGGAGACGTACGGATAGAGAGAGATGGAGAGAGGGATAGAGAGAGGGAGAGCTATACAGAGAGAGGGAATGTATTACTACTAAGTTAAAGGGGGCAAAAAGAAGAGGAATGGAGAAAATTATAAATGGACAACGTAACAAGACAGTTAAAGATGTAAGGACGGATGAAATTCTGTAAGATGTAAGGACGGATGAAATTCTGTAAGATGTAAGGACGGATGAAATGCTGTAAGATGTAAGGATGGATGAAATTCTGTAATATGTAAGGACGGATGAAATTCTGTAATATGTAAGGACAGATGAAATGCTGTAAGATGTAAGGATGGATGAAATTCTGTAATATGTAAAGACAGATGAAATCCTACAAGATGTAAGGACAGATGAAATTCTACATGACATATAAGACAGATCTTATCTTTACAAGATGTAAGGACAGATGAAATTCTGCAAGAGAAGAGAAGACTTGAGATTATGTTGATACACGCACGACGTAACAGAGCTATAGAGTGCGGTATTATACAGTGAAGTGAAATAGAGCATAGTATAGTACAGTACAGTATAGTACAGTGTAGTGCAGTATAGTATAGTACAGTACAGTATAGTACAGTACAGTACAGTACAGTATAGTATAGTACAGTAAGTACAGTAAGTACAGTATAGTGCAGTATAGTGCAGTACAATATAGTACAGTACAGTATAGTATAGTACAGTACAGTATAGTACAGTGTTGTACCATGAAGTATAGCACAGCACAGTAGAGTATAGCGCAGTACAGTATAGCGCAGTACCTATAGCACCTTACAGTAAAACACAGCTCCATAAAACACAGTAGTTTAACACAGTAGAGCATAGCTCAGTACAGTAGTGTACAATACCGTATAGCATATGATAGTATAGCACGGTACAGTATAGCACTTACTTGGCGCAATCCAAAATATGAGATTTCTGTGTCGGGCAGTCTGTCTCTAGGTCCTGGATGATACAGTCGGCCATCTTGCTAGCTGGACTTTCCTCCGAGCACACTGAAGACACAGAAGATATGTCTGGACACTAGCGTTCTCCCTCTTCTCATACTTAACAAAATCTCAGATTTGTGAAAACGTTTTAATGTAGTAAATGAGAACTACTTGACTGGTGGTGGGGCACCCACAGATGTCGCTATTTAGTTTACCTATAAGTGAAAATGGGTACCTAGTAAACTGTGATAGGGAAAACTAAAGTCGGAAAATGCATGCCTACGAGGCGAAGAGGACCAGAATGCACTGTAAACACAGCTGTGAGTAGACAGATACAGCACAAGCTCTCTTAACTGGCACTCAGTTCACCATCATTACCAAAACATTTTCCAAGTTTAACATTTAAACTGGGACTTTTGGTCTATGAAATAAGAAAAATATGTCACGTGACAGCAACACTGTAGACAGTTCCCGTCAATCTCTCTCTCACTCTCTCTTTCTCCCTCTTTCTCTCTCTCTCTTTCTCTCTTTATTTCTCCCTCTCTTTTTCTTTCTCTCTCTTTTTCTCCTTTATTTCTCTCTCTCTTTGTCTCTTTTTCTCTCTTCTCTTTCTTCCTCTTCTTTCTCTCTTCCCTTCTCTCTTCTCTCTTTATTTCTCCCTCTCTTTTTCTTTCTCTCTCTTTTTCTCCTTTATTTCTCTCTCTCTTTTTCTCTTTCTTTCTCTCTCTTTTTCTCTCTCTTTCTCTCTGTGTTTCTCTCTCTCTTTTTCTTTGTCTCTCTCTTTCTATCTTTCCTTCTCTCTCTTTTTCTCTTTCTTTCTCTCTCTTTCTCTCTTTATTTCTCCCTCTCTTTTTCTTTCTCTCTCTTTTTCTCCTTTATTTCTCTCTCTCTCTTTGTCTCTTTCTTTCTCTCTTTCTCTTTATTTCTCTCTCTTTCTGTCTCTTTCTCTTTTTCTCTTTATTTCTCTCTTTCTCTTTCTCTCTCTCTCTCTTTTTCTCTTTCTTTCTCTCTCTCTTTCTCTCTTTCTTTCTCTCTCTCTTTTTCCCTTTTTTTCTCTCTTTTCTTTCTCTCTCTTTCTCTCTTTCTTTCTCTCTCTCTTTTTCTCTTTCTTTCTCTCTTTTCTTTTTCTCTCTTTCTCTCTTTCTTTCTCTCTCTCTTTTTCTCTTTCTTTCTCTCTTTCTGTTTCTTTCTCTCTTTTTCTCTCTTTCTTTCTCTTTTTCTCTTTCTTTCTCTCTTTTTCTCTCTCTCTCTCGCTTTTTCTTTCTCTCTCTTTCTCTCTTTCTTTCTCTCTCTCTTTTTCTCTTTATTTTTCTTTTTCTCTTTGTTTCTCTCTCTTTCTCTCTCTTTTTCTCTTTCTTTCTCTTTTTCTCTTTCTTTCTCTCTTTCTTTTTCTCTTTCTTTCTCTCTCTTTCTCTCTCTCTTTTTCCCTTTTTCTTTATCTTTTTCTCTTTCTTTCTCTCTTTTTCTCTCTCTTTCTCTCTCTTTCTCTCTTTCTTTCTCTCTCTCTCTCTCTTTTCTTTTCTTTCTCTCTGTCTCTTTCTTTCTCTCTCTCTCTCTTTCTTTCTCCCTCTATATGTATATATATATTTTTTTTATATCCTTCCCGTGGTGTTAAACGTCACATAGGGCTAGCAAGGTAATTCGCCAATTGTTCCTGCTTTCGGCGAGCTTTTCAACCTCATCAAAGGATTTTATGCCTGTTAATTTGGCCTCTCTTAATAATGTCCTCTTTAGAGTTTCACGTGGTCTGCCTCTTTTTCTTTGGCCTGTTGTGTTCCACTTGATAGCTTGTTTTGGAATTCTCTGACTGTTTCTTCTCATCACGTGACCAACATATGTCCATCTCCTTTTCCTGATCACCCATGAGACTGGTTGTTGTTCAGTCATCTGTCTTATCTCTGCATTGTTCTTGAATTCGTTCCATTTGATGCCGAGTATTTTCCTTAGGCATTTGTTTCCAAAAAGGGTCTAATTTCATTTCTATTTCTTTACTTGTTTTCCAGCTTTCACATGCATAAATGAGGTATCCACTATATCTTTAAGTGAGAAAACCAAATAGAAAAGCATGGGTATCAGAAAACACATGGAAGTACATACATGAAAGACGAGCAGCCAAATTAGACATGTTGAATGTAAAGACAGCTCTTGGAAAAGATCTGGTGAAAGCAACATACAAAGAAATAGACAAGAAAGTAACAAGTTCAGCTAGAAGGGATAAAAGAGAATACATAGACAATATGGCGAAAGAGGCAGAGAAAGCAGCAAAAACAGGAGACAACAAAACTTTATATAACATACAAAAGAGACTAACAGGTACTATTACATCTAAAGAAAGACCAGTACTTAGCAAAACTGGAACCCTATCAACATCAAGTAAAGACCAAAAGCAAAGATGGGCTGAACACTTCCAAGAAATACTTAATCAACCACACCCGAAAGAATTGTTAAACCTCGAAACCGACTTACCAACCCCACAACTAAATATCAACCTAGATGAAATTACATTGCATGAAGTTGAAACAGCAGTGAATTTAATGACTAACAACAAAGCTGCAGGTGAAGATGAAATAACAGCCGAAATGTTAAAAGCTATCAATAATGACAACATGAGACAACTACAGAGAATGTTTAATAAGATGTGGAAAGAAGAAAAGGTTCCTTCTAATTGGAAGAAAGGAATCATTGTTAAAATACTAAAAAAAAAAAATAAAAAGGCAACCTTAGTGACTGTAACAATTGGAGAGGAGTAACCTTAGTACCAGTTGTGTCAAAAGTATTTTTCAAGGTCATTTTGAATAGAGTTAAAGATATAGTGGATACTGCAATGAGAGAAGAACAAGCAGAATTTCGAAAAGGGAGAAGCTGTCTCGACCAGATCTTTACTCTCAGAATAATACTTGAAGAACATATTGAAAACCAGAAATCATTAATACTGAACATCATAGACTTTAAAAAGGCATTTTATTAGCATACACAGAGATTCATTGTGAAGAATTTTAAGACTATATGGAATACCATCTAAAATTGTCAGCATCGTTAAGGACCTCTACAATGGATATGTTTGTGCAGTCAAAACACAAGAAGGAATGAGCGAATGGTTCCAGATTGAAACAGGCGTGAAACAAGGATGTATACTGTCTCCTTTACTTTTTGGGACTACAACAGACTTCATAATGAAAAAATGCTGCACAGGTAACACAGGTATTGACTGGGTACATGAGACCCAACTAGAAGATCTTGATTTTGCTGATGACATAACTCTTATCAGTAATAATGTGAATTCCATGCAAGAAAACAAAACAGATATCCTGTCTTCACTGGCTAGCCAAATAGGACTTGAAATTAACAAGGACAAAACAAAAATAATGAAACTACCCATTAATCAAAATGGATAAATACACGTATAAGGGACAGATGTTGAAGAAGTCAGTCAGTTTGCATACCTTGGCAGCTACATAGACCAGGATGGTGACACCAGAATAGAAGTTACAATTAGAATTGCAAAAGCAGCATCAATCTTCAAGAATCTTGAGAACATATGGCATTCAAAAGTTATAAGCACAAAAACCAAGTTAAGACTATTCAGTTCAAATGTAATGTCCACCCTCATTTATGCATGTGAAAGCTGGAAAACAACTAAAGAAATAGACAAGAAATTAGACTCTTTTGAAAACAAATGCCTAAAGAAAATGCTCGGCATCAAGTGGAACGAATTCAGGAACAATGCAGAGATAAGACAGATGACTGAACAACAACCAGTCTCATGGGTGATCAGGAAAAGGAGATGGACATATGTTGGTCACGTGATGAGAAGAAACAGTCAGAGAATTCCAAAACAAGCTATCAAGTAGAGCACAACAGGCCAAAGAAAAAGAGGCAGACCACGTGAAACTCTAAAGAGGACATTGTTAAGAGAGGCTAAATTAACAGGCATAAAATCCTTTGATGAGGTTGAAAAGCTCGCCGAAAACAGGAAAACTTGGCGAATTACCTTAAAAGCTCTGTATGACGTTTAACGGCACGGGAAGGATATAAAAGATAAGATATCATAAATCATCATTGTGTGAAATTTTTATATGAACACAATGTGTAACAAGTACGATCTATACTAACCTAAACTTATGTGTAGTAACAAGTACGGGTTACACTAACCTAAATCTATATGCAGTAACAAGTACGGGCTACACTAACCTAAACTTATGTGCAGTAGCAAGTACGGGCTATACTCACCTAAACTTATGTGCAGTAACAAGTACGGGCTACACTAACCTAAACTTATGTGCAGTAACAAGTATGAGCTACACTAACCTAAACTTATGTGCAGTAACAAGTATGAGCTACACTAACCTAAACTTATGTGCAGTAACAAGTACGGGCTACACTAATCTAAACTTATGTGCAGTAACAAGTATGAGCTACACTAACCTAAACTTATGTGCAGTAACAAGTACGGGCTACACTAACCTAAACTTATGTGCAGTAACAAGTACGGGCTACACTAACCTAAACTTATGTGCAGTAACAAGTACGGGCTACACTAACCTAAACTTATGTGCAGTAACAAGTACGGGCTACACTAACCTAAACTTATGTGCAGTAACAAGTACGGGCTACACTAACCTAAACTTATGTGCAGTAACAAGTACGGGCTACACTAACCTAAACTTATGTGCAGTAACAAGTACGGGCTACACTAACCTAAACTTATGTGCAGTAACAAGTATGAGCTACACTAACCTAAACTTATGTGCAGTAACAAGTACGGGCTACACTAACCTAAACTTATGTGCAGTAACAAGCATAGGAGCTGTGGACGCAGTCTCAGTACAGCCATGTCTTTAACTAAACTACTCCTTGCTGGATCTCTTGAAGATCCTGCTTTAAGTTTTGTGTACTCCAGGCCAGAATCTCAAGTTTCATCCTCGCACTTCCTGTGACGTCACAGTCTTTTGTCCTCGCCTCACTCCTCTCCCTTCACCTTGCCCGCGCTGACTTGACAAAATGATTGTGTAAAACAAGATGTTATATTTAACATAAAGTTCATGTGATCAGCACGTTCTGCTCTATAACTTCACAGGAAGCGCAAGTGTTCAGCTAGTTCTCTCAGTGTACAACTAGTTCTCTCAGTGTACAACTTTTTTCTAGGGACATCCGACATGAAGCCAAGAATGAAAGAAGAAAAGAACAACTTTGTGCGAGAAGAAGAAGAAGAAGAAGAAGAAGAAGAAGGCGGAATAACTAACATATAGCCCAGTAATGTGAAACTTACAAGAACGGGACATCAGACTGTCAAGACTGAACTGTTTGTTTTGGCTAATTCAAGTTGTAAGACCGGAAGTGCATTTGATTTACACATGCCAGAACAAACACAAACTTACACATACACACACACTTCCACACACACACACACACTTCCACACACACACACTTCCACACACACACACACTTCCACACACAGAGACTTCCACACACACACACACTTCCACACACACTCACACTTCCACACACACACACTTCCACACACACACGCACACTTCCACACACACACACACTTCCACACACACACACACTTCCACGCACACACACACACTTCCACACGCACACACTTCCACACACACCTTCCACACACACAACTTCCACACACACACACTTCCACGCACACACACATTCCACACGCACACACTTCCACACACACACACTTCCACACACACACACACTTCCACGCACACACACACACTTCCACACACACACACACTTCCACACACACACACACACTTCCACACACACACTTCCACACACACACACTTCCACACACACACACTTCCACACACACACGCACACTTCACACACACACACTTCCACACACACACTTCCATACACACACAGACACACTTCCACACACTTCCACACACACACACACTTCCACACACACACTTACACACACACACACACTTCCACACACACACACACACTTCCACACGCACACACTTCCACACACACACACACTTACACACACACACACTTCCACACACACACTTACACACACACACTTCCACACACACATTTCCACAGATACACAAACACACACACACACTTCCACACACACACTTCCACAGATACACTTCCACACACACACACTTCCACACACACACTTCCACACACACACTTCCACACACACTCACACTTCCACACACACACATACACTTCCACACACACACTCACATTTCCACACACACACACTTCCACACATATACACTTCCACACACACACACTCACACTTCCACACACACACTTCCACACACACACTCACAATTCCACACACACGCACACTTCCACACACACACTCACACTTCCACACACGCACACTTCCGCATACACTCACACTTCCACACACACACACTTCCACACACACACTCACACTTCCACACATACACTACCACAAATACACACTTCCACACACACCCACTTCCATGCACACACATTTCCACAGACACACACACTTCCACACAAACACACTCACACTTCCACACACACACTTCCACACACACACACGCACACGTCAAGACACACTCACCCTTCCACACACTACCACACACATACACACTTCCACACAAACACACTCACACTTCCACACACACACTTCCACACACACACACGTCAAGACACACTCACCCTTCCACACACTACCACACACATACACACTTCCACACACACACTTCCATACACACACACACACACACTTCCATACACACACACACTTCCACACACACACACTTCCATACACACACACACTTCCACACACACACACTTCCACAGACACACACACTTCCACACACACACACTCACACTTCCACACACACACTTCCACACACACACGCACACGTCAAGACACACTCACCCTTCCACACACTACCACACACATACACACTTCCACACAAACACACACACTTCCACACACACACTTCCAACACACACACACACGTCAAGACACACTCACCCTTCCACACACTACCACACACATACACACTTCCACACACACACTTCCATACACACACACACACACACTTCCATACACACACACACTTCCACACACACACACTTCCATACACACACTCACACTTCCACACACACACACTTCCATACACACACACTCACACTTCCACACACACACACTTACACACACACGCACACTTCCACACACACACACGCACACGACCAGACACACTCACACGTCCAGACACACTCACACTTCCACATACACGCACACTTCCACACACACACACTTCCATACACACACTTCCACACACACACACACACTTCCACACACACATACTTCCACACTCTCACACTTCCACACACACACTCACACTTCCACACACACACACACTTCCATACACACACACTTCCATACACACACAATTCCATACACACACACTTCCACACACATACACACTTCCACACACACACTCACAGTTCCACACACACACTTCCACACAAACGCACACTTTCACTCACATACTCACACTTCCACACACACACGCACACTTCCACATACACACACACTTCGACACACTCATTTCTACACACATTTCCACACACGCATACTTCCACACACACGCACACTTCCACACACACTTCCACACACGCACACTTCCACACACACGCGAACTTCCACACACGCACACTTCCACACACTCACACTTCCACACCTACGCACACTTCCACACCTACGCACACTTCCACACACGCACACTTCCACACACACGCACTTCCACACACGAACACTTCCACACCTACGCACGCTTCCACACACACGCACACTTCCACACACGCACACTTCCACACATGCACACTTCCACACACGCACACTTCCACACATGCACACTTCCACACACACGCGCACTTCCACACACGCACACTTCCACACGCACACGCTTACACATACACTCTACAGAGTAAACACAGCAGATCATGCAGTAGTTTTTTAGGAGGATTGTTTGATTCACGGAGAATATTAAAAGAGTAAGAGAAACAATCGTTAAGATAACAACCACAAACAAACCTCACATTTATCGTCACAATTCAACAACCTACCACTAAACATAAATCAAATATTTACCGTCACCATTCAACAACCTACCACCACACATAAACCACACATTTATCGTCACCATTCATCAACCTACCACCACACTTAAACCACACATTTATCGTCACCACTCGTCAATCTACCACAACACATAAACTACATATTTATCGTCACCGTTCACCAACCTACCACCACACATAAATCACACATTTATCGTCACAGTTGAACAACCTACTACAGAAAATAAACCTCACATTTATTGTCACCTTTCATCAACCTACCACCACACATTTATCGTCTCCTTTTACTAACCTAACATCACACACAAACCACAGATTTATAGTCACCATTTACCAAACTATCATCACACATAAAACACATTTATCGTCGCCATTTACCGACCTAACATCACACGTAAACCACAGATTTATTGACGCCACCCATCAACCTAACACCACCCACCATCCTGACACTAATCACCAACGTAACGCCACACATAAACCACACTTTTACTGACATTACTCACCAACCTAACACCACTTACCAATCTAACACCACTCACCAACTTAACACCACCCATCAACCTAACACCACCCACCAACCTGACACCACCCACCAATATAACACCACTCACCAACCTAACACCACACATAGACCACACTTTTACGGTCACAGTCAATGGAAAAGTGAAATAGAAATCAAACGATGAGACACCAGAAGTGCTGGTGTTTCCCCTCATGTGCTTTTTTTACAAGGGACATAACAGAAAAAAATAACTTGAGTGAGGAAGAACTGATTCAAAAAATGTGGTTATTTACCTTTGATCAGTCCCCCATTGCTCTAATTGTGTGTGTTAGTCCACAGAGAAGATGAAGTCTTTTCTGCCAAAAATATTTTATGATAAATTTTATTTCCGAAAACTTTAAGTATACTACTCTTTGCCACATTTCAACCGTTTTTTTCGTCTCTGATGTCATAAATGTGTGTTGCAGGTTTCTGTTGTGCTTTATTTAGTAGTTTCATCTGTACTGATTGCTGACAAACAGAATTTGAGATTTATTACTGTCGTTTTGAAAGTCAGTTACAAGAAACTTCCTGCTAGGAGAACATAAACATGTTTGTCTGAGAAATAATGTCAGGCTAGTTTTCCTGTCTACAAAACACTCTCTAATAAATACGTCCTCTCTTCTCACTAACAAGGGGGGGGGGGGGAACAACAGAAGAATGGAGCGTGGTAGAAAATCTACTTCTGATCAGTAGACTCCTGCTAAATGAGTACAAACATCTACTAGTAAAAGCTGATTTTTTTTATAAGAGGTCTGAGTGATGAAGTGGTTAGTGCACTGGTCTCTCATTCTGGGGTTCGAATCCTGGCGCCCCAGCTCCCCCAGCAGTAGAAATGGGTACCTGACTTTTTCTGGAGCTGGAGAAGGAAAGGCAGGCAGCCGTGATACTGACCATATCACCCTCTAGTGTGCTGACAGGTCAAGGAAAATATGGGCACTAACACCATATCCCTATGTGCCTCTAAGGCATGACGGGGTTACCTTTACTTTACATTACTTTACCTTTAAAGTAAAAAATGTAGAGAAAAACGCAGGAGGTATATAATTTTGTTCAAACAGTTAACTAACTGTGTAAGTATTTAATGAATTTGTAATAAATAAATAAATGTAAGTGAATTTACTTCAGGTCAAGAAAGAACAAGAAACTAATACTGAGTCTGTCAAATATCTATTATTTTGTTTTTTAAAAGTGTAACCTAGCTTGATGTGTCATATTTAGAATGGTTAATTTTTGCACATACATCAAATCACATACATATAATCACATACATCATATCACATGTACCTAAAATTTGTAATAAAACAACCTGGGGTAAATTCACCCTCTAAAAATGGGTACAGGAGAAATCTGGAAAGTTAAATGTGGCAGCCATGACACCGACCACTTCAGACTTCCATGGGCCCCCAGTCTTGGAAATACGGGCCTCGCGTATTCTCTGTATGTATTAATGGCATGAAAACATAGATTTTATATTTGCCTAAAATTATAATACAGATCACATACATCTAACACTGTAACACTATACCTTATACATCTAACACAAAAACTATACCTTACACATCTAACAATAAAGCACTATACCTTCTACATCTAATATTATAAAACTATACCTTATACATCTAACGTTATAACATTACACTATATTCACCTAACATTATAGCAGTATAATGCATAAATCATCATCATCATCATCATCATCATCATTCTATCATCATTATCATCATCATCTTCGCCCTTCACTCCTTTGGGAACATAGACCACAGATAAAGGCTCTTTAAACGAATTCAGTTCATTGTTTATTTTGAATAGTACCGACATTTTGTTTGGCAGATAGTCATTTATATGTGTATGTACTTTCTGTACTGAGTGCATGGGTACGAGAGAACATAAATGTTATATTTTATTTTATTTTATGTCTCTCAGCTTTCCATTGTTAGTTATGTTGGTTATATGAGCAGCATATTTGTAGAATGTCTGGAACAGAGTGAAAGTTGATTGATAAAGGGTAGAATGTCAGACAGGCCTTTGGAAATCACAATCAATCAATCTCTAGTCGCCCTTGTTCTTGGTTTCCTGTTTTTTGTGTGTTTCTCTGACGCTACCATTTTTTTTCCTCGGGGAACAAGTTCTTGGCCCATCTCTCGACAATCCCTAGTCGACTATTACAAGATAGGTGCTAGGTGGTGGTGGTCCTTCGACCTTCTTAGTCGACTCTTAAAACATATGTGCTAGGTGTTGACGGTCCCTCAACCTCCTTAGTCGACTCCTACAACATAGGTGATAGGTGGCTGTTGTCCTCGAGCTCCTTAGTCGACTCTTACAACATAGGTGATAGGTGGCTGTAGTCCTCGACCTCCTTAGTCGACTCTTACAACATAGGTGATAGGTGTTGACGGTCCCTCGACCTCCTTAGTCGACTCTTACAGCATAGGTGATAGGTGGCGGTAGTCCCTCGACCTCCTTAGTCGACTCTTACAACACCTGTGCTAGGTAGCAATGGTCCTAATTCTTTTCACACTAGACTTAGATTTGATCGCAGGTGACCACACGGGCCACAGTGTATACACTTTACACTACAACATTTACACCACATACAACATACACTACAACACTGCACCACTATACCACATACAACATACACTACAACACTACAAACAAACACTACACCACATACAACATACACTACAACACTACACCACATACAACATACACTACAACACTACACCACATACAACATACACTACAACACTACACCACATACAATGTATAGTATAACACTACATCATATACACTTAACACTGCAGTACTACACTACAAACAACAAACACTACAGCACTAAAGTACAAATAACAAACACTACAAAACTGCATCACAAACTACAAACATTACACCTCTGCTTAACACACAACAAACACTCCAACACTACATCACATACAACAAACACTATAACACTACACCACATATAGCAAACACTCCAACACTACATCACATACAACAAACACTATAACACTACATCACATACAACAAACACTATAACACTACACCATATACAACAAACACTACATCACAAACAACAGACACTACAACATTACATCACATACACAGAACACTACAACACTATACTACAAACACTGAACACTACAATACTACACTGCATACAACAAAGACAACAGTACTACATCACAAACAACAAACAGTGCATCACTGCACCATATACAGCAAACACTACAACACTACACCGCAAACAACAAACAGTGCATCACTGCACCATATACAGCAAACACTACAACACTACACCGCAAACAACAAACACACCAACACTACACCACATACAACAACACTTCAACACTACGCCACAAGTAACAAACACTACAACACTACATCACATACAAAAACACCACAACACTACACCATACACAGCATACACTACAATACTACATAACAAACAACAAACACTACAATACTACACCACAAACAACAAACACTTCAGCACTACACCACAAACAACAAAAACTACAACACTACATTACATACAACAACATTAGAACACTACACCACAAACAACAAAAACTATAACACTACATTACATACAACAACATTAGAACACTACACTACAAACAACAAAAACTACAACACTACATTACATACAACAACATTAGAACACTACACCACAAACAACAAAAACTATAACACTACATTACATACAACAACATTAGAACACTACACCACAAACAACAAAAACTACAACACTACATTACATACAACAACATTAGAACACCACACCACAAACAACAAACATTGTAATATTATGCCTTCGCACAAACACACATACACCAAGCCCCACACTCCACAACCCTATGCATCATGTATACAACAGCACCATACACTACACAAGCACCATCAACATACATCACAAACTACACATGCAATACTACCATATACCACAAAAAAATACACATACTACATCACATTACACATAGCAAGAGACATTTCACTTGGACAGTTGTAACAAATCGTCAGTGAAGATTCACTGGTAACTCAGGCCAGAACTTCGAAGAAGGAAACATCTACACATGCAGAAGTCCCCCATTATTTCTTGCACTACTAAGATGAGCACTCCACCTTTTGCACAGATCACTCAGACAACCGTTACTTGACCTCTTCCGGCGCCTCATCAAGGCTCGGCGTTACTGTAAGACAAACTTAGACCATCTTCAGACCAGTCTCATCCTGGTTTTGACACCAACAAGTGCCCGGCTGTCAGTCTGTTTGTCTTTGTAAGGAGTAGGGCTTTCACTGGCAGTCGGTCCCAGACTCAACTTTCATTATGGAGATCTCATTTAAATTTGAGATGCGTCGCGCGAAGGTCTTAATTTGACAACATGTGGGTAAAACTAGCTCTGAGGTCCAGGGTGTAGGTGAGACTTAAGAGAGACCACCTTGACTGTGGTGCTGGTCGAGTGTGAATACGCTGGCGCTAAGCAAGTTTAATGTTACGAGCTTGCCAAGTGTCACGCCGGTATTGCATTAATTGCTTGTTGAGTTTTGTGGAGACGCGGGTCTTGGAGGCAGGTCGGAGAAAACGATCCTTTGTTTGTCCAAGTTCTTCAGAAGCTCATTAGCTGACCTGGGAGTGGATACCTGGCCTGGAACATGTTGCAACTTACCCGCCTTGTTTGCTCTTACATTTCCAATGCTGGCTCCATTACAGGCCACGAGTTGCTCTTGAATGTGCTGTGCTGGTTATGCTGTGCTGGTTGTGCTGTGTTGGTTATGCTGTGTTGGTTGTGCTGTGTTGGTTGTGCTGTAATGGTTGTGTTGGTTGTGGTGTGTTGGTTATGTTGGTTGTGTTAGTTGTGCTGTGTTGGTTGTGTTGGCTGTGCTGTGTTGGTTGTGCTGTGCTGGTTATATTGGCTGTGCTGTTGGCTGTGCTGTGTTAGTTGTGGTGTGTTGGTTATGTTGGCTGTGCTGTGTTGGTTGTGCTGTGTTAGTTGTGGTGTGTTGGTTATGTTGGCTGTGCTGTGTTGGTTGTGGTGTGTTGGTTATGTTGGCTGTGTTGTGTTGGCTGTGCTGTGTTGGTTATGTTGGCTGTGCTGTGTTGGCTGTGCTGTGTTGGTTATGTTGGCTGTGCTGTGTTGGCTGTGCTGTGTTGGTTGTGGTGTGTTGGTTATGTTGGCTGTGTTGTGTTGGCTGTGCTGTGTTGGTTATGTTGGCTGTGCTGTGTTGGCTGTGCTGTGTTGATTATGTTGGCTGTGCTGTGTTGGCTGTGCTGTGTTGGTTATGTTGGCTGTCGTGATAGTTGTTCTTACCTATAACACTATTTTACTGGAAGCTTCTCTTGTCCACACTTCAGCTATTTCTGCTGTGAAAAAACTGTAGGGGCACCTTCTGTAGGGAAACTCTTCTAAATACCGAGGGAAACAGCCTCAGATCGAAGGCGTCATATCATCTGACACTTCCTTCAAACACTTAACACTCATCTTAATATATACAATAGCTGAGATACACTGCGACTGACCTTGTTATCATCATCATAAAGACACTTGCGTTGTCATCTTTACTATCTGCTAACATGGAGTGATAAACCTATAGTTAGTTTTTAGAAAATCTTTTTTTAAGTAGATTATTGCAAGAGACTAGCTTGACTCGTCATTGCTATTGGTATCTATAACGTTTTGATAGATCTAATGAATCTCCCAGCCACATATAAATAACACAGTCCAACAGAAATTTGTCTTTTTCTTGGTACCTTTATTTTTAGGGCTGTTCCTGGTGTTATTTGGAGCGCTGATTCATAAAACTACATTGGATAGACCGTACCAGCTCTAGTTTCTTAGATATGGTTGGCACAGCTCTAGTTTCTTAAATATGGTTGCCACAGCTCTAGTTTCTTAGATATGGTTGGCATCAGCTCTAGTTTCTTAGATATGGTTGGCATCAGCTCTAGTTTCTTAGATATGGTTGGCATCAGCTCTAGTTTCTTAGATATGGTTGGCATCAGCTCTAGTTTCTTAGATATGTTTGGTATCAGCTGTAGTTTCTTAGATATGTTTGGTATCAGCTCTAGTTTCTTAGATATGTTTGGTATCAGCTCTAGTTTCTTAGATATGTTTGGTATCAGCTCTAGTTTCTTAGATATGTTTGGTATCAGCTCTAGTTTCTTAGATATGTTTGGCATCAGCTCTAGTTTCTTAGATATGTTTGGTATCAGCTCTAGTTCTTAGATATGTTTGGTATCAGCTCTAGTTCTTAGATATGTTTGGTATCAGCTCTAGTTTCTTAGATATGTTTGGTATCAGCTCTAGTTTCTTAGATATGGTGGCATCAGCTCTAGTTTCTTAGATATGTTTGGTATCAGCTGTAGTTCTTAGATATGTTTGGTATCAGCTCTAGTTCTTAGATATGTTTGGTATCAGCTCTAGTTTCTTAGATATGTTTGGTATCAGCTCTAGTTCTTAGATATGTTTGGTATCAGCTCTAGTTTCTTAGATATGTTTGGCATCAGCTCTAGTTTCTTAGATATGTTTGGTATCAGCTCTAGTTTCTTAGATATGTTTGGTATCAGCTCTAGTTTCTTAGATATGTTTGGTATCAGCTCTAGTTTCTTAGATATGTTTGGTATCAGCTCTAGTTTCTTAGATATGTTTGGTATCAGCTCTAGTTTCTTAGATATGTTTGGTATCAGCTCTAGTTTCTTAGATATGTTTGGTATCAGCTCTAGTTTCTTAGATATGTTTGGCATCAGATCTAGTTTCTTAGATATGGTAGAAATTATAAAACTTTAGTCCGCTCTTTAAAAAATCTCTTCTGCAGATTTGGGATGTCATAACAAGCCTCTCTTATTTGAATGGGAAATTTATTTATTTAATTTACCCACATTTTTGTGTACAATGATCTTTGTTTCACAACTGTTCGTCTACATCCTTTCCTATAATGCACACTGGCATAAAAACGTATAGTTTAAATCACAAAATCGCTTTTGTTCTGTTTTATTACATGATTATGTGCACAAAATTAAGATGGTAAATCATTGTTCTCGTAGACTACATAAATTTTGTATTTCAAAGGTTTCTCAACCTGATCTGTTTAAAACAGTTGTGCTGTATAATAGTTATGATAGTATATGAGGTGTGTGTATATTCCCACTCATATCATTTCATTTATGCAGATCGAACACCGTAGAGGTTATGGCTACTTCAAGACGGAGCTGGTCGAATCATCCCGACGTATTTTGCTATATTTGTGGGGAGTACACACTGGAAGCAAGTAGGGAACCTATTTCCGAGTTTGTAGCACATGTAGATTATTTTGGTGTCAAGCTTGAATATCAAGATAAGCCATGGGCTTCTCATGTTGTATGTAAAACTTGTCTGGAGCATTTGCGCCAGTGGACAAATAGAAAGAGAAGTTGCCTGAAATGTGAAGTACCAATAGTGTGGAGGGAAGAAAAAACCGCTTGGATGACTGTTATTTTTGTATTGTTAATATCACAGGCATCAAACGAAGTAATCGTGACAAGTTGTCTTACCCTGATCTACCTTCACCCAGGAGACCTGGTCCGCTCTCAGATCTTGTACCCGTTCCTCCTTTCCTTGAACTACCCCAGCTCTCAGAGGATGGATCTTGAATGTCTGATATCACACAAGGTAAAGATAGTGGGAGAAGTGATCGTGAATTCCAAACAACTTCACATTGTGATAGTTTTGATCAGGATGAATTGAGTGATCTGATCATCTTTCCAATGAGTCTTCTGAACTGCTTGCCTCCAAACTCTCTCTCTCTCTCTCTCTCTCTCTCTCTCTCTCTCTCTCTCTGAACCTTAAGTGCCCAGGGCACGTGGGGCTTCTGCAAGGGTTTTCCACAAATGCCTGTCCTTCGCCTTTTTTTCTGCTCTTGCCTAGGTGAGCCCTCTATTGCTCAACATCCTTTCTGTTGTTCTTCTCCATGTCTCTTTTGGTCTACCCAGACTAAAGGAAAAGAATGTACTTCAGCCTGGAACGAAAATTAGATTTTATCGAAGGAGAGAAAAGATTTGCTACCATTCTTTACCGAAGACAACAACTTATTATTCTGCTATGACATCGGAAACCATGCGAAGAAAACTGGTCTTTCAGAATATAATCCAAGTGAGTGGCGTCTTTTCCCTGACAGTTCTAAACGTAGTTTGAAATGTGTTCTTTTAAATAACGGCAACAAATATGGTTCTATTTCAATCGGTCATTCCACCAGGATGAAAGAGGAGTACAAGGCCATCTCTTTAGTCTTGGAAAAGATAAATTACCAAGAACATCAATGAGTGATTTGTGTAGACTTGAAGATGCTTAATTTTCTTCTTGTCAACAAAGTGGCCACTCAAAGTATCCTTGCTTTTTCTGTCGCTGGGATAGTAGAGCCAAGCATGAACATTGCTCAAGAAAAGATTGTCCTCAGAGAGAATATCTGGTGTTTGGAGGACAAAATGTAATCAATGAACTTTTGGTTGCACGAGATAGAAACATATTTCCACCACTGCATATAAAGCTGGGTCTGATTTGTAAAGGCTTTGAATAAAGACGGTTCGTACATTGAATACATAGTTCATAAGTTATCTGGACTTACCATGGAAAAACTGAAGGTAGGAATTTTCGATGGTCCATAGATCAGACAACTTATAAATGACCCACATTTCACAACATCAATGAATGAAATCGAATCATGTGCCTGGTCTTCATGTGTTCTTGTTGTGAAAAGCTTTCTTGGCAACACGAAGGCAGACAACTACACAAAGTTAGTAGAGGATATGCTCTTTCATTTCAGCAGGATTGGCTGTAACACGGGTGTTAATATCCATTATCTGCACAGTCACTTAGATCGCTTTCCAGAGAAACTTTGGTGACTTAAGTGAAAAGCAAGGTGAAATATTTCACCAAGACATAAAAGCAATGGAAGCCAGATACCAAGGAAGTAAGGATGCGCACATGATGGCAGACTATTCTTGGAATCTTATGAGGGATTTCCCTGGCAGATCCCACTCTCGGAAGTCTTACAAAAGAAGCTTCTTGTGTGTCAAGTGAGTGGAAAGTTTGTATCGTAAACGTGTGCTTTTGGTATGAAATAAGTAGATTTTCATTTAGTGCACTTTTCTTTTAATTTTTAATACGTTTCCTTCATGCTCCTTCTTCTTCTTCTTCTTCTTCTTCTTCTTCTTCTCTTCTTCTTCTTCTTCTTCTTCTTCTTCTTCTTCTTCTTCTCTTCTTCTTCTTCTTCTTCTTCTTCTTCTTCTTCTCTTGCCTAGGTGAGCCCTCTATTGCTCAACATCCTTTCTGTTGTTCTTCTCCATGTCTCTTTTGGTCTACCCAGACTAAAGGAAAAGAATTGTACTTCAGCCTGGAACGAAAATTAGATTTTATCGAAGGAGAGAAAAGATTTGCTACCATTCTTTACCGAAGACAACAACTTATTATTCTGCTATGACATCGGAAACCATGCGAAGAAAACTGGTCTTTCAGAATATAATCCAAGTGAGTGGCGTCTTTTCCCTGACAGTTCTAAACGTAGTTTGAAATGTGTTCTTTTAAATAACGGCAACAAATATGGTTCTATTTCAATCGGTCATTCCACCAGGATGAAAGAGGAGTACAAGGCCATCTCTTTAGTCTTGGAAAAGATAAATTACCAAGAACATCAATGAGTGATTTGTGTAGACTTGAAGATGCTTAATTTTCTTCTTGTCAACAAAGTGGCCACTCAAAGTATCCTTGCTTTTTCTGTCGCTGGGATAGTAGAGCCAAGCATGAACATTGCTCAAGAAAAGATTGTCCTCAGAGAGAATATCTGGTGTTTGGAGGACAAAATGTAATCAATGAACTTTTGGTTGCACGAGATAGAAACATATTTCCACCACTGCATATAAAGCTGGGTCTGATTTGTAAAGGCTTTGAATAAAGACGGTTCGTACATTGAATACATAGTTCATAAGTTATCTGGACTTACCATGGAAAAACTGAAGGTAGGAATTTTCGATGGTCCATAGATCAGACAACTTATAAATGACCCACATTTCACAACATCAATGAATGAAATCGAATCATGTGCCTGGTCTTCATGTGTTCTTGTTGTGAAAAGCTTTCTTGGCAACACGAAGGCAGACAACTACACAAAGTTAGTAGAGGATATGCTCTTTCATTTCAGCAGGATTGGCTGTAACACGGGTGTTAATATCCATTATCTGCACAGTCACTTAGATCGCTTTCCAGAGAAACTTTGGTGACTTAAGTGAAAAGCAAGGTGAAATATTTCACCAAGACATAAAAGCAATGGAAGCCAGATACCAAGGAAGTAAGGATGCGCACATGATGGCAGACTATTCTTGGAATCTTATGAGGGATTTCCCTGGCAGATCCCACTCTCGGAAGTCTTACAAAAGAAGCTTCTTGTGTGTCAAGTGAGTGGAAAGTTTGTATCGTAAACGTGTGCTTTTGGTATGAAATAAGTAGAGTTTCATTTAGTGCACTTTTCTTTTAATTTTTAATACGTTTCCTTCATGCTCCTTCTTCTTCTTCTTCTTCTTCTTCTTCTTCTTCTTCTCTTCTTCTTCTTCTTCTTCTTCTTCTCTTCTTCTTCTTCTTCTCTTCTTCTTCTTCTTCTTCTTCTTCTTCTTCTTCTTCTTCTCTTCTTCTTCTTCTTCTTCTTCTTCTTCTTCTTCTTCTTCTTCTTCTCCTTCTTATTCTTCTTCTTCTTCTTCTTCTCTTCTTCTTCAGCTTTCCGAGCCATTACGGCTCATTGCTGCAGATAAAGTTCACCTTCATTCCCCTCTATTCCTAATCTTCTCTCTCCAGTTGGTGACACCAATTTCTTTTATATCCTCTTCTACGTTGTCTTTCCATCTCTGTCTTGGTCTACCTCCTGGTCTTGTTTCCCTCATCTCTTGTGCATACATCATTCCTTCATGCTTTAAAGATATTAATTTAAACACTACATTAAAATATCCTGATTTGTTATGGGCGAGCAGAGTGAAGAGTATGTGGCATATGTTCTGTGTCTCAAAAACTGGAGCTGACAGGGGAAAACTTGGGGCATTTTTTGGAATCAGCATTCACCCAGAAACAGGTCTAACATTTGAGACACAAAAATGTGTGTTGACCAGTATAATCTTTCTAGTGAATCTCAGAGGCATATTAATAATCTTTCTGGTAAATCTCTCAGCGACATATTAATCATCTTTCTGGTGAATCTTTCAGCCACATATTAATAATCTTTCTGGTGAATCTCACAGCGACACATGCATAATCTTTCTAGTGAACCTCTCAGGAACATATTAATAATCTTTCTAGTGAATCTCTCAGGGACATAATAATAATCTTTCTAGAGAATCTCTCAGCGACATATTAATAATCTTTCTAATGAATCTCTCAGTGACACATTAAAAATGTCTGTAGTGAATCTTTCAGCGATACATGAGTAATCTTTTTAGTGAATCTTTCAGCGACATATAAGTAATCTTTCTAGTGAATCTCTCAGCTACACATGAATAATCCTGGTGAATCTACTAACGACCTATGAATAATCTTTCCAGCGAATCTAGCAGCCACATTTCGGAATATATTCCCAATGAAATCACCAGCGATACGTAAGTAACCTTTTATAGTGAATCTTTATGAAATACTCCACAAGAAACAAATTCTTGTCTGTTTCTTGTTGTCCATGATATGTCTTCTCTTGTCTTCTGTTCATAACGTGAAACCAAAACCTGTACATCCAGCCGTCTTCGTCCTGTCCGAACAGCAAAATAATGTCCCACAAAATGCTGCGAACCTACTTTCTTCACACAAATTATCTCTAATTTTATACTTCCTAGTAATATTTGAATATCGTTGTGTATCATCAGAGTATCCTGTCTATCATATGAATTGTAATCCTGTTTTTTTGTGTGATTTTTGTGTGTAAAAATCGTGTACAACAGTAAATAGCCGACGCCTCCTACACACATACACATACAAATATATCAAAGAAAACAGAAAACGTCTTGGCCCAGAACATAAAGAAGAAGAAGAAAGTAATAGTCTCATACCTGTGACTTCATATCTTTAAACTTAAAAGCCTGGCTTTGCTTCTCCGCCCTGGCCTAGACGCCGCCATTATCTCAAATTGCTTTTCCTTGTGCCGTTAAATTGATCACTGACAGAAAATGAAAATTACATCTATTTTCCTTTGCTGGACCGCCATAAGTGGGAAGCACCCGAGCGTGGAAGATCTGGAGGTCACGCCAAGCGGCCACAACTAACAATTCTTGATTGGATCGGACTTTTAGAAGTTATTAAAAAGTTCTTACTAGATTTGAAAATGTCTTCTCTGATTGTGGTCACTGAAAGTTTGAGATAAAGGCTGGGAGAAAACGACAAAACTCTGAACAGAAGCAAATAAAATATGTCTGTAACAGAATATTTCAAATTATATGTACGCATATATGTGTCAATATTCTCACTTATATCGCTGGACTTCTCTTATTTTGTACGGCGATATCAACATGATAAATATCCGGGTATTTACATCAAGTCTCCAGTTTTCTACGAACACAGGTTCCGGGAAAACTTGCACGGCGATGATCCTAGGTAAAACACACACACACCTGTCAGGACTTATATCAAGAACTAGAACAAAACTGGACCTGATTTCCGGCTGTTCTACACAACAGGCTGTTGTCATTCTTCTACCTGACCGCTGGCAGAGTTATGGACCCTGCAGAAGGGCAAGAACTTGGAACAAGTACCTTGACAACCAGGTGGTTGTAGTGAGGCCTCGCACTTTGCCGCTTGTTACAACATCTAGTACACCAGTGTCTGTGGCAGAGATACAACATCTAGTACACCAGTGTCTGTGGCAGAGATACAATAATAATCTTTCTAGTGAATCTCTCAGCTACACATGAATAATCCTGGTGAATCTACTAACGACCTATGAATAATCTTTCCAGCGAATCTAGCAGCCACATTTCGGAATATATTCCCAATGAAATCACCAGCGATACGTAAGTAACCTTTTATAGTGAATCTTTATGAAATACTCCACAAGAAACAAATTCTTGTCTGTTTCTTGTTGTCCATGATATGTCTTCTCTTGTCTTCTGTTCATAACGTGAAACCAAAACCTGTACATCCAGCCGTCTTCGTCCTGTCCGAACAGCAAAATAATGTCCCACAAAATGCTGCGAACCTACTTTCTTCACACAAATTATCTCTAATTTTATACTTCCTAGTAATATTTGAATATCGTTGTGTATCATCAGAGTATCCTGTCTATCATATGAATTGTAATCCTGTTTTTTTGTGTGATTTTTGTGTGTAAAAATCGTGTACAACAGTAAATAGCCGACGCCTCCTACACACATACACATACAAATATATCAAAGAAAACAGAAAACGTCTTGGCCCAGAACATAAAGAAGAAGAAGAAAGTAATAGTCTCATACCTGTGACTTCATATCTTTAAACTTAAAAGCCTGGCTTTGCTTCTCCGCCCTGGCCTTAGACGCCGCCATTATCTCAAATTGCTTTTCCTTGTGCCGTTAAATTGATCACTGACAGAAAATGAAAATTACATCTATTTTCCTTTGCTGGACCGCCATAAGTGGGACGCACCCGAGCGTGGAAGATCTGGAGGTCACGCCAAGCGGCCACAACTAACAATTCTTGATTGGATCGGACTTTTAGAAGTTATTAAAAAGTTCTTACTAGATTTGAAAATGTCTTCTCTGATTGTGGTCACTGAAAGTTTGAGATAAAGGCTGGGAGAAAACCACAAAACTCTGAACAGAAGCAAATAAAATATGTCTGTAACAGAATATTTCAAATTATATGTACGCATATATGTGTCAATATTCTCACTTATATCGCTGGACTTCTCTTATTTTGTACGGCGATATCAACATGATAAATATCCGGGTATTTACATCAAGTCTCCAGTTCTCTAAGAACACAGGTTCCGGGAAAACTTGCACGGCCATGATCCTAGGTATAACACACACACACACACCTTTCAGGACTTATATCAAGAACTAGAACAAAACTGGACCTGATTTCCGGCGGTTCTACACAACAGGCTGTTGTCATTCTTCTACCTGACCGCTGGCAGAGTTATGGACCCTGCAGAAGGGCAAGAACTTGGAACAAGTACCTTGACAACCAGGTGGTTGTAGTGAGGCCTCGCACTTTGCCGCTTGTTACATCATCTAGTACACTAGTGTCTGTGGCACAGATACAACATCTAGTACACTAGTGTCTGTGGCAGAGATACAACATCTAGTACACTAGAGTCTGTGGCAGAGATAACATCTAGTACACCAGTGTCTCTGGCAGAGATACAACATCTAGTAAACTAGTGTCTGTGACAGAGATACAACATCTAATACACTAGTGTCTGTAGCAGAGATACAACATTTAGTACACCAGTGTATGTGGCAGAGATAACATCTAGTACACTAGTATATGTGGCAGAGATACAACTTCTAGTATACCAGTGTCTGTGACAGAGATACAACATGTAGTACATCAGTGTCTGTGAGATACAACATCTAGTACACCAGTGTCTCTGGCAGAGATACACATCTAGTACACCAGTGTCTGTGGAAGAGATACAACATTTAGTACACCAGTGTCTCTGGCAGAGATACACATCTAGTACACCTTTGTCTGTGGCATGAGATACAACATCTAGAACACTAGTGTCTGTGGCAGATACAACATCTGGTACACCAGTGTCTCTGGCAGAGATACACATCTAGTACACCAGTGTCTGTGGCAGATGTACAACATCTAGTATACCAGTGTCTGTGGCAGAGATACAACATCTGGTACACCAGTGTCTGTGGCAGATGTACAACATCTAGTGAACTAGTGTCTGTGGCAGATACAACATCTAGTACACCGGTGTATGTGGTAGTGATACAACATCTAGTACACCTTTGTCTGTGGCATGAGATACAACATCTAGTACACTAGTGTCTGTGGCACAGATACAACATCTAGTACACTAGTGTCTGTGGCAGAGATACAACATCTAGTACACTAGTGTCTGTGGCAGAGATACAACATCTAGTACACTAGTGTCTGTGGCAGAGACACAACATCTAGTACACTAGTGTATGTGGCACAGATACAACATCTAGTACACCAGTGTATGCGGCAGAGATACAACATCTAGTACATCAGTGTCTGTGACAGAGATACAACATCTAGTACACCAGTGTCTGTGGCAGAGATACAACATCTAGTACACCAGTGTATGTGGCAGAGATACAACATCTAGTACACCAGTGTCTGTGGCAGAGATACAACATCTAGTACACCAGTGTGGCAGAGATACAACATATGTCTTTGTGGCAGGGAAGCCAGTCTGCAGATAACAGAGTCGAGCGAATGAACTTTATTTTCAGATTGTCCTTGCAGACCTGCCTAAAATTCATCTGTCAACTTTCATGCTACAAATACACGTAACATTTATGTCCTCTTTATTTATGATAAAAAATGACAAAACCTTGTGCACTCAAACTCTTCACCGCGAAGTACAGCTAAGTACGTCTAGTCTCAGCGAGATACATTGAGGTACAGTGAAGTAAAGTACAGCGAGTACAGCGAGATGCAGCGAGGTACAGAGAGATACAGCGAGATACATTGAAGTACAGTAGAAGGAGTACAGCGAGATACAGCAAGATACAGCGAGGTACAGTGAAGTACAGTACAGCGAGTACAGCGAGATACAGCGAAGTACAGATATATTTTCATCAAAGTGTGTACTTGTCTCTGTTTAAAGTTTTCATATCTGCGTTTCGTGAGTCAAAATTGTATGTCAAAGTTTTGAATATGTCAAGTTTACGTGTCCAAGGCTGAAGTATTACTGTTTTACTGTGAGATATTTTTTATCTCGCTGTTTTGATCTCTCTTTCTCTTTCTCAGTCTCTTTCTCTTTCTCCGTCTCTTTCTCTTTCTGCTTTCTCATCTTCAGGCCTCAGACTCTGAAAAAGGCTTGAAATGTCGTTAAGAGACAGCCACGTGACACACTGACCAGCGATCCTTCCTGTATCTCTGACGCATGCGCATAGTTCCCACATCCTGTCCACTTATCTCCCTTCTCATTTGAAGACAGAATCCTCTTCTGCCAAATCTCTTGCGTCTTCTTGTCTCTTTCATACTTTCACTCACACAGCCACTCACACAGCCACGTACCCACACACACACACTACCACGCGCATACACACATAATATGAAATGAGAATTATGGCAAATTATGTAGTAAATTTTATTATTTTTATTGTTTTACTTTTGGAGCTGATTTCCCTCAGAGTTTTGCCATTATTCAAAGCAAGTTTCAGAATATTTGTAGCTTCACTCACAGCACGTGATGTTTCAGATATGACTGCTGTTTCATGTAAGTGCCTGCTGTTTTGTGTAACTAGTACACCAGTGTCTGTGGCAGAGATACAACATCTAGTACACCAGTGTATGTGGCAGAGATACAACATCTAGTACACCAGTGTCTGTGGCAGAGATACAACATCTAGTACACTAGTGTATGTGGCAGAGATACAACATCTAGTACACTAGTGTCTGTGGCAGAGATACAACATCTAGTACACCAGTGTCTGTGGCAGAGATACAACATCTAGTACACTAGTGTCTGTGGCAGAGATACAACATCTAGTACACAAGTGTATGTGGCAGAGATACAACATCTAGTACACAAGTGTATGTGGCAGAGATACAACATCTAGTACACCAGTGTATGTGGCAGAGATACAACATCTAGTACACTAGTTTATGTGGCAGAGATACAACATGTAGTACATCAGTGTCTGTGGCAGAGATACAACATCTAGTACACTAGTGTCTGTGGCAGAGATACAACATCTAGTACACCAGTGTCTATGGCAGAGATACAACATCTAGTACACTAGTGTCTGTAGCAGAGATACAACATCTAGTTCACCAGTGTATGTGACAGAGATACAACATCTAGTACACTAGTGTCTGTGGCAGAGATACAACATCTAGTGAACTAGTGTCTGTGGCAGAGATACAACATCTAGTACACTAGCGTCTGTGGCAGAGATACAACATCTAGTACACTAGTGTCTGTGGCAGAGATACAACATCTAGTACACTAGAGTCTGTGGCAGAGATACAACATCTAGTACACTAGAGTCTGTGGCAGAGATACAACATCTAGTACACTAGAGTCTGTGGCAGAGATACAACATCTAGTACACTAGAGTCTGTGGCAGAGATACAACATCTAGTACACTAGAGTCTGTGGCAGAGATACAGCATCTAGTACACTAGTGTCTGTGGCAGAGATACAACATCTAGTACACTAGAGTCTGTGGCAGAGATACAGCATCTAGTACATCAGTGTCTGTGGCAGAGATACAACATCTAGTACATCAGTGTCTGTGGCAGAGATACAACATCTAGTACATCAGTGTCTGTGGCAGAGATACAACATCTAGTACATCAGTGTCTGTGGCAGAGATACAACATCTATTAAACTTGTGTCTGTGGCAGAGATACAACATCTAGTACACCAGTGTATGTGGCAGAGATACAACATCTAGTACACTAATGTCTGTGGCAGAGATACAACATCTAGTACATCAGTGTCTGTGGAAGAGATACAACATCTAGTACATCAGTGTCTGTGGCAGAGATACAACATCTAGTACACCAGTGTATGTGGCAGAGATACAACATCTAGTACACCAGTGTCTGTGGCAGAGATACAACATCTAGTACACCAGTGTGGCAGAGATACAACATATGTCTTTGTGGCAGGGAAGCCAGTCTGCAGATAACAGAGTCGAGCGAATGAACTTTATTTTCAGATTGTCCTTGCAGACCTGCCTAAAATTCATCTGTCAACTTTCATGCTACAAATACACGTAACATTTATGTCCTCTTTATTTATGATAAAAAATGACAAAACCTTGTGCACTCAAACTCTTCACCACGAAGTACAGCTAAGTACGTCTAGCCTCAGCGAGATACATTGAGGTACAGTGAAGTAAAGTACAGCGAATACAGCGAGATGCAGCGAGGTACAGAGAGATACAGCGAGATACAGTGAAGTACAGTACAAGGAGTACAGCGAGATACAGCAAGATACAGCGAGGTACAGAGAGATACAGCGAGATACAGCAAGATACAGCGAGTTACAGTGAAGTACAGTACAGCGAGTACAGCGAGATACAGCGAAGTACAGATATATTTTCATCAAAGTGTGTACTTGTCTCTGTTTAAAGTTTTCATATCTGCGTTTCGAGAGTCAAAATTGTATGTCAAAGTTTTGAATATGTCAAGTTTACGTGTCCAAGGCTGAAGTATTACTGTTTTACTGTGAGATATTTTTTTATCTCGCTGTTTTGATCTCTCTTTCTCTTTCTCAGTCTCTTTCTCTTTCTCCGTCTCTTTCTCTTTCTGCTTTCTCATCTTCAGGCCTCAGACTCTGAAAAAGGCTTGAAATGTCGTTAAGAGACAGCCACGTGACACACTGACCAGCGATCCTTCCTGTATCTCTGACGCATGCGCATAGTTCCCACATCCTGTCCACTTATCTCCCTTCTCATTTGAAGACAGAATCCTCTTCTGCCAAATCTCTTGCGTCTTCTTGTCTCTTTCATACTTTCACTCACACAGCCACTCACACAGCCACGTACCCACACACACACACTACCACGCGCATACACACATAATATGAAATGAGAATTATGGCAAATTATGTAGTAAATTTTATTATTTTTATTGTTTTACTTTTGGAGCTGATTTCCCTCAGAGTTTTGCCATTATTCAAAGCAAGTTTCAGAATATTTGTAGCTTCACTCACAGCACGTGATGTTTCAGATATGACTGCTGTTTCATGTAAGTGCCTGCTGTTTTGTGTAACTGCGTGTTGTTTTGTGTAAGTGCGTGTTGTTTTGTGTAAGTGCGTGCTGTTTTGTGTAAGTGCGTGTTGTTTTGTGTAAGTGCGTGCTGCTTTGTGTAAGTGCGTGCTGTTTTGTGTAAGTGCCTGCTGTTTTGTGTAACTGCGTGTTGTTTTGTGTAAGTTGTGCTGTTTTGCGTAAGTGCGTGTTGTTTTGTGTAAGTTGTGCTGTTTTGCGTAAGTGCGTGTTGTTTTGTGTAAATGCGTGCTGTTTTGTGTAAGTGCGTGCTGTTTTGTATAAGTGCGTGCTGTTTCAGATATATCTTCTATTTTATACATTTTTAATGACATGCTTTATATATATATATATAATCCTGGACTTGTTAGACTATGCTCAGACACTCAGATGTTGCTTATTAACGGAAGATCCTAGAGACAGGGAGCTTATTTTGATGAATAAATGACATACTCGCGTGAGCAGACACAAGCATTCTGGTGTCAAATTGTGGAGAGTAAGTTTAGAGATTTTCTATGGCAGGGAAGCCAGTCTGCAGATAACAGAGTCGAGCGAATGAACTTTATTTTCAGATTGTCCTTGCAGACCTGCCTAAAATTCATCTGTCAACTTTCATGCTACAAATACACGTAACATTTATGTCCTCTTTATTTATGATAAAAAATGACAAAACCTTGTGCACTCAAACTCTTCACCGCGAAGTACAGCTAAGTACGTCTAGTCTCAGCGAGATACATTGAGGTACAGTGAAGTAAAGTACAGCGAGTACAGCGAGATGCAGCGAGGTACAGAGAGATACAGCGAGATACATTGAAGTACAGTAGAAGGAGTACAGCGAGATACAGCAAGATACAGCGAGGTACAGTGAAGTACAGTACAGCGAGTACAGCGAGATACAGCGAAGTACAGATATATTTTCATCAAAGTGTGTACTTGTCTCTGTTTAAAGTTTTCATATCTGCGTTTCGTGAGTCAAAATTGTATGTCAAAGTTTTGAATATGTCAAGTTTACATGTCTAAGGCTGAAGTATTACTGTTTTACTGTGAGACATTTTTTTATCTCGCTGTTTTGATCTCTCTTTCTCTTTCTCAGTCTCTTTCTCTTTCTCCGTCTCTTTCTCTTTCTGCTTTCTCATCTTCAGGCCTCAGACTCTGAAAAAGGCTTGAAATGTCGTTAAGAGACAGCCACGTGACACACTGACCAGCGATCCTTCCTGTATCTCTGACGCATGCGCATAGTTCCCACATCCTGTCCACTTATCTCCCTTCTCATTTGAAGACAGAATCCTCTTCTGCCAAATCTCTTGCGTCTTCTTGTCTCTTTCATACTTTCACTCACACAGCCACTCACATAGCCACGTACCCACACACACACACTACCACGCGCATACACACATAATATGAAATGAGAATTATGGCAAATTAAGTAGTAACTTTTATTATTTTTATTGTTTTACTTTTGGAGCTGATTTCCCTCAGAGTTTTGCCATTATTCAAAGGAAGTTTCAGAATATTTGTAGCTTCACTCACAGCACGTGATGTTTCAGATATGACTGCTGTTTCATGTAAGTGCCTGCTGTTTTGTGTAACTGCGTGTTGTTTTGTGTAAGTGCGTGTTGTTTTGTGTAAGTGCGTGCTGCTTTGTGTAAGTGCGTGCTGTTTTGTGTAAGTGCCTGCTGTTTTGTGTAACTGCGTGTTGTTTTGTGTAAGTTGTGCTGTTTTGCGTAAGTGCGTGTTGTTTTGTGTAAGTTGTGCTGTTTTGCGTAAGTGCGTGTTGTTTTGTGTAAATGCGTGCTGTTTTGTGTAAGTTGTGCTGTTTTGCGTAAGTGCGTGTTGTTTTGTGTAAATGCGTGCTGTTTTGTGTAAGTTGTGCTGTTTTGCGTAAGTGCGTGTTGTTTTGTGTAAATGCGTGCTGTTTTGTATAAGTGCGTGCTGTTTCAGATATATCTTCTATTTTATACATTTTTAATGACATGCTTTATATATATATAATCCTGGACTTGTTAGACTATGCTCAGACACTCAGATGTTGCTTATTAACGGAAGATCCTAGAGACAGGGAGCTTATTTTGATGAATAAATGACATACTCCCGTGAGCAGACACATGCGTTCTGGTGTCAAATTGTGGAGAGTAAGTTTAGAGATTTTCTATGGCAGAAACTGGAAGAGTTGGTCTTTTGTTGCTAAGAGAAGCCATTTCCAGAGCTGCATTGTTAATTCTTTGATTTGACGTTTATCTTTCTTCACGCACAACATCTGATCTTACTTCCGGTGACTTTACTGAGTCTGAAGAATGCCTGTTGCCGAAATATTACTGTTTTTTACTTACATTTACGTAATTAATGTTTATTCTTCTCATTTTTTTATATTTTGAAACTGAAAGCAATTTTGTTGAATATGATCTCGGTATGGCATTTTAACAAAGATGACTTTGACCCCCATACAAGGACCGTATTCTTCGTAGAAAAAGAATATTTGAAAATGTTAATTAACTGGCGAAATACTGGTTTTCTTTTGGTCGTTGTCCGCAGGACGGGAATTGTATTCCTACCCTCTCTCCAACGTCACGTGAGCTTGATGTAGGGGTTCTACTCTTTCTACCGTCCGCAGCCATGGTTGCTCAGCTCCCCTGGAGTGGGCAGCTCATTAGGACTGGTTGTCGTGGTATGTCAACCCACGCTGCGCTCCTTGTGTTGTCACAGTCAGTGAGTGGACACTAACTAGCAGCAACCATTCAGCGGCTTCATCTGTCATGAGTATAGTCTCTCTTAATACATGATATAGTCCACATTATCTGTCATGAGTATAGTCTCTCTTAATACATGATATAGTCCACATTATCTGTCATGAGTATAGTCTCTCTTAATACATGATATAGTCCACATTATCTGTCATGAGTATAGTCTCTCTTAATACATGATATAGTCCACATTATCTGTCCTGAGTATAGTCTCTCTTAACACATGATATAGTCCACATTATCCAACCAGACTGGATGTTCATACGAAGGATAATGTTGGACTTTTTGTCTGGGTAAAGTTTATATAACTTATGAATTTTGGAGGTGAGTTCTACATAGTGATTATGTAGAGTTCTTGCCTGGAACACGATATGGAACTACACTGTATATCAACTCTAGTGCAGGGTCAGTCAGCGCAAGTCTTCTGCCTCCCTAACAAACCTCCTGTAGGCCTCTCGGTTGTAAGCAAGATGCATCCATTCGCAGATTGTCAATGATGTCTTGCAGCCATCTTCTCTTATTATTCCAGATCTTCATATAGCACAGGGTATATGGTTTATAATGGAAGGTTCTGTGTCTGAGGTTTATAATGAAAGGTTCGGTATATGAAGTTTATGAGGAAGGTTCAGTGTATGAGGTTTATAATGAAATGTTCGGTATATGAAGTTTATGAGGAAGGTTCTGTGTCTGAGGTTTATAATGAAAGGTTTGGTATATGAAGTTTATGAGGAAGGTTCTGTGTCTGAGGTTTATAATGAAAGGTTCGGTATATGAAGTTTATGAGGAAGGTTCAGTGTATGAGGCGTATCAAGAAAGTTTTAATGCATAAGATGTATTTTGAGAAGTTCAACTTAAAACGTTTACCGTGGAAGATTCAATGCAAAACGTTTATTTACCGTGGAAGGTTTAATGTAAAACGTTTACGGTGGAAGGTTTAATGTAAAACGTTTAAGGTGGAAGGTTTAATGTAAAACGTTTACGGTGGAAGGTTTAATGTAAAACGTATACGGCGGAAGGTTTAATGTAAAACGTTTACGGTAGAAGGTTCATTGCATGAATCTCGTAACTCAAATGGACTATTCGAAGACTGAGGCTTAGAACAGAGAGTTCACAGGTTTAGAAGGTTTGTGAAACCTACGTATTTTGGTGGTTTCAGAACATAACGCTCATAGTAGGAGGTTTAATGTTTGAGGTTCATGGTAATGAGCTTCTTGAAGGGGTTCATAGTAAGGTTTACTGGCTGGTACAGGTTCACAGGCGGACTTCCAGGATAAGTGCGATAAAGTGATAAACAAGAGATCCAGTTATTGTTTGAAAACCTGCCACAGTGGCCAGCTAGGCTGACTAAGAAGTACATGTTGAGCTATTTTGTATTTGGTGTAGGCAGGTCTGCACGTGCCTGCCAGAAATCTGTGGCAGGAAACTCTGTGACTAAGTCACGGAAATCAGTCAGCCAGTCACTGAGATCTGCGTTTGTTTTACAGAAAGTTATGTTTACACAAAAAGTCAAACGTTTGTAGAAGTATGAGAAGTGTGAGAATCATAGTGTGCACGAAGAAGAATGGTGACAACAGGAAGCAGAAATACTGTGACTATTTAAGCAAAAATAGAGATAATACGAAAAGAGGAAAAAAATAAGTACAGAATAGAGGAACTCAGAAAGAGAAACAAAAAAAAAAAAAACAAAAATTATATTCAGATCTTGCAAAGATTCATATAAGATATTGAATTTAATTTCAGCGCAGACTGTCACGTGGCTATCCATGCGTGACCAGTAATGCACTACAAGTCATAGCTCTAGTTAAGACCGCCTAACGTGAGCTGCTGACGTGTCAAAAGAAGGCGTGTGTGTGTAATTGTGAGCATGTGTATCTACATAAGCGCCTAGTGTACCTGGGCACTGAGGTTCAGGCTAGGCTCTCCAGGACCGGAACTAAGTTTGTGGCTGTGAGTCACTTTTGAAAATGTCAGGCACATCTAGTTTAAGCTTTAATGGCATTTTAAAAATGACATTCCCAAAGAAGTATCCCTTGGCAAGCCAGGTCTTCAGTGCTCACAAGAGCGTGTCCGGGTCAGTAGCCGTGGAGAAGCAGCGAATGTGGGAACTGCTAAAAACTGCTATCTAGATTTGTTGGTTACTTTCGTAAATCAAATATTTGGACTGTTTCGTAGTTTGTGGTACGGCCACTGGAGTTGATATTTGATTATTTTATTGACGTTGTGCTTGATACATGTAAATGAGTTGGTGATTTTCTGTTATTTGTTTTTGTGTTATTTCTTTTTCATCATATTTTGTAGTCAAATGTTGAAATTCTAGAGACTCGTGGTTTTGTATAGACAGCTTATGATAAGATGTTAGAAAGAATATGTACGTGTATATAAGATGTTAGGTGTATATACGATGTAAGAGAAGAGGTGTATGTGTACATACGATGTTAGAGAGGATGCATATGTGTAGTTAAGATGTTGTAAAGGATGTATATGTGGGACGTTTCGGGTACAAAAGATGTTAGAAATGATGCATATGTGTACATAAGATGTTATAGAGGATGTGTACATATATTGTGTCTCTTGTGCCATTCTCTTACACCACCTCTTCCTCCAGCATCTTTGTTTTGTCTCTGACTCTTCTCAAGTCTTACTTTTCTTGTCTCTGATTCTTCTCAAGTCTTACTTTTCTTATCTCTGACTCTTCTCAAGTCTTACTTTTCTTGTCTCTGATTCTTCTCAAGTCTTACTTTTCTTGTCTCTGACTCTTCTCAAATCTTACTTTTCTTGTCTCTGATTCTTCTCAAATCTTACTTTTCTTGTCTCTGATTCTTCTCAAGTCTTACTTTTCTTGTCTCTGATTCTTCTCAAGTCTTACTTTTCTTGTCTCTGACTCTTCTCAAGTCTTACTTTTCTTGTCTCTGATTCTTCTCAAGTCTTACTTGTCTCGTCTCTCACTGTAACCCAACTCCGCCATTCTTTAATTATATTCTTGTTCTTTCAGAACTGATAAACTTATATCTTGGATAATCTAAGTTACATTTATATCTGGTTAATCTAAGTTACATTTCCTTTACATTTTCTACTACATTCACATCCTGGATAACTTGCGCTACAATTACAATGTTGATAATTTATTCTGCACTTACATTCTCCATAAGATATTTTATACTCACAGCCTGGATAATTTATACTGCAGAAATTTGTGTGAACAATCACGTCCAAGTTATCCATACCACAGTGGATAACCTACATACATTTTTGAAAATGCCATAATCTATTACAAATAGAACATTTGTGCAGAAAGCCAGGACTTCTTGTGGGAACTCCTTCTCCATGTTTGCCAGCCAGGTCTGGAGCCCCTTCTTGTCCACCAGCATGTCTCCCTGCGTCACGCTTGGGCGAGCTTCCATACCTGCAGGAGTGGCAAGAAAGCACAGAAGCTGATCTGGCTCAGCTTTCTCATCCTATCAGACCTGACATATCAGGAAAAGACGTCAGTCTGTGCCAGCCACAGCCTGCCTCTAGTTCCGGTCTAAATCTGTTCGGTCTGACATGCATGGCTGATCAGAAATCGATGGCAGGACCTGCTCTGTGAGAACTTAGTGAAAACTTTCACTCAGCTTTGACCTGACATAAACTTGGATATCAAGGCACTACACCGATATCAGATGAGTAGGAGATGGAAGAGGAGGAGAGGGTGAGATAAAGTTAACCAGCTGTTGTGTATAGGATATCAAAAATATCAATGCTTAAAAGGGGAATAAAGAAAATAAGAAGACATCGAACCTCAGGTATAACTGGATTAATCTTTCCTCGATATTAATCATTAATGAAAACAGTCTAGATAAGTTTTGTTTTGTTTTGGTTTTTTTTTGCCGAAAGTAGAAAAGACGAGGAAAGAAAGAATACAAAACCAAAACGTATTGAATGGTTACCAACAAATATTTTAACAAAATGACTTATTCGGGTACAATTCAATTCAATTCAAGTGCCATGGCGCGTGACGTAGGCGATCATTTCTCTCCAAAAATCCCTGTCTTTAGACCTGATTATGAGATCCACCGGTGACTTTCTTCCTAGCCACACGGACAGCCCTTTCAGTAACTTCTCTCTCTGTCTTCCTATGTCAATTTTCACAGTTGCCACAATGTGTTCCAGTTTTCCTCTTCTCAGAAAATGTCCAACAAATCTCGCTAGTCTGTCTCTGCTCTTAGCTGTAATTTGCCTCTCTTAAGACTTCTTTGTTGGTTTTCTTAGTTGTCCATGGTACCTTCAACATCCTTCTTATGAACCACATTTCCATGGCCTCCATTTCTCGCTGTACTCTCTTAATCATGGACCATGCTTCACATCCATAAAACAAAATTGGCTCGATGTAATATTTAAGTACTCGGAATCTTGTTTCCATTGATATAGATCTGTTGCACAAGATGTTTCTCATTATCTGGAATGCAGACTTGGCCTGAGCAAGTCTGCTTTTTATTTCGTTGTGACATTTCCCATCAGCTGTTATAATTGTTCCTAAATACATAAATCTATTAACTTGTTTCAGATTTGTGCCATTGATGGTAATGCTACATTTTGGTGGTATTCTTTTCTTTGAGATGACCATCACTTCAGTCTTCTTTTTATTCGGGGTGAGACCTTTACTTTTACTTTCACGAACCACGAACCACGACGTCCAGAAGAGACTGTAGCTCCCCTTCACTTTTAGCAATCAGGACTGTATTGTCTGCATATCTTAAGTTGTTATAGTTGTACCCGCCAACTGATATTCTTTGTATATTCTCTGTATTTCTCTTTATATTTTCGCTGTATAAGGAGAAGAGGTCAGGAGATAAAACACATCCTTGTCTCACTCCCAATTTTATGTCTTGGAATGCTCCTATCTGGTTCTCGACCCTCAATGCTGCTGATTGCTGCCAGAATATGTTTTTGATAAGTTTCAGATCTTTCCCATCTAATATTGATGTCGTCCAGCATTCTTATAATTTCTGTGTGTCTCACTTTATCAAATGGTTTACAGTAGTCTATAAGTGTAGTCTTTACTTCTACTGATCTCTCCACCAATGTTCTTGTTATATATATGGCGTTACTTGTACCTTTTCCTTCGACAAAGCTGCACTGTTCTTCAGCGATTTCTGGTTTTATTTTGCTCCTGGCTCTTCTCATAACAATATGAAGCAGGATTTTGGTAACATGGCTCATAAGACTAACGGTTCGATGGTCTTTACATTTAACTGCACCCGTTTCTTTGGTAGGGCAATAAAAATTGATTGCAAAAGGTCTGATGGGACATAGTTACTGTTATAGATGTCATTCAACACTCTGGTAATTATTTCTATGCCAAGCTCTCCTAATTCCTTCCTTCAACTCTTCCTTGGTGATTTATCTGGTCCTGATGATTTGTTGTTTTTCATGTGTTTGATGCCTGTTTCCACTTCTGCTTTTAACATGTGAGACCCTTCATTATTATTTCGTATATCTATTTCGCTTCTGTTGTCCTCATAGAGTTCTCTAATGTATTCACTCCATCTTGTCATTATTTCATCTCTGTCCATTATTGTATGCCCCTCCTTTGACTTCAGGCAACCAGTCTTGTGGTATGTCCTTTTGTCTGTTAACTCCTTTATTTGCTTGTACATATCTCTTGGGTTTCCATGATGGTGTGTCTCTATTTCACTACATTTCTTATTTAGCCAGTCCTCCTTAGCTTTATTGCATTTGTGTCTTATTTATTTATTTATTTTGTCATATTCATCTTTATCGTCCTTAAGACTTCTTCTCCGATCTATTAGATGCAAAATTTCTTCTGTCATCCACTCCTGTTTAGCGTGTCTTTTATTTGGAGGGGTATGATTTCGACAGATGTTTGCTGAATAGAGTCTTTGAGCATATTCCATTGTTCATTAATCATTTCAATCTTCTCTATAGCATTATATCTATTATGTACTATGGTCCTATATTGTTCTTGTATTGCTTTATCTTTCCGTAACAGCTCTCTATCTAGTTCTTTGTTTTTAGCTGCTACTTTTAACCTCTTTAGCCTGATTCTCACTTCTCCTACAGCTGGGATGTGGTCACTGTTGCAGTCTGTGCTTGGTCTTGTTTTCACGGATATTAGTGAGTTCCTGAATCTTCTGTTGATCATAATGTAATCTATCTGGTTACGTATGTTATTTATGGGCTTTCCATGTCCATGGTCACCTAGGGTGTTGTATTAGGGTACACCAGAGAAAACGAGACGTATGAGTGTAAATAAAGTGGCAATGAGCAAAGGAAATTGAAAATGGTGGTCTCCTCCCCTTTTGAGCAGTTTGTGTGTGAATGTTGGAGGGTTTAGTTAAAGCGTTCACTGTATGTGTCGAATGTTATATCGTGTCTGATATAAAGTGTTATATCTTTTACACCTTATGTTACGTCTAAAGTTATATCTTTTCTCATATTAAATGTCATATCTTTTATATTTTAGGTCATATGAAGTGTTTTATATTCTCTCATTTCAGGTGTATGTCTTGTTATGTCACAGGCAATATTTTATGTTACGAGTATGTTAAGTGTTATGTGTACAAGTACAACACTCTGTTACGAGTATGTTAAGTGTTATGTGTACAAGTACAACACTCTGTTACGAGTATGTTAAGTGTTATGTGTACAAGTACAACACTCTGTTACGAGTATGTTAAGTGTTATGTGTACAAGTACAACACTCTGTTACGAGTATGTTAAGTGTTATGTGTACAAGTAAAACACTCTGTTACAAGTATGTTAAGTGTTATGTGTACAAGTAAAACACTCTGTTACTGGTTTGAGCTTCCTCTACTGGAGTTTCAGAAACATCCCCTGACTGTTTTCCAGGCGGTTTGGCTAAACTGCCGGACGTAAGGTCTAGGAGCAAGACTGAGGAAATGAATGTTTAATAGTGTTGATATTTGTAATTAAGTGAGCCAGGCTCAGTGCGTGTCCTCTCTCTCTCTGAGCCGCGGCCCAGGAAAGGCTGAAGTGTGTGTCATGTCGCGTTCTGTGTGACATTTGATGATATTCTCCAACTCTGATCTTCATCCCCAGCCCCACGCGTATTTTATGTTCAGTTAACAATACAAATCTTTGAAAAACTTTGGTCAACGCGAAGGCCAAATAATGGGCCCAAAGACGTAAATGTGCTTTCCCTGAATGTTCTTCAGGTTTGAGAGCCCTCTTCTTGTGTCCATGCGTTCTTGTAAGATGTCCTTCAATATCGGACAGTAAACAGATCCTCTCTGAGCTGCGGTCTCCCAGCAGACAGTGAACACAGTCCGAGCCTGGAGAAAAGAGAACATGTAAATATTTATACTCAATATCCTAGCATAAAACAAACTATTCTATCTCTGAAAATCTGTATTGTGCCTTCTACAACAGCGAACCACTTTTGCGGTCAGTGTACCATCAGAAGATCTGCTCTCACAGCCAACAGGACAAAGAGGACAGGCGGGTGCCATTGTTCTCGTGACATAGCGAGGGCGAGGTGAGTATCCCGAACTCAGATCCTTTCAGAGCTGCTTTTTCGGTATACGGCCTCAGTGGGTCTGCATATTTAGTTTAGTGTCCACATGTACACTATACAAGTATCCAGATGTTCCACTGTCACTCCCACAGCCCCTTGTCCGCTGTTCCGAGCTCAGTAATTGGAGCCATGGCAAAGAACCTGGACTTGCTGGCATTGTATTATAGGTTTTCCTTCGTGTTTTCTTTTCATTCTCGTAAGCACATGCATATAGGATCAAATCTTGTCACGGGCCTGAAGTGATAAGATTAAATCTTGTCAGCCCCAAAGTGTTGAATGCGGGGATACAGAGCCATCTTATCACAACAAGCTATAACAAACAGAGGCTTTTCAGAGAATTAGCAGAAACAGGTTTTCTCCCCTTATTTTACTTCAAGCATGCCCCATACTTACAAATGTAGACATCCGGTCTATGAACTTCCGCTTACGTTTTATATTTTCTATTTATGGAAGTTCATTTCCTGATTTTGATCTAAATATTGGGAATTGGGAAATGGGTGTTTGATATTGTTTCAAATATGGACACCCTGGAAGTTTACTTTGATATTGTTTCAAATATGGACACCGTGGAATGTGACTATTTGATATTGTTTCACACATGAACACCCTGGAAGTTGACTATTTGAAATTATTTCAAATATGGACACCCTGGAAGTTGACTATTTGATATTGTTTCAAACATGGACACACTGGAAGTTGTTAATTTGATATCGTTTCATATCGTTTCATGTATGGACACCCTGGAAGTTGACTACTTGATATTATTTCAAACATGGACACCCTGGAAGTTGTCTATTTGATATCGTGTCATACATCGACACCCTGGAGGTTGTCTATTTGATGTCGTGTCATACATCGACACCCTGGAAGTTGTCTATTTGACATCATGTCATACATGGACACCCTGGAGGTTGGCTATTTGATATCGTGTAATACATCGACACCATGGAGGTTGGCTATTTGATATCGTGTAATACATCGACACCCTGGAGGTTGGCTATTTGATATCGTGTAATACATCGACACCCTGGAGGTTGGCTATTTGATATCGTGTAATACATCGACACCCTGGAGGTTGGCTATTTGATATCGTGTAATACATCGACACCCTGGAGGTTGGCTATTTGATATCGTGTAATACATCGACACCCTGGAGGCTGGCTATTTGCTTTTGTGTAAACAAACAATATAATGTTACATTTATATTATAGAGGGGGTATTCATTTTCTTTATTTTTTCTCTACTTTATAAAGCTACTATCTGTACTTGCAGGAAGTAAAGAGATTCTCTTATTTACTGAACTGTTCTGTGCTGATGAGAATGGTGTCCTTATGTTTACTCTTTGTTTCTACCAGTTATCTGAACCCAAGAGCTTCTTTGTCATACATTGCATCATTCTCCCCCACCCCCCGGACTTTCGTGGCTCATCATGGCCGCTACTGGATGTAAACCTTTGCTAGAGCTCACCAACAGCTCTAACTTCACAAGCACAGCCAGCAAGGACATGGGTTCAATCATTCAAAGTTTTATAACCTCAAGACGTTTTATCAATTTTAATTCCGCTAACGATCACAAACAATTCGTAAACAAACCAAAACATCAAGGGGCACAATTTGTTTTGATAACAGTTGATGTTAATGAAACATAATGTTGATCATAAAACATAAATACACAATTTTGAATGAACACATAATATCGAACATAAATATCGAACAGCAGGGAAATATAAGTGACTTCAAATGCATCAAAAATTTCATGTGAAAGTAATACTTGTTGATGATCAGTGAAACTGAAAATGCCACAGTAATCCAGAACTAACACACACTACATGTGACTGGCCAGCAATACATACGATCACATCACTTATAAACAAACACTTATATGAAATCACACCACTTATAAACAAACACTTATATGAAATAACACCACTTATAAACAAACACGTATATACAATCACATCACTTATAAACAAACACATATATACAGTCACATCACTTATAAACAAACACATATATATAATCACATCACTTATAAACAAACACATATATGCAATCACATCACTTATAAACAAGCAAATGCATACGATCACATCACTTATAAACAAACACATACATTCAATCACATCACTTATAAACAAACACATATATACAATCACATCACTTATAAACAAATACATATATACAATCACATCACTTATAAACAAACACATATATACAATCACATCACTTATAAACAAGCAAATGCATACGATCACATCACTTATAAACAAACACATACATTCAATCACATCACTTATGAACAAACACATATATGCGATCACATCACTTATAAACAAAACACATTTCTTGATCGGCTCAGAACACATCTTCAGGTCTGTAACATAAATATTGCATTTTTAACTTCAGTCTATCTTTCTTCATATACATTTTTAAACAATTTACACTTATGACAACTTATAACAAAAACTTACATAAAAAAGGAGGCACAGATGGAGATCATTGCTCAACAATCTTTCTTACTACAGTCCAGAATTACTGAAAACACGAGACGAACACTTCTAACCAGAAAACACCAATATGCTCCCTACATCACCTGTGTCAAGTTTCAGAATGAAAATGAATCTCATTCGCAAGCTAACAACTCAAAACTTGCCTCGGAACTTGTTTCGTTTCGCTTTGTATCTGCGCTACCACACGAAAGGAAATAACACATTTTCACGTTTGTCTCAAACATCGACACCCTGAAATTGACTGATATCATTTCAAATATGGACACCGTGGAAATTGACTGTTTGATATCGCTCAAACATAGACTCACTGAAAATTCTTTGAATTATTGAACCCATGCCAGTGCTGGCTGTGTGTTTGTTTCAAATATGGACAAACTATGAGATGACTGATGTTGTCCCAAACATGGATGTACCAGGAACGTACTGTGTGATGTTGTTTGAAACATGGATACACCGAAAGTTGACTGTCTGATGCCGTTTTCTCGTTTCTATTTGCTGATTTAGAAGGCGTTCCTTGTGTAGGTGTCCAACGATGCATGTCTGTTCATGTGGCCATGTTTGAAAACACTGGACATTTCCCACGACAATTGTGAACAAACAAGGCCATTCTTTTGAGAAAAGAAATCACGTCATCAACTACAATCTCACATGTAATCATTAGTGTCTCGCTAATTATGATGGTATTAAGGAGAGTTTTTATTAGAAGTGAAAAATCAAGCTTTCTCTCTTGGGCAGACATCAAGTCGAGTTTTGGTTTAATCAACATGTGGCGGACATGATGCTTAAATCTCCTTAACGTCTATTTTCGAGAAGAATCACAGCAAGACATCGGAATAACAAGAAGTCATATTGAAAACCGCGGCATTTATCCACGCAGTGCCTGGCGTACATCAAAAAGATGAATTTATTTAAACGCTGGTTTACCTCCTAATTAAATGAAAAAAAAAGAAACAAAATAAAACCAGAGATCATCTGACAGAATCAAATTCATTTGAGTTAATCTTGTAGTTTGGCGCTCTGCACAGCCAGCACGGGCGGTTGGGCTTGATTATTTAAATTTTGGCTTACAACGTTTCCAATGAGAGAGCAGGCGTGAGGATATTAAAAATACGAATCCTGTAGCTACGGAACAATAATATCTCTATTTTCATTTCCAGCAAAGTCAGATTTTACAAAGACAAACATATTTACCTTTCATAAATCTGTAATTTTTCTCTCCGCTATTTGCTCAGAACTTTGATTGCATACCGTCTTAATTTCTCTCACAAACAATCAAGCCAAGAGCCTTGCTTGTTTGCTCGGAAACTCTCAAATCATGTTGCTGGCCGCACAGTCAACATCGCTCCCGCTGTGGCCGTCCCTAAGAGGCTTTCATGCTGTCCTGTTTGTTTCTTCTTCTCCGCCATCATCTTCTTCATCTGCGCTTTCTTTTCCCGCTTCTTTTCCTGTCTTGTTCCCTTGAATTCCCCCACCATATTTGCTGCATCCTGTGGCGGAATGATACACTATCCGAGAGAATATTTCCAGTCTGATGCCGTCTTGATTAAAAAGTTCTGGATGATTTCTTTCTTTTTTGTGTCCTGTAGTTTTCTTGTGTGTGTGTGTGTGTGTTTGCTTTCTTTCAAGTTTTCGTTATACGCCTGTTTGATATACGCCATTTTGCAACGCTTACGTAGTTGATTACTTTGAGAGGTAGACTCGTTATACATGGTCTAACTTCGTATTTACATCGTTTAAACGGGACGCACGTGTGTATTTCCCTTTAATCTTTTCTCGCCTTCAGTGTTTTTAAACTTATAGGTACTTATTACATATGCAATGTATATATAATAGATGCTATATATATATAAACACACAAGTTTGTGTTAAATATTTAATGCAGCAAAAACATGTTCACAAAACATGAAGGTATTATGATACGTTGATATCAGAACGTGTAGTGCAGGATGATAAGTGTTGATAATATGTTTGAAAATAAAAATATCAACAATAAACAGCGGGCAGTTGTAGAAATTCTCTGGGGAACTGGCGTTTGTGGGGAACTGTCGTGTGTGGGGAACTGTCGTTTGTGGGGAACTGTCGTGTGTGGGAAACTGTCGTTTGTGGGGAACTGTCGAGTGTGGGGAACTGTCGTGTGTGGGGAACTGTCGTTTGTGGGGAACTATCTTGTGTGGGGAACTGGTGTTTGTGGGAAACTGTCGTGTGTGGGGAACTGGCGTTTGTGGGGAATTGTCGTCTCTGAGGAAATATCGTGTGTGGGGTACTGTCGTTTATGGGAAACTGTCGTCTCTGGGGAATGGGATCTTCTGTGAGGGAAGATGCTGAAGAGAAGGATGTTAAAAAAATGCGCCTGCCACATTCGCAGATCTTCACTCGCTGATCTTCACTCGCAGATCTTCACTCGCAGATCTTCACTCGCTGATCTTCAGTCACAGATCTTCAGTCACAGATCTTCACTCGCAGATCTTCACTCACAGATCCTCACTCGCAGATCTTCACTCACAGATCTTCACTCGGAGATCTTCAGTCACAAATCTTCACTCGCAAACCTTCACTCACAAATCTTCACTCACAGATCTTCACTTACAGATCTTCACTTACAGATCTTCACTTACAAACCGTTACTCACAAACCTTCACTCACAAATCTTCACTCACAGATCTTCACTCGCAGATCTTCATTCACAGATCTTCACTCACAGATCTTCACTCATAGATCTTTACTCACAGATCTTCACTCACAGATCTTCACTCACAGATCTTCACTCATAGATCTTTACTCATAGATCTTCAATCATGAAGAACTTGTCCAAGTAAACAGACAGGAGCCTGCTGAACATGGTACGAAAGATGACGACACGGCAGACAAAAAAAACGCTTCATTAAAAAAAAAAACTTGTATCTTTGTTTTATCGTCGATGATCAATTCATATTCTCTGTTATCAGACTCTATGTTATTTTGTCACTACTATCAGACTTCTAATAATCTGTTCACTATTATCAGACTTCTAGTAATCTTTCCATTATTATCAGACTTCTAGTAATCTTTCCACTATCATCAGACTTCTAGTAATCTTTCCACTGTTATCAGACTTCTAGTAATCTTGCCACTATTATCAGACTTCTAGTAATCTTGCCACTATTATCAGACTTCTAGTAATCTTTCCACTATTATCAGACTTCTAGTAATCTTTCCACTATTATCAGACTTCTAGTAATCTTGCCACTATTATCAGACTTCTAGTAATCTTTCCACTATTATCAGACTTCTAGTAATCTTGCCACTATTATCAGACTTCTAGTAATCTTTCCACTATTATCAGACTTCTAGTAATCTTGCCACTATTATCAGACTTCTAGTAATCTTGCCACTATTATCAGACTTCTAGTAATCTTTCCACTATTATCAGACTTCTAGTAATCTTTCCACTATTATCAGACTTCTAGTAATCTTGCCACTATTATCAGACTTCTAGTAATCTTGCCACTATTGTCAGATTCTATTTTCCTACTATTACCGGAGATATTGTTCTGAGTGTTATCAGATTCTGATAACTTTTGTCACTATATTAGTGTCTTGATCACTGTCAAGGCTTAAATGTCACATTATTGTCAGATTTGTCGTCATGTTTTTTACCAAATGAATCTCCAGCTGCTGGTCGCGATGACACAGATGTCGTGCTATACAGCACTTTTTTCTTCTTTTTTCTCATCTTTTCTCAGACACTCATTTCACGTTTCACATTCCGTGTTTTCTAAAACTTGTTATTTAGTTTTAGACGGTGTGTGTGTGTGTGTGTGAGCGAGAGAGAGGGAGGAAGAGAGAAAGAGAGAGGAGAGAGACAAAGAAGGAAAGAGCGGAGAGAGAGAGAAAGAGAGAGGAGAGAGAGAGAAAGAGAGAGGATAGAGAGAAAAAGAGAGAGGAGAGAAGGAGAGAGAAAGCGCTGACATGAACATGATGATAATGGACTCGTTTTTTAATATATTTGTAGATGGTAAAGGAGGGGGGGTGGAGGTGTGGGTCTGTTTCCTGGATATATGTGAAAGAGGGAGTGTCTTGGATTGTTTCTTGGATCTATGTGGAAGAGAGAGTGTATGGACGTTTATTGGATGTTTGTTGGTGTGGGAGTGTATGGATGTTTATTGAATGTATGATGGGGTGGGAGTATATTGACGGTTAATGGATGTATGTTGTGTTGGGAGTGTATGGAGGTTTAGATAACGCATTGGCCATATCTTGAAGATTTTCTTCTGTATCAAGGTCAAAAGATTTTTTGAGGAGAGATTAAAATGAGTACAAAGCTGATTCTAAGGACTGTTATAGCCGGAGGTGGGGTGGGGGATACGCTCTCCACTCCAGCGGCGTGCATCTGAAACAGCCTCTGACAGTCAAGTCCAGCTCCTGGCTTTCTCGTGGTAGAACTGTTTAAACTGACAGGAGAAGGGGCGAAGGAGAATATCTGGCGCCTGAAAACCAGACACTTCGGGTAGATGAGAGTCATGTCATCCCCCGCTGCTGGTGAGATTCTTCAGTTGCCGTGCGTGGAGTGGGGCTCCCCCCGACCAGTGAAGAAAGGTGCGAATGGGGTTGCCGCGCGGCATCCCTGTAGAAAAGGTGAAAGAAAGGATTAAGTGAAGTAAACAGTAGTCAGATCACAGTATCTCTGGTCTGAAGGTCAGCCACGTCCTATGTGCGCTCATATCGGGCGAAATGCCTGAACCGTCTTAATCCAGAGGTTAAGACACTGCTGGCGAGATTCTTCGGATGCCGCGCGTGGAGAGAAACTCCTGCCGGCCAATGAAGAAAGTGCGAAAACGAAATCAGGGTTGCCGTGCGGAGCCGGTGTGAAAAGTTGATGGAAAGGATAAAGTGAAGCTTAGCCGGTATGTCCAGTGGTCTCGCGGCGACAGCATCTCATACCACGGCACCTCTGCTCTAGAGGCAGGCCACGTCCGATATACACCCATACTGGTGAAATATGCCTAAACCGGCTTAAACCAGGGGTGAAACTTGAAGGCTACGCATGTCACGGTGCCTCCATTCTAGCGTCGGTCACGTCCTAAACACGCACATACTGGGATAATATGCCTAAACCGGCTCAAGCCAGGGGTGAAACTTACTAGTGGCGATTGATTGATTGATTGATTGATCTTTATTTCAAAAGGGTTAAGAATTGGGCACGCAGGCCCGTCTGACATTCTGCCCTGTATCATACATTAGGGATTCGTCCTCATGGACAAAAGCTCCGTCCTGGTCACAACTAGGAAGGGTAGCGGCCACGACCGCAAAATGCTGAAGTCGGAGACACTGGACCAGGGCAGTCTAGATAGGCAACCACATCTCACCCGGCGAGGATGTATGCGTATCCTAACCACGCTGAGGTTTTCCGGTGAGAAAGTCCAACTCTGGCCTGGGTGGGCTACCACCTCACACCCAACGGGGATATACTGACATCCAAAACACGTCGAGGTTTTCCGGTGAGAAAGTCCAACTCTAGACTAAACTGGTGCAACGAAAACCACGGTGTCACGCATTCCCGCTTCTGAGACCCACCAAGAATACAGGCTCAAGCCCTGCGATACTCTGAACCTCTTGTGGTCCTCTTGTGGATCTCGTGTGGTCCTTTCGGGGACCACAGGAGGACCACGGGGCCTATCGAGGACCACAGGAGTAAATTCAGGAGGATCAAGGGGCGGTCTTGGTGGTAGAAGCGAACGAAGAAGAAGAAGAGAGTACAAACCTTTGTAAGATAGATCATGCCGTCATCGCTTCTTCATTATTGTCTTCATCGCTTTCTTCAGTATTGTCGTCATCATCTTTCGCATTATTGTTGTCATCAAGAACCTTGACAGTTATCATGTTTCTCCACATATTTCCATCCCTGATGTGTTCCATCACATCAAGCCATTGATACATTTCATCAGAAAACGACATTGATGTATTTCATCACATCACGACATTGATGTATCCAATCAGATCAGCTGCTTCATTCCTGTTGGAGTGTTCCTGTCAGACCGTCCCTTATCTTTCCGCTCGGCTTTCTTCTGCTTCTTGCGACGTTTACTTTTCCTGTTGTCGTGGCATTTGGAACTTAAACACTTTCCCAACACAAGTGCATTCAACGCTGACTGTGTTATTATTACTACTTCACAACTACCGTGGTTACTGTCCTGTTTGTACGGGACTCACAGACTAGAAGCTTGTGCTTAATTTTTCACTCTTCTCCAAGTCCCGTTTTTTTTTTTCATCTCCGTAAAATAAATTCTTTATCAGTCTCTTTGATAACACTCCAGCGTCTGTATAAAGTCATGTCTTTCCATCCCTGTACACACACATTCTCTCTCTCTCTCTCTCCTCTCTGTTTTTTATTTGTCTCAGTGATGCGTATCTTTCTTCATGTGGTACTCTGACGTTTAAGTTATCTCACCAGAAACTGCCACGGTCGTGCTAGTTAATTACATGTTTCTGTATGATTGTGACAGAGAAGTTGAGAAGACTTTCAACAAAAGAAACAACAGAACAGGCTTACACATAAGTCGCAGAATATATACTACATCATGTCTAAGACGTACATTGAAAGTTATTGTAGAAGACGAGTTTTTTATTTCTGTTGGCGTCTCGCAACTTTTAGAAAAAATGTTTGTGATGTAGTTTGTTACAGGATACAATTTGTCCTATCATGGACGACGCAATTGTTTGTAAGTTGTGTATCCGAGAGTTCTTCGGTCCAATGTAGACTGGTGGTATAGTGTGTACTTTAATGTAGTGTAGTGGTATAACATGTACTTTAATGTAGTGTAGTGGTATAACATGTACTTTAATGTAGTGTAGTGGTATAACATGTACTTTAATGTAGTGTAGTGGTATAACATGTACTTTAATGTATTGTAGTGGTATAACATGTACTTTAATGTAGTGTAGTGGTATAACATGTACTTTAATGTATTGTAGTGGTATAACATGTACTTTAATGTAGTGTAGTGGTATAACATGTACTTTAATGTATTGTAGTGGTATAACATGTACTTTAATGTAGTGTAGTGGTATAACATGTACTTTAATGTAGTGTAGTGGTATAACATGTACTTTAATGTAGTGTAGTGGTATAACATGTACTTTAATGTAGTGTAGTGGTATAACATGTACTTTAATGTAGCTTACAGGGAAATAATGCTATTTCTATTTTCTCAACAACAACAACAACAACAACAAAAATGTATATACATAAATAGGAGAGGGGGAGAAGGAGAGAAAGAGAGAGAGAGAGAGAGCGAGACAGAGAGAGAAGAAGTAAGGAGAGAGTGCAAAAACGAAACGTAAATCAATGTGTTAGAGATATTAGTGCTGGTGGTATGTCCTGCGAACTCGAGGTAGCCAAGACCCTTGCTAACTTAATTGTGTCCTCCTGTTACATTACTGTCAGTTGTACTGACTGAGATCCAGCTTGTATCCCATACAAAGAAACAAAAACATAAACCAATGTCCAGTCTTTTTCTTCACTTACATTGTTTAAACCTTTCTTTACTACACAAGAGAGATTCAGAATCACAATTTGAGTAAAGAAAATGATGAACTTAACGTGTATACGACAAGTGAGGTTTTGATCCCAAAATACCCAGGGACTATAGTGTCCTCTCAGGGTGCACTCTTCTTTATTTCGAGAAATCTTCTGACTCAACAGCTGTCAGGCTGGACTTCTGCTCCACGGAACTCACATGCAGAAAGTCAAGAAAGCGCTTCTTCGCTACAAGTTCTGTCCTAGCTAATCTATGAAGAGAGGCTTCTTCGTTACAAGTTCTAGTCTAGCTAATCTATGAAGAGTGGCTTCTTCGTTACAAGTTCTAGTCTAGCTAATCTATGAAGAGAGGCTTCTTCGTTACAAGTTCTAGTCTAGCTAATCTATGAAGAGAGGCTTCTTCGTTACAAGTTCTAGTCTAGCTAATCTATGAAGAGGCTTCTTCGTTACAAGTTCTAGTCTAGCTAATCTATGAAGAGAGGCTTCTTCGTTACAAGTTCTAGTCTAGCTAATCTATGAAGAGAGGCTTCTTCGTTACAAGTTCTAGTCTAGCTAATCTATGAGAGAGGCTTCTTCGTTACAAGTTTTAGCCTAGCTAATCTACCAGGAGAGCACTTCTCCGCTACAAGTTTTAGCCTAGTTAATCTACCAGGAGAGCACTTCTCTGCTACAAGTTTTAGCCTAGCTAATCTACCAGGAGAGCACTTCTCTGCTACAAGTGAGGTTTTGATCCCAAAATACCCAGGGACTATAGTGTCCTCTCAGGGTGCACTCTTCTTTGTGTCGAGAAATCTTCTGACTCAACAGCTGTCAGGCTGGACTTCTGCTCCACAGAACTCACATGCAGAAAGTCAAGAAAGCGCTTCTTCGCTACAAGTTCTGTCCTAGCTAATCTATGAAGAGAGGCTTCTTCGTTACAAGTTCTAGTCTAGCTAATCTATGAAGAGTGGCTTCTTCGTTACAAGTTCTAGTCTAGCTAATCTATGAAGAGAGGCTTCTTCGTTACAAGTTCTAGTCTAGCTAATCTATGAAGAGAGGCTTCTTCGTTACAAGTTCTAGTCTAGCTAATCTATGAAGAGAGGCTTCTTCGTTACAAGTTCTAGTCTAGCTAATCTATGAAGAGAGGCTTCTTCGTTACAAGTTCTAGTCTAGCTAATCTATGAAGAGAGGCTTCTTCGTTACAAGTTCTAGTCTAGCTAATCTATGAAGAGAGGCTTCTTCGTTACAAGTTTTAGCCTAGCTAATCTACCAGGAGAGCACTTCTCCGCTACAAGTTTTAGCCTAGTTAATCTACCAGGAGAGCACTTCTCTGCTACAAGTTTTAGCCTAGCTAATCTACCAGGAGAGCACTTCTCCGCTACAAGTTTTAGCCTAGCTAATCTACCAGGAGAGCACTTCTCCGCTACAAGTTTTAGCCTAGCTAATCTACCAGGAGAGCACTTCTCCGCTACAAGTTTTAGCCTAGCTAATCTACCAGGAGAACACTTCTCCGCTACAAGTTTTAGCCTAGCTAATCTACCAGGAGAGCACTTCTCTGCTACAAGTTTTAGCCTAGCTAATCTACCAGGAGAACACTTCTCCGCTACAAGTTTTAGCCTAGCTAATCTACCAGGAGAGCACTTCTCCGCTACAAGTTTTAGCCTAGCTAATCTACCAGGAGAGCACTTCTCCGCTACAAGTTTTAGCCTAGCTAATCTACCAGGAGAACACTTCTGGACTTTTGGCTCTGCAAAGCGTCCTTCCCTATGTCCTGCCAATTAATTTCTCTCTTCTGACTCCCTTTAACTTTTCACCATGTCATCTCTTCCATAATGTCTCAGCTATTGCATATCTACCATTAAGGCTGTTGTGACACATCAGCAGGTGTTTCTCAGCTCTGAAAGAAAGCGAGACAACAGCTTCTTGGCTCTAATTCTGGTAATGACCAACATCACGATATTTAACTAGCTAGCAAATGTCCACGTCTTTAGCACAAGGTCAGCAGCAAGGAGCTCTGATTCTTTCATACAACAAGATGAGCAACTTGTAAACATCCTTATGTTCAGAACAGTTTGTAGTCTTAAGTTTGTAGCTAGATGTTTACTGTCATGCCTGGAAACTTAACAGTTTGTAATCTTAAGTTTGTAGCTAGATTTTTGTGGTCAAATGTAAAAGCTTAACAGTTTGTTCTCTTAAGTTTGTAGTTAGATGTCTGTTGTTATGCCTGGAAACTTACTCTACAATCAAGACCCCCATGTCTATTGTTATGCCTATAAACTTACCCTACAGTCAAGACCCCCATGTCTGCTGTTATGTCTGGAAACCTACTCTACAATCAAGACCCCCATGTCTATTGTTATACCTGGAAACCTAATCTATATTCAAGACCCCCATGTCTGCTGTTATGCCTGTAAACTTACCTAGAGTCAAGACCCCCATGTCTATTGTTATGCCTATAAACTTACCCTACAGTCAAGACCCCCATGTCTGTTATTATGCCTATAAACTTACCCTACAGTCAAGACCCCCATGTCTGTTATTATGCCTATAAACTTACCCTACAGTCAAAATCCCCATGTCTGTTATTATGCCTGTAAACTTACCCTACAGTCAAAACCCCCATGTCTGTTATTATGCCTATAAACTTACCCTACAGTCAAGACCCCCATGTCTGTTATTATGCCTATAAACTTACCCTACAGTCAAAACCCCCATGTCTGTTATTATGCCTATAAACTTACCCTACAGTCAAGACCCCCATGTCTGTTATTATGCCTATAAACTTACCCTACAGTCAAGACCCCCATGTCTGTTATTATGCCTATAAACTTACCCTACAGTCAAGACCCCCATGTCTGTTATTATGCCTATAAACTTACCCTACAGTCAAGAACCCCATGTCTGTTATTATGCCTATAAACTTACCCTACAGTCAAAACCCCCATGTCTGTTATTATGCCTATAAACTTACCCTACAGTCAAGACCCCCATGTCTGTTATTATGCCTATAAACTTACCCTACAGTCAAAACCCCCATGTCTGTTATTATGCCTATAAACTTACCCTACAGTCAAAACCCCCATGTCTATTGTTATACCTGGAAACTTTCTCTATAGTCAAGACCCCCATGTCTATTGTTATGCCTGGAAACTTTCTCTATAGCCAAGACCCCCATGTCTATTGTTATACCTGGAAACTTTCTCTATAGCCAAGACCCCCATGTCTATTGTCATACCTGGAAACTTACCCTACAGTCAAGACCCTGAATGTCTCCATGCTTTTGGCGAGAAACTTTAGTTCTCTGTGAGGTTCGCGTGTGAACTGACCTGATGGGAAAGAAACTTGGTGGTTACGCTCTGAAATACTGACAACTTTCAGTTTGTCATAACTACAGACAGAGAAGTCATGAAATGTAATCTGTGATGGAAGACGCAGGTGTCAAGACAGCGTGTCTACATCTCCAGGTTGTGAAAGTGGCCAGATTATGATAACAACTGAATGACAGCCCACACAGAGTCGAACCTTATCCTCAGCTAAGTCCAGGCAGTCAGAGCACCCACTTTAAGAAAGATAACGCGGATAGCTGGGCCGGTAATACTGACCCATCCAGCTCTGACGTCCTATAGCCCCGGTCAATGGAAATATGAAGTCTCTAGCGCTGCAGACATTAGAGAAGTGGTCTTCAAAAGCTAAGAAACACTGCATGATAAATTCATGATAAATTCTCATAACATGGTTAGTTTGCGACCCTTGCAATGATGTTTGTAGTTCTCAAAAGAGAAGAAGAGAAAAAAGAGATGGGAAGATAAGAGAAGAGTTCGGAAAAGAGAACGAAAGTGAAGAGAAAAGAAGATATGAGAAAAGAGAAGGGAAGAGAAGATAAGAGAACTGAAAAGAAGAGAAGAGAAAAGATAACGAAAGGGAAGAGAAAAGAAGAAGAGAAAAGAGAAGGGAAGACAAGAGAAAGGAAGAATGGAGAAGAAAATGGAAAAGAAGAGAAGAAAAAAGTAGAGATCGGAGAAGAGAACGAAAGGGAAGAGAATAGAAAAGATGAGAAAAGAGAAGGGAAGAGAAGAGAAAAGTAAAGATTAGAAAAGATAAGAGAAGAGAAGAGAAGAGAAGAAATGAGAAAATAAGAGACGAGAAAAGAAAAGGGAAGAGATTGATTGATTGATCTTTATTTCAAAAGGGTTAAGAATTGTGCACGCATGCCCGTCTAACATTCTGCCCTTTATCATACCTCTTTCACTCTATTCCAGACATTCTACAAATATGCTGTTCATATAACAAACATAACTAACATTGAAGCTGAGAGACATAAAATAAAATATAACATTTACGTTTCGCTCTTAAACATTCACTCAGTACAGAAGTAACTACATACATATATAAATGAAGTAACTACATAAATGAAGTAACTACATACATATATAAATGAAGTAACTACATACATATATAAATGACTATCTACTAAACAAAAATTTGGAGACTGTTCAGAATAAACAATTAACTATCTTCGGTGTCTGTAAGAGAAGTTTAAGATAACTTAAGAGAACTTAACTTAAGAGAAAAGAGAAGGGAAGAGAAGAGATAAGAAAAGAAGACATGAGAAAAGAAGACATGAGAAAAGAGAAAGGAAGAGAAGAAAGAAGAGAGGACAGGAGAGGACAAGAGATGAGAGAAGAAAAGAGAAGTGATGAGAGGATAGGATGGGAGAAAAGATAAAAAAGAAGGAAAAAGGAGATGTGTGAAGAGAAAAGAAGACAGAAGAGGAGATGACAGAAGAGAAGTGAAATGAAGAGAAGGTAATAAAAGAGAGGAGAAGTGATAAGAGAAGAGAAGAAAGAGATAAGAGAAAATGAACCATAAATCACATAATTTCTTTTTTCCTAAAACTGCACTTTGACCAACTCACAAACTTTTAACGTAATGTTTCCATAGACTGATAATATCTGTCGTCCCAGAGTTTTTGTATATTTCGTCATTTTTATTGTTTATATTATTTTAAAAAATCAGAAACAAGGTAAAAGATCTTAAATATAAGATGCTGAAAACAAGGATGTTGAAAACTGGTCCTAATAGAAATGTTAGAAATAACAGATACATAAAACTACTCAAGCTTTTGGCTTTTCTTCTACAACTATCATGGTGGCACAAGTTAACAGAGTTTCTTGTATCAGACAGTCTTAACAGTTTCTTGTATTAGTCCTAACAGAGTTTCTTGTATCAGACTCTCTTAACAGTTTCTTCTATTAGTCTTAACAGAGTTTCTTGTATCAGACTCTCTTAACAGTTTCTTCTATTAGTCTTAACAGAGTTTCTTGTATCAGACAGTCTTAACAGTTTCTTGTATTAGTCTTAACAGAGTTTCTTCTATCAGACTCTCTTAACAGTTTCTTCTATTAGTCTTAGCAGAGTTTCTTGTATCAGACAGTCTTAACAGAGTTTCTTGTATCAGACAGACTTAACAGAGTTTCTTGTATCAGACAGTCTTAACAGAGTTTCTTGTATCAGGCAGGCTTAACACAGTTTCTTGTATCAGGAAGTTTAAGCTGTGTTGTATATTTACAAGAAAACTGCAGGAAAAGTTATGAGGGCAATTTTTACTTCATTTTCAGGCCAGGTAAGCGGCTAAGAGATTTGTTTACTCTCTCTCTCTCTCATATTCTTTACCCAGGTAGGTGTCTAAAGGACTTGTTTACTCTCTCTCTCTCTCTCTCTCTCTCTCTCGTGCTCTTTATCCAGGTAAGCGGAAAAAGGAATTGTTTACTCTCTCTCTCTCTCTCTCGTGCTCTTTACCCAGGTAAGCGGCTAAAAGAATTGTTTACTCTCTCTCTCTCGTGCTCTTTACCCAGGTAAGCGGCTAAAGGAATTGTTTACTCTCTCTCTCTCTCTCGTGCTCTTTACCCAGGTAAGCGGCTAAAAGAATTGTTTACTCTCTCTCTCTCTCTCTCTCGCTCTTTACCCAGATAAGCAGCTAAAGGAATTATTTACTCTCTCTCTCGCTTTTTACCCAGGTAAGCGGCTAAAGGAATTATTTTCTCTCTCTCTCTCTCTCGTGCTCTTTACCCAGGTAAGCGGCTAAAAGAATTGTTTACTCTCTCTCTCTCTCTCTCTCTCTCTCTTTCATGCTCTTTACCCAGGTAAGCGGCTAAAAGAATTGTTTACTCTCTCTCTCTCTCTCATGCCCTTAACCCAGGTAAGCGGCTAAAAGAATTGTTTACTCTCTCTCTCTCTCTCTCATGCTCTTTACCCAGGTAAGCGGCTAAAAGAATTGTTTACTCTCTCTCTCTCTTTACCCAGGTAAGCGGCTAAAGGAATTGTTTACTCTCTCTCTCTCTCTCTCTCGTGCTCTTTACCCAGGTAAGCGGCTAATAGAATTGTTTGCTCTCTCTCTCGCTCTTTATCCAGGTAAGCGGCTAAAGGAATTGTTTACTCTCTCTCTCTCGTGCACTTTACCCAGGTAAGCGGCTAAAGGAATTGTTTACTCTCTCTCTCTCTCTCTCTCATGCTCTTTACCCAGGTAAGTGGCTAAAGGAATTGTTTACTCTCTCTCTCATGCTCTTTACCCAGGTAAGCGTCTAAAGGAATTATTTATTCTCTCTCTCTCACACACACACACACATGCTCTTTATCCAGTTAAGCGGCTAAAGGAATTATTTACTCACTCTCTCTCACGTGCTCTTTAAACGGCTAAAGGAATAGTTTACTATCTCTCACGTGCTCCTTACTCAGGTAAGCGGCTAAAGGAATTGTTTACTCTCTCTCCCTCTCTCTCTCTCTCTCTCTCTTCTCTCTCTTCTCTCTCTCTCCCACATGGTCCTTACTCAGATAAATGGCTAAAGGAATAGTTTACTATCTCTCACGTGCTCCTTACTCAGGTAAGCGGTTAAAGGAATTGTTTTCTCTCTCTCTCTCTCTCTCTGTCTCACGTGCTCTTTACCCAGTTAACGGCTAAATAAGTTGCTTACTCTCTCTGTCTAGTTCATACTCTTTACACAGATAAGCGGGTAAAGGAATTGTTTGCTCTCTCCCATATGCTCTTTACCTTGGTAATTAAGACAAACGTATAAAAATAGACATTCATTCATTTATGTACATGTCCGTTGAGGAAACCTTGCCTCCCTAACAGCACTCCTGTAGCCCTCTCGGTTGTGAGCAAGATGGCCTGCTGCTGATGCATTCATTTGCAGATCATCAATGATGTCTTGCAGCCATCTTCGCCTTGGTCTTCCTCTCTTTCTTTTTCCCATTATGTATCCTTCCAAGACAGTTTTCTCTAGATTATCATAACGTTTAATGTGTCCAAAAATATTTAAGTTTCTCACTTTAATCCTTTTTACCAGCCTTCTTCAATATTAAGTTCTTGTAGTATAGACATATTTGTTCTTTTCTGTGTCAATGATATTTGAAGAACTCTTCTGTAGCATTTACATTCATAGTCATTTATGTGTTTCCCAGCTGTTTTGTTAAGTGTCCAGGTCTCACAGGCATATGTTGTGATGGGAAAGATGCATGCCTTTAAAAATCTTATTTTTGTAGTTCTGTCTGTTCCTCTCCACAGATTCTTTATTTGTTTTACTTTCTGAAGAGCGATATATGTCCTCCTTTTAACTTCCCTCATTATATCTCCATTATTAGCAGTGATCCAAGATATTCAAAACTCTCCACTTCTTCCAATTTTTCCTCATTGATACATATTTCAGCTGCCTTATTTGTTTTGTCAGTTGTCATCAATTTAGTTTTCTTCGCATTAAGATAGAGGTTTTTCTCTTCGCTGTTCTTACGGACTGATATAATTAGTTTTTCCATTCTTTTTTGCATTGTGGACAGTAATATTGTGTCATTAGCAAATCTAATTTCTGGTATTTCATAACCTCCAATTGTTATGGCATCGTAATATTCTTTGTCTACATCTTCTCTAATATTCCTCATATTTTCAGTATACAAATAAATAAGTAAGGCCTTATAACATATGCACCCTTGACAGATCCCTTGTTTTATGTCAAACCAAGTTGTTGTTTCACCATTTATTCTTACTGCTGTCTGTTGGTCTAGATACAGCAGTGATGTTAATTGTATCAATTGTGTTGCAAATCCCATTTTTTCCATTATTTCCCAAAGTTTCTGGTGGTGTACACAATCAAATGTCTTTCAATAGTCTATAAAAGATAAATATAGATTCACATTAAACTCTCTGCTTTTCTCTATTATTAATCTTATATTGAATATATGATCTCTTGATCCTCTTCCTTGCCTGAAACCAGCTTGGACCATATTGACTTCTTCTTCTATTTTCTTACGAAGTTTACCCATTATAATTTTTAACAGAATTTCACTAGCATGACTAATCAGGGCAACAGTTTTGTAGTTTGTGGATAATTTCAGGGTACCTTTTTTTGGCAGTGGTATGAATACAGTTTCCGTAACGACCCGGCATCGAGTGGTACGAGTTCAGGAACAATGCAGAGATAAGACAGATGAGCGAACAACAACCAGTCTCATGGGTTATCAGGAAAAGGAGATGGACATATGTTGGTCACTTGATGAGAAGAAACGATCAGAGAATCCCAAAACAAGCTATCAAGTGGAACACAACAGGCCAAGGAGAAAGAGGCAGTCTGCGTGAAACTCTGAAGAGGACATTGTTAGAGAGAAGCCAAATTAACAGGCATAAAATCCCTTGGTGTGGTTGAAAGACTCGCCGAAGACAGTAAAAATTGGCGAACTACTTTGTGAGCCCTATGTGACGTTTAACGGCATGTGAAGGATGTAAGATATAAGATAAGATGAATACAGTTCTTTTCCATTCGTTTGGCCAAATACCTGAATACCATATCTTTTTACATAGTGCATGGCAGATTGTTGCACATTTCTTTCCTCCTGCTTTAATAAGTTCAGCTGTTATCTCATCACATCCTGGTGATTTACCATTTTTCAGATTCTTTATTGCCAATAAAACTTCTATTGTCGGTTCGGGTTTTTTCTCCTCCAATAATAATTCACACTGTTGATTTCTGCTTTCACAGTCAGTTGCTTCATACATTCCTCTGCAATATTCCTTCTATCTTTCTAGAATTTCCTCTGTCTCTGTCAAGGTATTCCCCATCTTGTCACAATTACATTTCACGTCAATGTCTTCATTTCTTTAAACATTTCACTACCTCTTCCACACTTCTGATGTTCTTCTCTTCTTTCACAACAATCTTGTATGCATTGTTTTTTGTCTTTTTTATGTTTCTTCGTACTTCTTTTGTTAAAGGTTTATATTCCTCTTTGTTGTTGTTTGTCACTTTCCATTGCGTCTTCATTTCTCTACGTTGTTTTATCAGTTCTATTATGTCTGCTGTAATCCATCCATTCTTTTGTGTTTTCTTTACTGGAACCATGTCTTTAGCTGTTGTTATTAAGATATCTCTGGCCTGAGTAGCCAATTCATCTGGTGTCATCTCCTCCTGTACAGCCATCAGGATTTCGAAACGATTTTTCACTTCTATACCATATTGTTCTGGTGTTTTTGTAATATCAAAGCGGAGTGGTCTTGATCTCGTAACTGTCTTTTCCTTAATTTATGTCTTTTTTTCTGTATGTCTTTATGTGTGGTATTAATAACTCATGGTCCGTGTCACAATCAGCACCTAGTAAAGTTTTTGCTGATGTTATACTTGATCTCCACCTTCTTTGCACTAAAATGTAATCTGTTTGACTCTTGGTTTTCCCATCAGGTGATGTCCATGTGTAAAGTCTTCTTGGATGCTGTTTTAAAAGTGTGTTAGCGATCATTAGCTCATTTTCCATGCAAAACGCCATTAGATTGTCACCTGCCTTATTTCTATGTCCTGTGGTAAATTTCCCTACAACATGTCCTTCGTCTTCTGCTCTTTATGTACCAATCTTTGCATTAAAATCTCCCATTATTAATACATATTTTTCCGTACCTGGTCTATCATCGTTTGCAGTGTGTTATAAAAGTCTTCTACTTCCTCTTCTTCTACTGCTGATGTAGGTGCACATATCTAGATGATTGTTACATTTCTAGGAGTGCCCTTAAGTCCGATTGTTAGGATTCTATCACTTACTGGATTGTAGCCTAGTAATGCTTTTGATGTTGATTTGTCCAAGTAAAAAGCCACTCCATTCTTTCCTCCTACTTCTCCACCAAAGATTATAAAGGTATTATCATTTTCGCTCTTGAAGTGTCCTGATCCTTTCCATCGATGTTCGTAGATTCCCAAAATGTGTATCCCCGTTCTTGTCTTCTAAAAGTAAACACTTTTTAGAAATACCTTAAATCTTTCAGTCCAGTATGTAAGTAACATTAAATAGTTAATAACTACTACTTGTCAACAAAAAGTCAACAAAAATCAGCCAGGTATTGTCATTCAACAGACGACAGACAGTCTGAATCAAATACAAGACATACTAGCCAGGAGACAGACACTTGGAAACGTTTGTAAAATATTTTTCTGACTGCAGAGACCATGGAAGTGGCGACAAATGTGAGGGAGCAGACACTGATCGGTACAAACATGACACGAATCTGTGGTCACGTGACAACATGGCACTTGATCTAGAACGACGGAATCATAACAGAGACGAGTGCCAGAACTGCGAGGTCAACAATCAGGAGTTACCCCCAGAAAGAGTAACAGAGAGACACTGAACATATTCCAGCATTGATATAGAGCTGAACGTATAGCTCAGATATAGTCTTGTTTGCACTTCTTGTGCAAAATCAACATGGACACACTTAAGTCACTTTTCGCCCACTAACTAAATCTTACTATTTTCAGTGCTGTAGCTGATAGAGCTGGTAAATGATTGGCGTGTTGATACCTTAAGCCCGGCCATCTATCCGCTTGCGATAAGAAAGTCCTTGATATCTCCTATAACTTTCAATCTTCTCCGCGTTCAGTGGTGTGGGGCGACTCAGTTCATGAGCTTCTTTGTTTGTCCATGTTTTCATTAAAAAGAGAATTTGACAAACGATAGCTCAGGCGGTTCTCTACAGTAGATTATAATCCGTAGGTTTATTGTTAGGTTTAGCTGGCTCCGAACAAAACATCCAGATACTTCTGCCAAATCTCCTCGCAGCAGTGTCAACGTTTCAGAAACTGTGACGCCAAGAATCTTTTCTTCAGGTGCGTGCCGTTGTTCTGGTTTTCATGCGGGCGCAAAATATTCCCTACAGGCTGACAACACTCTTAAATTCTAGTGTTATATTTGATATTCTCAGATCTGACATGCGACCTAACTGTGTGCTTCTAACTTCAGTGCTAGCGTTAGATTTCATATCTCAGATTTCTAGCCTCAGTGCTAGCTTCAGATTTCATATCTCAGACTTATAGCCTCGCTGCTAGCGTTAGATTTCATATCTTTCGAGATCTCGTAGATCTCTGTTCTCAGCGCTAGTGTCAGATTTGATCAAATCAGTTCTGATGTATTACACATCTGTTTCTCATAGCTAGTGTCAGATCTTATAAGTGAACTCCTGCACGATATTTCAGTCACTGTTTAGTTTTGATGACAAAAATTGCCAAACCTTCCTAGTACTTCTCATCCACACACTTACCTAGTACTCTTCATCCACACATTTACCTAGTATTCTCATCCACACACTTACCTAGTATTTTCATCCACACACTTACCTAGTATTCTCAACCACACACTTACCTAGTATTCTCATCCACACACTTACTTAGTATTCTCATCCACACACGTACCTAGTACTCTTCATCCACACACTTACCTAGTATTCTCATCCACACACTTACTTAGTATTCTCATCCACACACGTACCTAGTACTCTTCATCCACACACTTACAAGCAGGAAGTTTCTATTAATTAAATCTTTATCTACGGCCATCTCTGAAATCAGGGGAGAATACAACGAGCTGAAAGTTCCAGACATTGATGTCAGAAATTCTTCCATTGATTTTTTTACGCCCAAAAATTACTCCTGCACCACAAGGATAAGGCAGTTTCTTATATCAACACAAGCTTGTCATTGTAGATGTGTAAAGTAATGTACTTATATCAACACAAGCTTGTCACTGTAGATGTGTAAAGTAATGTACTTATAACAAAACAAGCTTGTCAGTATAGATGTGTAAAGTAATGTACTTATAACAAAACAAGCTTGTCATTGTAGATGTGTAAAGTAATGTACTTATATCAACACAAGCTTGTCATTGTAGATGTGTAAAGTAATGTACTTATATCAACACAAGCTTGCCATTGCAGATGTGTAAAGTAATGTACTTATATCAACACAAGCTTGCCATTGTAGATGTGTAAAGTAATGTACTTATAACAACACAAGCTTGCCATTGCAGATGTCTAAAGTAATGTTATCTTTCATTCATTCATTCCTTTGCATGTCCCTTGCGGAACTTTGCCTCCCAAACAGCACTCCTGTAGGCCTCTCGGTTGTGAACAAGATGGCCTGCTGTTATCTTACATGTGTTATTTCATGGAGACTAATGCTAGCAGTTCACAGCATTCGTTAGCCATTGTGATGGGGAATCACGACAGAAAACTATGACAGACAAACATTGTTTGCATAACTGTTTGGAAGCCATAGTAGGTAGTAGTATGAGAAACACTGGCGAATGGCTGCTGCTGTGTCTAACCGGACAGCGGGCGCTTGATGGGGGAAACCTCGTGTGCGCCATGTTAACAGGCTAAGTATGACAGAGACAGTCACCTGACTTAACACTGTCAGGGGAGTGGATTCAAATCTCAGATTTCTAGCCTCAGTGCTAGCTTCAGATTTCATATCTCAGACTTATAGCCTCGCTGCTAGCGTTAGATTTCATATCTTTCGAGATCTCGTAGATCTCTGTTCTCAGCGCTAGTGTCAGATTTGATCAAATCAATTCTGATGTATTACACATCTGTTTCTCATAGCTAGTGTCAGATCTTATAAGTGAACTCCTGCACGATATTTCAGTCACTGTTTAGTTTTGATGACAAAAATTGCCAAACCTTCCTAGTACTTCTCATCCACACACTTACCTAGTACTCTTCATCCACACACTTACCTAGTACTCTTCATCCACACACTTACCTAATACTCTTCATCCACACACTTACCTAGTACTCTTCATCCACACACTTACCTAGTATTCTCATCCACACACTTACCTAGTATTTTCATCCACACACTTACCTAGTACTCTTCATCCACACACTTACCTAGTATTCTCATCCACACACTTACCTAGTATTTTCATCCACACACTTACCTAGTATTCTCAACCACACACTTACCTAGTATTCTCATCCACACACTTACTTAGTATTCTCATCCACACACTTACCTAGTACTCTTCATCCACACACTTACCTAGTACTCTTCATCCACACACTTACTTAGTATTCTCATCCACACACGTACCTAGTACTCTTCATCCACACACTTACAAGCAGGAAGTTTCTATTAATTAAATCTTTATCTACGGCCATCTCTGAAACCAGGAGAGAATACAACGAGCTGAAAGTTCCAGACATTGATGTCAGAAATTCTTCCATTGATTTTTTTACGCCCAAAAATTACTCCTGCACCACAAGGATAAGGCAGTTTCTTATATCAACACAAGCCTGTCACTGTAGATGTGTAAAGTAATGTACTTATATCAACACAAGCTTGCCATTGCAGATGTCTAAAGTAATGTTATCTTACATGTGTTATTTCATGGAGACTAATGCTAGCAGTTCACAGCATTCGTTAGCCATTGTGATGGGGAATCACGACAGAAAACTATGACAGACAAACATTGTTTGCATAACTGTTTGGAAGCCATAGTAGGTAGTAGTATGAGAAACACTGGCGAATGGCTGGTGCTGTGTCTAACCGGACAGCGGGCGCTTGATGGGGGAAACCTCGTGTGCTCCATGTTAACAGGCTAAGTATGACAGAGACAGTCAGCTGACTTAACACTGTCAGGGGAGTGGATTCAAACCCGGCTCCAGTGTGCTCCTGTCATGGTGACTGTAAAAGCTGGATCCTATCATTTGACTGACTGAACTCCTTTCTAAACTGGAGAATTTCTATCTGCAAGACGAGACACACCAGACCACATTTACCACACGGTCTAAGTGTATTAAGGAAAGAGGTGGATTATTCGCGAGAAAAACAGTCCAAACAACAAGGAGCTGCTTCAGAAAGTTGTAAACTGAGAACACTGGAAATCAGAAACAAGGAAAAACAGAACAGAACAAAACAAAACAGAACAAAACAACACAGAACAAAATAACAGAAGAATCCAGAGCAGAGAACTTTATTTTTCAGTGCTGGAAATTCTCAAGAGGAAAGGTGGCTATATTGATAGAAAGGAGGCTATATTGGTAGAAAGGAGGCTATATTGATAGAAAGGAGGCTATATTGATAGATTAAAAATGATTTGTGGTATCAAAGACTATTTGAAGAAGCTAAAGAAAGGACAAACTAATGTGGCTTTAGGTGGTACACATGATTCTAGTGTACAGTCGGATGGCTTGAGACTCTCTAGCACTAGGCAAATAGTTCCACTGTGCCAGCCATGCGGAACATTGTCCAGACAACAACAACAACAGCAAGAGCAACAACAACAACAACAACAGCAACACAAACACACACACAGACGTGCAAAGGAAGGGAGACAAGTAACCAGTGAGAACAGACAATATGGTGGGAATTATTTGGTAGTAATTTTCCTCTTTCAGACCCACATTACTTCATTAAGGCTGCTACCACAGACCCGCAACAATTCTGAGAATGGAGGCGTAACCAGACAGGAATATCTAATGGAGAATAATCTCCTTCGCTTCTACCTTGTATTACTCAATGATCGCATTAGACCAATATTTCTTCTCTCCTCATTAAAGGGAGGCTATCGTCTTGTGCCAGGTCTTGGTTAATGTGTGAAACCTTTCTGGTCTCTGGTTATCTCTCATTTCAATTTCAGACTTGAAATTTCTTGTTTCAACCTCTGGTACCAGACACTGTCTGCGCTAGCACACTTCCTGGGTTTTAAAAAAAATGTATAAGTGCAACTCAGCTTCATTTATAAATAGTTGAAAATGTCCGTCCGGAACTTCTCATAACTTTAACCCGCATAAAAGATCTTAAGAGATTTCTGTCCGTGTTAAAGAAATTGAATTTTCCTTATCCAGACGTGCATTAGCTGAGTCTAGTGTACTGATGTGCATTAACTGATTCTGTGCACGTCGCCAAGAAAATTGTTTCGCATCTTATTCTGTGCTAGTTTTTATGGACTTAAAATGGAACAAAACATTAACGGACCAGTGTGACGGAACAAAACCGACTACGGAAGCGGATTCGGAAGCAAATGCAATGACATTTCATTTTTCTGCACTTACAACGCCACCTTAGTCAATGCGGCGTTCATAGTTTTATTATTACCTACAGATGTATATTTACTGGATCTGTGCAGTCCCTCTGCCATGTCTTTCTCTGTCTTTCTATTGTGCTCTCTCTGTCTGTCTGTCTGTCTGTCTGTCTGTCTGTCTGTCTGTCTGTCTGTCTGTCTGTCTGTCTGTCTGTCTGTCTGTCTGTCTGTCTGTGTGTGTGTGTGTGTGTGTGTGTGTGTGTGTGTGTGTGTGTGTGTGTGTGTGTGTGTGTGTGTGTGCTCAATTCTTTACCCTTGAAAAATAAAGATTATTCATTCATTCATTCTCTCTCTCTCTATATATATATATATATATATATATAAATGCTACAGAAGAGTTCTCTAAATATCGTGGACACAAAAAAGAACAAATATACCTATACTACAAGAGCTTAATATTGAAGAAGGCTGGCTAGTAAAGAGGATTAAAGAGAGAAAACTTAAATATTTTGGACACATTAAACGTCATGATAATTTACAGAAGACCGTATTGGAAGGATACATAATGGGAAAAAGAAAAAGAGGAAGGCCAAAACGAAGATGGCTGCAAGAAATCGTTGACGATCTGGAAATGGACGCAGCAGCAGCAGGCCATCTTGCTCACAAACGAGATGTCTACAGGAGTGCTGTTTGGGAGGTAAAGTTCCGCAAGGGACATGCAAATATTGGCAGAAATGCAGATGAAGCCACTGACAGCAATTATTGAGGAAAGACGCTGGCGATGGTTGGGACATGTGCTCCGAATGACTGATAACTCACTACCAAAAATAACACAAAGATGGACACCACAGGGGAACAGAAGTAAGGGTAGACCAAAAGAGACATTAAGAAGAACAACAGAAAGGATGTTGAGCAATAGAGGGCTCACATGAGCACGAGCAGAAAAAAAGGCAAAGGACAGGCATTTGTGGAAAACCCTTGCAGAAGCCCCATATGCCCTGGGCACTTAAGGTTCATATATATGCCTGCCTACCAAATTACCCATCTACCAAAACAAATCTATCTATCTATCTATCTATCTATCTATCTATCTATCTATCTATCTATCTATCTATCTATCTATCTATCTATCTGTCTGTCTGTCTGTCTGTCTATCTGTCTGTCTATCTATCTGTCTATCTATCTATCTATCTATCTATCTGTCTGTCTGTCTGTCTGTCTGTCTGTCTGTCTGTCTGTCTGTCTGTCTATCTATCTACATCTGTCTGTACCCTGTCCTATACAACCCAAATTCCTGCCCTCTCCCAGTCCCCTCGTTCTTCATGTTGGCAATGTTGTCACACCTGGAGATTTGTGCCCTCATTTGTTCACAATACCTGCCTGGTTGCTGCAGTTTATAGCAGTCATATCTAGGTCATTAACTTCATTATTGCAGACATATTCTAGCACTTATAGCAAACTAGGAACTAGACATCTACGTCACGACGTACTTAGCACTTTCTAGCATTCATATCAGCCTAGCAACAACCCATCCACGTCATGACGTACTTAGCACCTTCTAGCACTCATATGAGCCTAGCAACAGCCCACCTACGTCACGACTTAGCACCTTCTCATACAAGCCTAGCAATAGCCCAGAAACAACCCAGACTTTGAACTTGGATGGTCCTAACTCTTTCATACCGCATGGTTACCTTTCAAGTTCAAAGATAAGTTAAGTTCAAAGATAAGTTATTAATTATTATTTTTGTAACCTTTCCGGTGTTTTTCGCTTCACAGTATTGTTATATGTCTTCTCATCTGTGTTGCCCCTGATGACGGTGAAAGCTGAAATTGGCATTGTTGCTGTGATGAAAATGTCATTAATCTTTTCTTGTAAATCTTTGCACTAGTTTCTCCAGCAATGTTTGTTTTTACTTTGTTCAGGTTATGGCACTAAATATTATGTTGCGATCAGTGAACAACATACAACTAACTTTGTCTACTTAGATAAGGTAGCAGTTACAACAGGCCTGTTCAAATACCAGGTCAAGATAAACGCCATGACAGGCTGTAGCAGCAACTGTTAACTTATCTACCAAACTGCGTGTTATCGATGTCTGCTTGTTTTTTAATTCAAGCAAGAATTATTTGTTGAAAAGATGTCTCTTATTTCACTCTTCCTTACATCTTCATCAATTCTTACACTATTTTGGAATTTGAATAATACTTTATTTTTGTTACTGTTTACCAAAGATGTTGGTTGTAAATCGGCCTGGTTCCTCCCCTTGCGCGGGCAGTTTTACTGATTTGTGCAGACCTACTCTTTCCTAAAATAATCCCGTCAAGTTAATATTGGGGGCGTAAACAGGAATACTTTAGCTGTAAACAGGAACATTTTACCCATAAACATGATTTTTTTGCCACAAACAGGACTATTTTAGCCGTAAACAGGACTATTTTAGCCATAAACAAGACTATTCTAGCCGTAAACAGGACTATTTTAGCCGTAAACAGGAATATTTTAACCGTAAGCAGGAACATTTTAGCCGTAAACAGGAAGCTACAGTTTCTCAACTACTTTTGTCTAGTCCGCTGCAACGTAAGGAGAAGAAAAAGTGTTGCCAACTGTGAGGAAATTATACACTCTATTTGTGGGTGACATCCTGCCAGTTTGTGTGTCATACAGTAATACATGTACACATCAGCGGCGCAAACAACACCGTATTATTATCTGATTCTTCTCCTCTGTGTTAGCCTCATTCCTAGATTTTCTTTAGCCTCACTCCTAGATTTTCTTTAGCCTCACTCCTAGATTTTCTTCAGCTTCACTCCTAGATTTTCTTCAGCTTCACTCCTAGATTTTCTTCAGCTTCACTCCTAGATTTTCTTCAGCTTCACTCCTAGATTTTCTTTAGCCTCACTCCTAGATTTTCTTCAGCCTCACTCCTAGATTTTCTTCAGCTTTACTTCTAGATTTTCCAAGCGCACAGACAACCAGGCGTAAGTCAGTCAACACACAAACAGCCAGGTATCAGTCAGTACACCGACATCCAGGTGTCAATCAATACACCGGCAGCCAAGTTTCAGTCAGTCAACACACAGAGAGTCACGTGTCAGTCAGTCAACACATCGACAGTCAGGTGTCAATCAATCAACGCACAGACAGTCAGGTGTCAATCAGTCAACATACAGACAGTCAGGTGTCAATCAGTCAACGCACAGACAGTCAGGTGTCAATCAGTCAACACACAGACAGTCAGGTGCCAATCACAATTAAGTGTGCTGGGCTTTGGAGGAATATGTTATCTTTTTTATTTGTCAGATTTTTACAGGGAGAAGGAGAGAGGGGGAGAGAGAGGGCGGGAGGGAGAGAGAGAGAGTGAGGGAGGGAGGGAGAGAGGGAGAGAGGGGAGAGAGAGTGAAGGAGAGAGGGAGAGAGAGAGGGGGAGAGAGAGTGAGGGAGGGAGGGAGAGAGGTCAAGAATGGCTTGTACAAGTGTCAAGGGGAAAAGAAAAAAAATTCTGGCAGGTTTGGTTAAACTGATCAGACAGACACACAGAAGAAAGGACAAGCAGAAATACAGACAGCCCGACAGACAGACAGAAGAAAGAGCATGCAGAAATACAGCCAGGCCGATAAACAGACGGGTGGATGGATGGAGGAGGACATCTATCGCTCTTCAGAAAGTAAAACAACTAAAGAATCTGTGGAGAGGAACAGACAGAACTACAAAAATAAGATTTTTAAGGGCATGCATCTTTCCCATCGCAACATATGCCTGTGAGACCTGGACACTTAACAAAACAGCTGAGAAACACATAAATGCCTTTGAATGTAAATGTTACATAAGAATTCTTCAAATATCATGGACACAAAAAAGAACAAATATATCCATACTACAAGAACTTAATATTGAAGAAGGCTGGCTAGTAAAGAGGATTAAATAGAGCAAACCTAAATACGTTTGACACATTAAACGTCATGATAATCTAGAGAAAACCGTCTTGGAAGGGTACATAATGGGAAAAAAAAGAGAGGAAGACCTAGGCGAAGATGGCTCCAAATGGGTGCATCAGCAGCAGGCCATCTTGCTCACAACCGAGAGAACTACAAGAACGCTGTTAGGGAGGCAAAGTTCCGCAGGGGACATGCAAATAATTGAACTAACTGAACTGGATGGATGGATGGATGGATGGATGGATGGATGAATGGATGGATGGATCAGCAAACAACAGACAAAGAAATGAACGAAAAGATAGACATATAGACAGACAGACAGACAGACGTATAGATAGATAGATAGATAGATAGATAGATAGATAGATAGATAGATAGATAGATAGATAGATAGATAGATAGATAGATAGATAGATAGATAGATAGATAGATAGATAGATAGATAGATAGATAGATAGATTTGCCGTCATCTCATCATTGAATTCCGGTAGGTTTATTTCTACCCCTAACTTACCCGCACACAGCCGGGTACTTCCACTTATACAAGACAACGCTAACAACTAAGTTGTCATTCAACAACTATTGATGGCCTCTCTCTCTTTCTCCCTCTCTCTCTCTCTCTCTCTCTCTCTCTTCCTCTCTCTCTCTCTCTCTCTTAAAGAGAGACCTTGCATTTTCATATACAGTATTTTATTCCATTTCTCGCATCTGTTGTATTTCTGAATTATCTCGACTTTCGACAACTGTCTTCATTCAACATGTCGTCTTTCAGCATGTCGTCTTTGTCTTCTTCTCTGGTCCATGGCTGTCAGGCGTTGGTGGTCACTGATTTCCACAACTACCTATCCTTTGCTCTGTCTGTAATATTCACGTGCTCCGGTCAAACCTTTTAATTAGCCAAGTATCTTGTTCGTTTGTCTTCCTGTCCCTTTTTGCCTCCAGTTTTCCTGTTGTCGCTGGATAATCCAGTCTGCCTCTTCGCAGAACACGTCCTACAAATCTAGGCTGTCGTGTTCTGAATCTTGCCATCATTTCTCTTTTCCCAGTCTCACTTAGAAGCTCTTCATTTGTTTTCTTGGCTGTCCATGCTATCCTCAGTCTTCTCAGGAACCTCAACTCCAGTATAATCTGAGTACTCTGGTTACTGCCCATGTCGTGCATCCATGTAAGGTCCATGTAACACTGAATAACTTTCTGTTACTCATGGACAGAACTTTCTTTCTGCGAATGTAGGAGAGCTCATCTTTAAGGATCTTAGTTGTCACCATCTTATGTCAATTATGTGAATATTCAAATTACATTTTCTAGTTGGACTTTCTCTAGCGGTTCGGGGTGTGAATTAGCACTTTCAGCTAAAGTATATCTCATCTGTTCACATGTTCATTAGTTAGTCTTTGTTTGGTTTGAAGCGGGATTTCTGAATGTGTCCGTTGTTTTCAGCCAATCCTCCTGTTTATCCCATACGTTTGCTTTCACTGTAGGCAGTGTAAGAACATACTTCCCCTGTCCGGTACATGTACCTCATTTGTTTGACTGTTTGTGTACAAACTTGATCTAAAAGTAAACTGGAGTACAACATTTGTACACGCCATGTTGCTTGCGCTGCTGTTACTAGTTTTGCATTACTGCATATGTAAGACTGTTTACTCACATGTGTGCAGTATGTAAGGCTGTTTACTCACATGTGTGCAGTATGTAAGGCTGTTTCCTCACATGTGCGCAGTATGTAAGACTGTTTCCTCACATATGCTATTTCTTTATTTGCATCTGCTAAACGCAAGAGTTGGAAGATCTCCTCTGGTGGCTGTACAAGCCAACTACTCTCAGTCAAGCCTCTGACCTGCTATCTACGAGGATCATACCGAAAGTCGTGAGCAAAACTTTTTTTTGTAATCAGAATTTATAGATAGAGAAAATATAAATGTATCATCTTAAGCTGCATCCTTTGAACTTCATGTATAAGTCACATGACGTCGCCATCATGTGTCATGTGAACACTCGGAGCATAAACAAAATGACAGGTACTGAAGTTTCGTTTCGCCAACGTGCTATTAGTGAGTTCCTCGTTAAAGAAGAAATCCCCGCTGCTGAAATTCACCAAAGACTTCAACTTGCTTAAGGAGATGCGTGTATGGGTGCTAGCAGTGTTAGGAGGTAGGTGAAGCATTTCAAAGATCGAAACACGAGCATCCAAGATATGCCCCGCAGCGGTCGCCCTCGAACTGCCTCAACTGAACGCAACGTGGAAAGGGTTGACGACATCATTAAAGAAGACAAACGTGTCACAGTATCTGAAATCGCTGTAAATCTTGCAATAGGACACAATGCAGTACAGAAAATGATTGAAACCCTAGGCTATAGAAAAGTGTATGCCCGCTGGGTCCCACAGGAGAGAACGTCCAGAAGAAAGCAGTGCGTCTGAGCCGTCGGTCAGCTGTAACGGAATTTTACCGGGAGGATATTTTCAAACTTGCAGAGCGATGGGAAAAATGTGTGCAGAGAAATGGAGATTATGTTGAAAAATGAAGAAAAGGATTCAGTTAAAGGTGATACATTTATATTTTCTCTATCTATAAATTCGAATTTAAAAAAACATTTGCTTACGACTTTCGGTATGACTCTCGTATGTCTTAGAATGTGCCACGACAGCTTGAGAGAAGAGATCACCATCATCATCATCATCACCATCATCATCATCATCATAATCATTGTCATCTTCATCATCATAATATCTTGCCAGGAAAATAAGAGATATATCCTTCACTCGCAGCAACAGCACCAAAGAGAAGTACCCGCCATAAAACCAACTCTTCCACAGCAGAAAACTGCTTGGTCCATTTCCTTGTTATAGAACGAAAGGTGAATGTTAAGGAGGAGAATGTCAAACAGGTTTGTCTCCATCATTCTTCATCTTGTAAAAATAAAGTTCGTCTGCTCATTGCATGGCCCTGACCAGTGGTCCGTTGTCTGAAAGAGCAGCTCGATAACCAAGTTGTGTGAGCGCTTGTCATTCTTAGGGCATAGTAACACAAGAACACAAACGTCGCTCCCTTTGTGTGTCACAGTGAGACGTGGTATATCTCAGTGAACACTATGAGACGTGGTATATCTCAGTGAACACTATGAGACGTGGTATATCTCAGTGAACACTATGAGACGTGGTATATCTCAGTGAACATTATATTTCAGTTAACATTATGAGACGTGGTATATCTCAGTGAACATTATATTTCAGTGAACACTATGAGACGTGGTATATCTCAGTGAACACTATATTTCAGTGAACACTATGAGACGTGGTATATCTCAGTGAACACTATATCTCAGTGAACACTATGAGACGTGGTATATCTCAGTGAACATTATATCTCAGAGAACATTATGAGACGTAGTATATCTCAGTGAACGTTATGAGACATAGTATATCTCAGAGAACATTATGAGACATAATATATCTCAGAGAACATTATGAGACGTAGTATATCTCAGTGAACATTAACACTATGTCACCTACTTAATGGACTTTAACGCTATGTCACCCACATATAGACAGACAGACAGACAGACATAGATAGATAGATAGATAGATAGACAGATAGATAGATAGATAGATAGATAGATAGATAGATAGATAGATAGATAGATAGATAGATAGATAGATAGATAGATAGATAGATAGATAGATATGTCACCCACATATCTTAATGGACATTATCGTTCGTATGTAACCTACATATGTGATCTGGGACTAGCCCTAAAACCGTTATATGACAAAATTACCTAGAACAGACCAAGTAATCTACTAGCACTAGATCCTCTATATCATAGTTTTGTAAACCGTGTTATGCCAGAGAACTAGAGGTGTGACGACAAACTTTTAGGGTACAAAATATCTTCAACCAAATGACAAGACATTCTTCCCCATAAGATAAAGACCCGCCAGGTGGAGTACCCACTGTCGTGTAGTTATTAGTCTAGTCTAGGGGGAGATAAATGGTCAGAGATCTGTGTGTGCGTGCACGCCTGCCTGCCTGCCTGCCCGCCAGCCTGGCTGCCTGCCTGTCTGCCTGCCCGCTTGCCTGCCTGCCTACCTGCTGTCTGCCTGCCTGCCTGCTTGCCTGCCTGCCCGCCAGGCTGGCTGCCTGCCTGTCTGCCTGCCTGCCCGCTTGCCTGCCTGGTGCCTGCCTGCCTGCCTACCCGCCCGCCTGCCTGCCTGCCTGCCTGCTGCCTGCCTGCCCGCCTGCCTGCCCGCTTGCCTGCCTGCCTGCCTGCCTGCCTGCCTACTTGCTGTCTGCCTGCCTGCCTGCTTGCCTGCCTCTCTGCCTGTCTGCTTGACACAGGTTGGGTTCTGTGTTTTTATTCTACACCTTGAAAACACTCTCACCTCCAACTTTACCTCCGGCACAATCAGACTTGTACACACATGTACACTTATAAACTGTACATGTTAAATCTGTACACACGACTTTAGTTACACGGAGTGCCATAACTGATCATCATTTGTCGCTAAATTACACCAGCGCATGCGCAGAACTAATGAGAACCAACCGTTTCCTTTCAGGGGAAGTAATTTGTTGTCTGGGTTACCTTTCTTAAAATAAAAGAGTGGACCAATTAGAGGCTGGGCCGTTAAAGCAGCTTTGTCTCAGGATGGCATTTTACGCTTGTCAGCTCCCACCATCTTTACCGGGTCATAATCCTGGAATCCATATTGTCAGATTTAACTCTTTCGGAGTTCCTCAGATCTTTAACGTTACTGCCCTTGTCACCGATGCTTGTGTGACATTACTATTGTGTTACTGATAATAATAATGTGACTTAATTGTTGAGCATTATATTTATCAATACTGTTAATGTGGATAGTTATTTGCTTTTGTTTCAAAGAAACCGTTTAATTATATTTCTCCTATTATATTCTGTTGTTTCATTTTCTCTTGGTGTGCTTTCTCTCCTGCTGTTTTGTTTTATAGTCTGCTGTTGTCTTTATCGTCTGCTGTTGTATTTTATCGTCTGCTGTTGTATTTTATCGTCTGCTGTTGTATTTTATCGTCTGCTGTTGTATTTTATCGTCTGCTGTTGTATTTTATCGTCTGCTGTTGTATTTTATCGTCTGCTGTTGTGTTTTCTCTCTTACTGTTGTGTTATATCGTCTGCTGTTGTGTTTTATCGTCTGCTGTTATGTTTTCTCTCCTGCTGTTGTGTTTTATCGTCTGCTGTTTTGTTTACTTTTCTGTTACTGTGTTTTATTTTCTGTTGAGTTCTCTCTCCTTCTGTTTTGCTTAATTTTCTTTTCTTGTGTTTTATTTTCTGTTGTGTTTTCTCTCCCTCTGATCTGTATAATTTTCTAGTGTTGTGTTTTATTTTTTGTTGTGTGGTCTCTCCTTCTCTTTTGTTTAATTTTCTGCTGGTGTGTTTCATTTTGTGTTGTGATTTCTGTCCTTCTGTTTTTTTTTTTCTTTTGTTGTGTTTTATTTTCTGCTGTCTTGTCTCCTCTCCTGCTGTTGTGTTTTCTCTCCCCCTGTTTTGTTTAATATTCTTGTGGTATGTTTTATTTTCTGTTGTGTTTTCTTTCGTTTTGTTTTGCTTAATTTTCTTTTGTTGTCTTTTATTTTCTTCTGTGCTTTCTCTTCTGCGACTGTGTTTTATCCTGCTGTTGTGTTCTCTCTCCTGCTGTTGTGTTCTCTCTCCTGCTGTTGTGTTTTCTCTCCTGCTGTTGTGTTTTCTCTCCTGTTGCTGTGTTGTCCCCTGCTCTTGTGTTTGTCTCATGTTGTTGTATTTTGTTTCCTCCTGTTGTATTTTCTCTCCTGTTGTTGTTTTTCTCTTTTGCTGTTGTGTTTTGTCTCCTGCCGCTGTGTCTTCTCCCCTTCTATTTAATTTTATTTTCTGTTGTGTTCTGTCTCCTGCTGTTGTGTTTTGTCTGCCACTATTGTGTTCTGTCTCCTGCTGTTGTGTTTTGTCTGCCACTGTTGTGTTCTGTCTCCTGCTGTTGTGTTTTGTCTGTCATTGTTGTGTTCTGTCTCCTGCTGTTGTGTTTTGTCTGCATTGTTGTGTTCTGTCTCCTGCTGATATGTTTTGTGTGCCGCTGTTGTGTTCTGTCTCCTGCTGTTGTGTTTTGTCTGCCACTGTTGTGTTTTCTCCCTACTTGGTCTTTTGTCTGTTGCTCTTGTGTTTTCTCTCCTACTGTTGTGTTTTGTCTGCCGCTGTTGTGTTCTGTCTCCTGCTGTTGTGTTTTGTCTGCCGCTGTTGTGTTTTCTCTCCTGCTTGTTGTGTTTTGTCTGCTGCTGTTGTGTTCTGTCTCCTGCTGTTGTGTTTTGTCTGCCGCTGTTGTGTTTTCTCTCCTGCTGTTTTGTTTTGTCTGCCGCTGTTGTGTTTTCTCTCCTGCTGTTGTGTTTTGTCTGCCGCTGTTGTGTTTTCTCTCCTGCTGTTGTGTTTTGTCTGCGGCTGTTGTGTTTTCTCTCCTGCTGTTGTGTTTTGTCTGCCGCTGTTGTGTTTTCTCTCCTGCTGTTGTGTTTTGTCTGCCGCTGTTGTGTTTTCTCTCCTGCTGTTGTGTTTTGTCTGCCGCTGTTGTGTTTTCTCTCCTGCTGTTTTATTTTAACGTCTGTTCCTGTGTTTTATAGCTTCCTGGTGTGTCATATAATCTGCTGTAATGTCCTACAATGTTTTTCTGGGCTCTAATTTGCTGTTGTATTTCATCATCTGTTGCTGTGTTCTTTAATATGCTAATGTATCTTATAGTCTACTGTTGTGTCTTATAATAAGCTTATGTATATTGTAGTATATTGTTACTTATAATCTGCTTATGCAACTTATGCTTCATAGACTACTGTAAAGCATTCGATAAAGTGAGACACACAGAAATTATAAGAATGCTGGAAGACATCAATATAGATGAGAAAGATCTGAAACTTATCAAAAACATGTACTGGCAGCAATCAGCACCAATGAGGGTTGAGAACCAAATAGGAGCATTCCAAGACATAAAATTGGGAGTGAGACAAGGATGTGTTTTATCTCCTGACCTCTTCTCCTTGTACAGTGAAAACATAATGAGAAATATAGAGAGCTTTCCAGGAATATCAATTGGCGGGTACAACCTTAATAACTTAAGATATGCAGACGACACAGTCCTGATTGCTAAAAGTGAAGGGGAGCTGCAGGCTCTTCTGGACATCATAGTTCGTGAAAGTAAAAGTAAAGGTCTCAGCCTGAATTAAAAGAAGACTGAAGTGATGATCACATCAAAGAAAAGAATACCATCAAAATGTAGTATTACAATATATAGCACAGAACTGAAACAAATTGATAGATTCAAGTACTTAGGAACTATTATAACAGCCGGTGGGAAATGTCACAGCGAAATAAAAAGCAGACGTGCTCAGGCCAAGTTAGCATTCAAGAAAAAGAGAAACATCTTGTGCAACAGATCCATATCAACGGAAACAAGATTCCGAGTACTTAAATATTACATCGAGGCAATTGCGTTTTATGGATGTGAAGCGTGGTCTATGAATAAGAGGGTACAATGAGAAATGGAGACTATGGAGATGTGGTTCATAAGAAGGATGTTGAAAGTACCATGGATGGCTGAGAAAACCAGCGAAGAAGTCTTAAGAGAGCCTGGAGTTAAAAGGCAAATTATAGCAAAGATCAGAGGCAGACAAGCGAGATTTGTAGGACATTTTCTGAGAAGAAGAAAATGTGAACACATTGTGGCAACTGGAAAAGTTTAGGAAGAAGAGACAGGGAAGACAGATGGTGTTTACAAGTCTAGTCTCTACGACATATAATACCGTCAATATTTCTAACTTTGATGGTGTTTACAAGTCTGGTCTCTGCGACACGTAATCCCGTCAATATTTCTAACTTTGATGGTGTTTACAAGTCTGGTCTCTGCGACACGTAATCCCGTCAATATTTCTAACTTTGATGGTGTTTACAAGTCTGGTCTCTGCGACACGTAATCCCGTCAATATTTCTAACTTTGATGGTGTTTACAAGTCTGGTCTCTGCGACACGTAATCCCGTCAATATTTCTAACTTTGATGTAATCCCGTCATTATTTCTAACTTTGATGGTGTTTATAAGTCTGGTCTCTTCGACATGTAATCCCGTCAATATTTCTAACTTTGATGGTGTTTATAAGTCTGGTCTCTACGACATGTAATCCCGTCAATATTTCTAACTTTGATGGTGTTTACAAGTCTGGTCTCTACGACATGTAATCCCGTCAATATTTCTAACTTTGATGGTGTTTACAAGTCTGGTCTCTGCGACATGTATATCGTCAGTATTTCTAACTTTGATGGTTTACAAGTCTGGTCTCTACGACATGTAATCCCGTCAATATTTCTAACTTTGATGGTGTTTACAAGTCTGGTCTCTGCGACATGTAATATCGTCAATATTTCTAACTTTGATGGTGTTTACAAGTCTGGTCTCTACGACATGTAATCCCGTCAATATTTCTAACTTTGATGGTGTTTACAAGTCTGGTCTCTGCGACATGTAATATCGTCAATATTTCTAACTTTGATGGTGTTTACAAGTCTGGTCTCTACGACATGTAATCCCGTCAATATTTCTAACTTTGATGGTGTTTACAAGTCTGGTCTCTGCGACATGTAATATCGTCAATATTTCTAACTTTGATGGTGTTTACAAGTCTGGTCTCTGCGACATGTAATATCGTCAATATTTCTAACTTTGATGTTCTTTCTGCCCAAGATGTGCTCGTCTTTAACATTTCATTTCAAATGTTGTTATTCTCTTTCCTAGTGATGTGTTAAGTGTCCATGTTTCACATCTGTACGTTGCCACTGGGAATATGTAAGCTCTTAGTAAACATAGCTTTGTTTTATTGTAGGTTCCTTGCCACATACTCTTCATCTGTGCTAGTTTCTGTGATGCAAATGCAAGTCTTCTTTTGATTTCCACTGCCCAGTCGTCATTGGTGGTGATGACTGAGCCTATATGTTCAAATGTATTTACGTTTTCCAGCTCTTGATGGTCCAGTGTAATTTTGGGTTTGCTTCTCATTTTGTCAGTTGTCATTAATATGGTTTTGTTGGTATTTAAAAGAGGGTTTGAGGATCGCTGTGTCTTTTGGTGGAGAGAATCAACTGTTGCCGTCCTTCTGAGCTGTTTGATAGAGGGACAGTATCATCGGCATATTTACTTTCTAGAATCTTGTGGCCCCCGATGTTGAAAGAGTGAAACTTAGTTATGTCCTGTTCTTCTCTTACATTCCTCATCATGTTTTAAGCGTAGATGTTAAATCAAAATGGAGAAAGGATACGTCCTCGTCTTATTCTGTTCTGTGCATCAAACCAACCCGATGTTTGGGCACCTTCCCTAACTGCTGCGTGCTGGTCTTGGTACAGTTTCCTGATGTCTTAGAATCTATTGTTGCTTTATTATTTTTAAAGTAATTATATGTCCCATCACATCCCTTTGTGTCCTATCATGTGTTGTTATATCTTATCATGTGCTGTTATTTGCTATCATGTGTTGTTGTGTTTTGTTGTCCACTCTTTTAGTCCTAAACTAAATACATGATTTTATTTGTCTGAAAGTTTCAGTAAACCTCCATGTCTCTATTATGAAGGTGATCCTTCTATTTTCTATTCATCACATTTCCCTTTTTTCCCTGTCTCTGTGTATATTTTTATTGTCCCTATTTTACTTTTCAATACTTGTTTGTTTTAGTTCTTCAAACTTTCCCGTGTCCCCAGTAGATACATCCAGAATGACGCATTTTGGCCGACTCAAACGAAGAGCCAGCCTACACTCGGAAATTCCAAAGGTTTGAACGTAAAGCAGGAACGATCAATTTCACGTGAGAAGATACAAATAATAGATAATCTCCCTTTCATCACATACTGGCAGTGACATACAACATATGTGATTTGTGTTCGGGTTTTGCTTGCTAGTTCTGCTGGACAGCGTAGAACATATGGTATAAATAAGTATGGTGTATTTATGGTATTTACAGGGGGAACAGTAAGCCAGGTCTGATATGTTTTACACGCTGGTCTGTTCACACAGTCATTCACTGTCTATTTATAACGTGACTTCCACATCGTGTTCACATCTTCTGTCTTCACATATTTATTTTGTGTGTGTTCATATCTTCTTCTTTTCACATTGTTTTTTAGTTCACATCGTGTGTTTTCACATTCTTTGTGTTCACATCTTTTTGTGTTCATATTTTTAGGTTCTCATCACGATTCTGAATACTACGCTTTGATGATTTGTTGACATGATAAACTATTTGTTGACATGATACCAACAAACTATTTGTTGACATGCTATCAACAAACTATTTGATGACATGATACCAACAAACTATTTGATGACATGATACCAACAAACTATTTGATGACATGATACCAACAAACAATTTGATGACATGATACCAACAAACTATTTGATGACATGATACCAACAAACAATTTGATGACATGATACCAACAAACTATTTGATGACATGATACCAACAAACTATTTGATGACATGATACCAACAAACTATTTGATGACATGATACCAACAAACTATTTGATGACATGATACCAACAAAATATTTGATGACATGATACCAACAAACTATTTGATGACATGATACCAACAAACTAATGATCCTCTTTAAGAAAGGACCACTGAGCTTTGGTGAGTACAGCTTTGTACTGAGGGGTTTCCTGGAACATAAAACTTCCCAAACAATGCAGTGAATGTCCGGCAGCTTCATGCGGTGATTCAACATTTCATGTACTCGGGAAACCGGAAAAGTTTGTCGGAAAAATATCGGAGCACACTCCTAGGTTTTGTCGAAAACTTTTTTGTTCCTGTCAAGTATTTTCACTTGACAGACGCTGATTGCCGACGTGGAAGGCCAAAAGGTGGATTTTACAGAAACATTGTCAAATATTTTGGAGCGTCCATGCCATCATGTAGCACCTGAAGACAGGTACAGAAATACATCGCAGAAAACTGACACATATTTGAACCTGTAAACGGATACACAACTCTGAGAAAACAGTAATCTGCATCGATGTGTGTTCTGTGCTCCCGTAGGGGTCTCAAGAAATTGACCGTAAACGGCATTCTGGCAACAAAAGTGGGCCAAAGGAAAGATCTCTCCGGCGAGCTACACAAAAGCTGTCGTGGGTCTTTCAATTCTTGCTGGGACAAGCAACATACCGGGTCTAATCCTTGTCTCCCGCTGGGTGAGAGAATGGCCGGATGACAAGTCGGTGTCCCCTCCACACAGGGACCTGTCCTAGCTGCCCCTCCCACCAAATTTTCCCCTCCATCTACGCTCGGTTCTTGGTCCCAGAATCCGGGCCCACTTCGTGGATTCGGTCTTGACAAGTTCAATACATGTCGTGAGGACCGGAATTATACACCCAACCTGGACAGTTTTTTTTTTTTTTAAGAAGGGAACAGATAATGGGGTAGAGGATCATTTTCCTCTTTTGCCTGTCCCAGCAGGGGGAATGCTACTCTGGGAAACTCATCTAGCACTGAACATTCTTTACCTGTCCCGGACAAACTAAACTTGACGTCCTGCTTCACCAGCTACTCTCCCTGCCATGGAGAAAGCGCTGTAGGAGGGAGGACAACACCAGGACAGTATGGGGGCCAGGGTCTTCGCTGGGAGCTAGACAATCTTTAGGACAGTGACTTGGTGAAATGTGAGCTGGCTGGAGTGATCTCCCCGCTCTGTGGAAGTTAGGACTACTTTGTTACAGGACGACTCGTCCACGCACTCTCATTCTCTTCAGGGTGAGTCAGACCATCGTGACAGGAGACGGATGACGAAGTAGAAATTGACTTTCCTTATCATCAAAATATATCTCTTCTTTCATTCTGGTGTGGAGCACGCGCTGGTAGCCATACTCTCCATGTCATATTGCCCTTTGACCTACAGCATGTCTTCTCCAAACGTTTGTCTGTCTATCTCGGTGTCACGTGATTTAGTTTCTGTGCTGAGTTCTGAGAACAAAGACTTCCGTTCTGGCGCCAGGGTAGACAACCTACCAGTGCCAAAACTGTGTACAAGTTTTTCCTAGCACATCGAATCAGCCCTTCTTTCTGTAACAAATTGTAGCGCATCTTTCTGTAACAAATTGTAGCGCATCTTTCTGTAACAAATTGTAGTGCATCTTTCTGTAACAAATTGTAGAGCATTTTTCTATAACAAATTGTAGTGCATCTTTCTGTAATAAATTGTAGAGCATCTTTCTATAACAAATTGTAGCGCATCTTTCTCATCAAAACTACTATTCGACAATTTGCTTATGTAAGTTTTCTAAATTTCTCCACGACCACTTTCCTCTTTTTTTTAGATGATGATGATAAAGATGATGATGATGATGATGATGATGATGATGATGATGATGATGATGATGATGATGATGATGATGATGATGATATATTATGAATGGCCCCAACCGTGCTGGCGTTTACTGCTGTGAAGACACCACCTGACATTGATCATGTTCCTTGAGAAATAAATACAGCCATGATAACCTGCACTGATCATTAGCTGTCATCATTAGCTGTCATCGTTAGCTGTCATTGTTAGTTGTCATCATTAGCTGTCATCGTTAGCTGTCATCATGAACAGCACTATATCTATCCCTAGGCAGGAAACAAAAGGCTAGATCACGTGGCATCCAAGCTTGAAAAAGCACATACAGGACAGGTTCTAGGCTGTTCACAAAGTGTGTCATTTATGACATCTACAGTAGACATCTTGTTGTACCGCTAACACACGCGTATGAAATCCTCTACCCTAACCAAATGTCGGGAAAATATTATTTAGCTTCCGGGTTGGCTAAAACTGTTTCTGTCATGTCCTTACGTTTTGTGTACATTTGGGTACAAGTCTGGGTTTAATCACCTACAAGTACCCAATGGGGGATGCGCAGGAGTTTTGTTATATTCAGACGAAATGTTGCTTTTCTAGAGATAATACATGTATTCTGTATAAACTAGAAAGTGTTGGGTCAAATTCTGTATAAACTAGAAAGTGTTGGATCAAATTCTGTATAAACTAGAAAGTGTTGGATCAAATTCTGTATAAACTAGAAAGTGTTGGGTCAAATTCTGTATAAACTAGAAAGTGTTGGATCAAATTCTGTATAAACTAGAAAGTGTTGGGTCAAATTCTGTATAAACTAGAAAGTGTTGGATCAAATTCTGTATAAACTAGAAAGTGTTGGATCAAATTCTGTATAAACTAGAAAGTGTTGGGTCAAATTCTGTATAAACTAGAAAGTGTTGGATCAAATTCTGTATAAACTAGAAAGTGTTGGATCAAATTCTGTAAACTAGAAAGTGTTGGACCAAATTCTGTATAAACTAGAAAGTGTTGGATCAATTCTGTATAAACTAGAAAGTGTGGATCAAATTCTGTATAAACTAGAAAGTGTTGGATCAAATTCTGTATAAACTAGAAAGTGTTGGATCAAATTCTGTATAAACTAGAAAGTGTTGGGTCAAATTCTGTATAAACTAGAAAGTGTTGGATCAAATTCTGTATAAACTAGAAAGTGTTGGATCAAATTCTGTATAAACTAGAAAGTGTTGGATCAAATTCTGTATAAACTAGAAAGTGTTGGATCAAATTCTGTATAAACTAGAAAGTGTTGGATCAAATTCTGTATAAACTAGAAAGTGTTGGATCAAATTCTGTATAAACTAGAAAGTGTTGGGTCAAGGTCTGTATGATGAGCCTCAAAAATTATAGACCAGTCACTTTAGAGCCGAGAGAAAGAAGATTTGCAGGAGAACGTCCACGTATTGTACCCCGGACTCCTGCAGGACAACCCAGGACAAGGCACTATTAACGGGTAAAAAGCAGCGCTGTCTGTAAGGTACAGCCATTCTTCTGGCCACCAACAACATAATCTAAACAGCTGTTTGTTTCCACAAGCATCTAGCCAACAACATACTCCAAACATTTGTTGTGTGATTTTCGTTTCCCACAAACCTCCGGCCAGCGACAACTTCCTGCTAGCACTCCAGTTCAACTGATTTTTCCAGATCAAACTTAGGACCGCCCCCCTAAGCTAACACCTGCGTCCAGGCTGGCTCGTCGGTGACAGAAATGGTCTCCCGCAGGCTTGACCTTTGATAACTGGTCAGGACAAGGCAAAGTTGGAGTATTTTGTTTTAAAGCTGTTTGTTTTTACCTGCGTGCTGTGACTTTGGTGGTAGAAATCATTCATTGGTTTATAAAGGGCACACTGCTAGGACGCAAACTCCAAACAGCTCAGCACACTGGCCTACAGGTGCACGTGCCACACAGCATCACAGGTACACGAAAGAAGAACTGACGCGTGCAAATGAATAATCACGCTGGCACGTGCTGCCTGCACGCGCGTACATGTGCCCCTAGCATAAGATATTTTAGAATTGTTTTTACGTTTCTGTACTTCTTTAGCTCGAGCGTCCAGCAGCTATACGACTCACTTCCAGCGCCATCTTGCTCATGCTAGCTTCCACATACCCGGATATAAAACTTCAAAAGCTCTTCTGTAGTTACGAAGGTAGAAAAGTCTGGTAGCAGGAGCTGTGTGAGAAAAGAGAAACATTTACACACACAAACAAGAGATGTATCTTCAGCGACTGGAAGGTTTGTTTACATTGTCCAGACGCAGTATACAGGGCAGAAGAATATAATTTATGAAGGTTTATACGGGACACTAGCTTATAACTCTTCGTGCTAAGGACAATCTATAGATGCAATGCGGGGGAGGATGTATGTGTATGGGGGGGGATACTCTGTTCCACTTGGCAGTTGACGACCCATAGCTTTGAACATCAAAAAGACAGAGACTATGGTTGTAACTAAGAAACAGAATCCACCAGCACGCAGTATAAAATTAAACGGAACTACTCTAAAGCAGGTGCAGAAATTCAAATACCTTGGAGCAGTAATAACTTCAGATGGGAAATGCAGAACAGAAATTAGGAACAGAATAGGCTAAGCAAAGACTGCATTTCAGAGAATGAGAAACATATTAGCCAACACATCCTTATCAATGAATGTTAGAAAACGAGTCCTAAAATGCTATATTGAACCTATATTGTTATATGGAAGTGAATCATGGACAATAGGCTGGTCTGCACAAAAATCATTGGAAGCAGCAGAAATGTGGTTTATTAGAAGAATGTAGCGAATCCCCTGGACAGCAAAAATAACTAATGAAGAATGTATGAGAAGAGCTGGATAGACAAAAAACCTTGTCAAAAAGATAAGAGAGGGACAATGTATTTTCATAGGACATGCAATGAGAAGAGGGGGCATTGAAAATATTATAACAACAGGAAAAATAGAAGGAAGAAGATCAAGAGGAAGACCAAGAGAATTGATACTGGACAGTCTGACGGGATGGTGTGAGAGGAGATCACCAACTGAGCTGATGGCCTGCATGAAGGATCGTGTACTCTGGAGAAGCATAATAGCCAACGCCAGTCGGCACGGCACTTGATGATGATGATGATGATGATGAGCCATAGCTGGCGTGCTAGTGGCAGGGTTGGTGAGCTATAGCGGACCAAGACTATGTCCCACTTTCCGTTGATACCCCCAGTAATAGGTCTAATTTAGCTGACGGGGTACGGATCGCCATAGTCCTCTTAGTGGTGGAGTCTTTTAAAGAAGCATTGCATATCCTCTGCTTTTTAGCTCCATTTAGGTAGTTCCCATGCATGCTGGTGGAGTCTTCTAATGAAGTATTGCACATCCTCTGCTCTTTAGTTCCATTCAGGTAATGAAAACATCGCGGCCACATCTTCACTGTATCGGCTGGAACCTTGCAGTTCCGTGAAGAAGAAGAAGAAGAAGAGAAGAAGAAGAAGAAGCCGTGCTGGAAAAAAAGACCGTTTCCAGCATATTTCTGATCATGCTTGATTTTCCCACGTGTCCATTGTCCTTGCGGCTGGCTGAGATGACCAGACCATGGTAACCTCTCTCTGATTGACATCTGTGTTGGATGTAGGTGACAATGGGCAATTTCTTCCTGGCGTGAGCAGAGAGCGGTCCAGAGCCTCCCTCACGTGACCACTGTTTATTTTCAACACGCGAGGCCAGGCAGAGGTCCCTCTGTGAGCTGAGATAAGCCTGGTACACCGCTCTAGGGGTCACATATTTAGGACATAATTGATAAGGCGGAGTCTAACAAAGATGAGGTTTTGCACTTATGCGCGCTCAGCGCTCCGCCAGTGTTGCCCACTCTTGCAGCGACTGACTCTCTACTCAGTTTATCAGTTTCCTTCTTCCACCCGAACTACCAGTGATCGAAGAATTGATGGATTCACTCCCCTTCTCTTGTCCTGACAAGGCTCGCTCTTTTGAAGCGATATTGCAACTTCTTTTTCGTACAAACGATGTGACAGAAGTAAGATGAAAACTAAGTTAGTATTGTCACTTCCAGAAATCTGTTCCAAACGTTCACTCAAAGAACATGTCCTCCAGCTTCCGCTAGCTTTTGTGTGATCTATTTGCCCTGCCTGCAGCTGCGCGTGACGTCATGGCGTGGACCTTATCAACACCCGTGTGTTGATTTCTCCAATTTTAAATTAAATCTAAATTTTTTGTTTTGTTCACATTATGTCTGTCAGCACCTGTGAAGTTGTCTTGTCTTTTTATGCTCACATCAGAAAGAACAGATTTTTCATTACCAAGATTGTGTATGATGGCGTACAGCAAGGCTGTGATGTCTCTCAGTAGTTCATCTCTGAACAATGATGGGTCCTATGAAGCTCGTACTATGAGACAAAGGTGTATGGAGCTGTATTGACCCGCTGTCGTAAAATTAGGAAGAGAAAAAAAGAGAAGAGAATAAAAAGAAACAAAATAACCAATATTTCGACGAAAAATTCTTTTCAGAATGAAAACAAAAGAGAAAACAACGAGAAAACATGACAGGAAAAATGTGTTTATCCAGGACACAGTTTGATACATGTGGATGTTGACAATACAGATTTCCTTATTTCATAACACACATGAGGACGAATGGTTTCTGGACTAGATATCTAATCTTCTGGACTAGATATCTAATCTTCTGGACAAAATATCTAGTCTTCTGGACAAAATATCTAGGTGTAAAGAACGACTTACAAGTTGTACTCACTACAGTAATGTTTTACCTTTGCTCCTAAGAAACATACATTACATTTCCTTATTACAATTTTTGCTTACATTTCTACAAAACTCGTCCATTTTCAACATAACTGAATACTGACGTCCAACTTATTTTCTCAACTTTCTTTTAACTATTTGAGACAATTAATAAATAATTTAGAAGGACAGCAGAAATCGAATGTATCAGTGAGATAAGTAATACATTACCAACAACAGTTCTACAACACCAACAATTTTTGTTATCAATCATCACGGCCGTTATGTTTTACAGAAAAATGACACGCTGACAACGTGCAGCGTTTAGAATAGTTTAAAATCATATACTTCAAACTATGAACAAAACAAGTTACTGTTTACAATCTTTTTTAAAGACGTTTCGGCAGTCTGCAATGCAGTATTTAATGTGAGGAAGTGGTTATAAGTGTTACAGAATTAATATGAATTTCTTTTCAATAACTTACATTTCTATAGCTCGCAAATGTGACAGCTATTTCATGAAAGGGCATGTAAAGGCGGGCTTTTACACTAGCAGTCGTAACTGTCACGTGACGTAAATGTGTGTGTTCGTTGTACAACACACACACGCCATCATATGTATAGTGCAACATGAAAAACAAAGCAAGAACAAACGAAATTTATTTTCAAAACAGGGATTAGTCTGACATTCAGTCTTTCTTCAATCAGCTTTCGTTCCACACCAACCTTACAGCACCAGCGTACTACTAGAAGTACAAAGAAGTGGAAAACAAGCACTAACTAACCTACGTTTTTTAGTGTTATCTTCTGGAGAAAACTGATGCCTGGATAGAGAACAGATACAACAAAGCCAATCAAATCATTGAACAAGTGATACCGTTGCTGAACAACAAAATTCATGGCAGCTGAAGCACAGACAGCACTTTACAAGTTTTCCTCCCAACGCTGTGTTGTCACAGACAGCACTTTACAAGTTTTCCTCCCAACGCTGTTTTGTCAATGTCAGACATGGACACTAACAAATACAAAAGGAAAATAATCAAGACAGAAATGAGATGTTTAAGGAGAATATTAAACGTGATAAGAAGAGAACAAATAAGACAAATCAGGGCAAAGATTGGAGTAATACCAGTATTACATTATTTCCAGAAACAGCAAGTCAGTTGGTTAGGCTACAGTACACAGTTACCGAAAGACAACATACCACATACAATATACCACAGACAACATACTACAGACAACATACCACAGACAACATTTACGCTAAGACTTACAAAAAAACGCAAGGGAGGAGAGGCCACCCACGAAGGTAATGAAGGTAGGAAGTTACAAAAAGCTTAAATATCCCATTTTATGAAGCAAATCGCCGAGCCCTTTCAAGGCGGCAGTTGTGGAAAACACAACGATTGCCGTATTGCATATATTTCCTATCTCTGTATGTGCCAAAAATATAGACATACATACATACATACATACATACATGCATGCGTACAGACAGACAAACCTCAGATAGAGACAGACAGACAGACAGATAGATAGATAGAGATAGATAGATAGATAGATAGATAGATAGATAGATAGATAGATAGATAGATAGATAGATAGATAGATAGAATGAATGAATGAATAATCTTTATTTTTCAAGGGTAAAGAATTGGGCACACAGGCCCGTCTTACATTCTGCCCTTCATCACTCCATCTTTCATTAGATAGATAGATAGATAGATAGATAGATAGATAGATAGATAGATAGATAGATAGATAGATAGATAGATAGATAGATAGATAGATAGATAGATGGAACATTTTATTTTCAAAGAATTAAGAACTGGACACGCAGGCCCGTCTTATATTCTGCCCTTCATCACTCCATCTGTCATTCTTCCCACACACTCGATTTAATACAAGTATGCAAATTACATTAGGAAAAAGACATATCAAAAGAGTGTAAGATTAAACTATTCCATTCAAAGTTTAAAAAAAAAGATATAGAAAGGTAGGTAGGTAGACAGAAAGGTAGGAAGGTAGGGAAGAAGGTAAAAAGGAAGGTAAGTAAGTAGGTAGGTAGGTAGGTAGGTAGGTACATACGTAGAAAGATAGGTATATAGACAGAAAGGTAGAAAGTAAGGAAATTAGGTAGGTAGGTAGATAGGTAGGTAGGTAGGTAAGTAGGTAGGTAGGTAGGTAGGTAGGTAGGTAGGTAGGTAGGCAGGCAGAAAGGTAGGATAGAAGGAAATTAGGTAGGTAGGTAGGTAGGTAGGTATGTAGGTAAGTAGGCAGAAAGGTAGGATAGAAGGAAATTAGGTAGGTAGGTAGGTAGGTAAGTAGGTAGGTAGGTAGGTAGGTAGGTAGGTAGGTAGGTAGGTAGGTAGAAAGGTAGGATAGAAGGAAATTAGGTAGGTAGGTAGGTAGGTAGGTAGGTAGGTAGGTAAGTAGGTAGGTAGGTAGGTAGGTAGGTAGGCAGAAAGGTAGGATAGAAGGAAATTAGGTAGGTAGGTAGGTAGGTAGGTATGTAGGTAAGTAGGTAGAAAGGTAGGATAGAAGGAAATTAGGTAGGTAGGTAGGTAGGTAGGTAGGTAGGTAGGTAGGTAGGTAGGTAGGTAGGTAGGTAGGTAGGTAGGTAGGTAGGTAGGTAGGTAGGTAGGTAGGTAGGTAGGTAGGTAGGTAGAAAGGTAGGATAGAAGGAAATTAGGTAGGTAGGTAGGTAGGTAGAAAGGTAAGATAGAAGGAAATTAGGTAGGTAGGTAGGTAGGTAGGTAGGTAGGTAGGTAGGTAGGTAGGTAGGTAGGTATGTAGGTAGGTAGGTATGTAGGTAGGTAGGTAGGTAGGTAGGTAGAAAGGTAGGATAGAAGGAAATTAGATAGGTAGGTAGGTAGCTAGGTAGGTAGGCAGAAAGGTCGGATAGAAGGAAATTAGATAGGTAAGAAGGTGTAAAGGAAGGAAGGTAGGTAGGTAAGTAGGTAGAAAGATATGTTAGTAAAAATGATAAAAAAATAACTCTACTACAGAGGAAGTGTAGTTACAAATGATGAGCAAATAACAAGTGATGAAGACCCTAAATGAAATTTTATAGTGCTAATAAATACATTCTGATGTCGTACTTCAGTCAAGCTAGCAGTGAAAGACTCGGAGTTATCCCCCCTGGTAGCACAGCTTGAACAGAATTATGGTTATTTTGTTTATTCCCATAATTAAAGCAAGCCTCTTAAACCCACTTTCTATCCGATACTCAGCCAGTAGAGCAATGAAAACATTTGTACGTCAAGTGAGCCCAGGCCACGCAGAGATAAGCTGATGTTTAACTATGAAAGACAACAGTTGACATTTTAACTATGGAAGACAACAGTTGACATTTTAACTATGGAAGACAACAGTTGACATTTTAACTATGAAAGACAACAGTTGACATTTTAACTATGGAAGACAACAGTTGACATTTTAACTATGGAAGACAACAGTTGACATTTTAACTATGGAAGACAACAGTTGACATGTTAACTATGAAAGACAACAGTTGACATTTTAACTATGAAAGACAACAGTTGACATTTTAACTATGGAAGACAACAGTTGACATGTTAACTATGGAAGACAACAGTTGACATTTTAACTATGGAAGACAACAGTTGACATATTAACTATGAAAGACAACAGTTGACATGTTAACTATGAAAGACAACAGTTGACATGTTAACTATGAAAGACAACAGTTGACATTTTAACTATGGAAGACAACAGTTGACATTTTAACTATGAAAGACAACAGTTGACATTTTAACTATGAAAGACAACAGTTGACATGTTAACTATGAAAGACAACAGTTGACATTTTAACTATGGCCATAGTGTTTATCTGTGTTGTTTATAAAACTAATGTTATAATGTTATAACATATTCAATAGAAAGTAACGCAACCATGTTTAGCCTGTTCTTCTGCTTGTTACTTGCAAGAGAGTGGGCTAGCATTATGTGTACATTTTATTGTAATATACATCATCTGTCAAAATATGTGTACGGCGTGTGAAACAGCGTCTACCTGGGTAATTCTGAACAAAAATATGGCTTCCTGTGGCAAGAATTGTATGAAAAGAGACACAAGAGAAGATTCACCACAGTCTTCTTCTTCTTCTTCGTTCGCTTCTGCCACCAGGACCGCCCTGTGATCCTACTGAATTTACGCCTGTGGTCCTCGTTAAGTCCCCTGATCCCCCGGGAGGTCCCTGAAAGGACCACACGAGATCCCCGAGAGGACCACAAGAGGTTCAGAGTATAGCACGGCTTGAGCCTGTATTCTTGATTCACCACAGTATAATGTTATCCACATTTTATTAACTCATCATATCCATGTTTCATTAACTAGTGATATCTATGGTTCCATCTATACTACTATCATGTGCCATGCCGAATAGCGATGGTAGATGAAGCTTCTCCATCTTGTTCGACCATGCTCCATTAACTGCACCAAATCCGCTGTCAAGGTAAGAAAGCTGCTAACGCCTAAGATAGAAAGCTGCAGACAGTAACATACAGAGAAAATAATACTTGAAAGAATACAAATTAATAATGGCGTAGTTACAGAAAAGGGTAGCAGATAACAGAGAGAAAACTGAACCAACACATGACCCAACATGTGAGGTGGGTCATGCAAAAGGGGGCAGGGAGGATTTTCGGGAGCCTTGTTGAAAATACCGAATGAAAATGCAATAGTTTATTGTGCGTTAATAAGCTTCGTTAGCTGGCGTCTAACCGTGCGAAACGTTTCAAGGAAAACACCATTAGTGTAGCCTTCCTTTCTCCTCGGCGCCTTTCTCCATATCTTACCCAGTCCCCTTTGTCGGCGCAGCTTAGAGCAAAATATCCACATTCTGTGCTTTACATCTGCGCCAAATTACTCTCTACAGCCTAGCTTCAGCTGAGCAAGCACGATTACATTCCTTACAGATCTGATATAGGCAGACTCTTACATACAGACTCTTACATACAGATTCTGTGGCCAAGTTAATACCGGTACAGCGGACTTAATTTTCTAGATATGTTACTAGAGACATCTGTCTCCTCATGCTCAAACTGTGGCAAAACATTTACGGGCCTGCAATTTCTGGGCCGGATTAAGCTCTTGTAAACATTAGGATATCACAGGAAGGCTGATCTGTCACGGGAACTTTCGGTTCTTGTACCTGGACAAAGTAGTTTTCACACACTTTAGCAAGTGGGGCATACATCAAAGTCTCAGCAGCAGTTTGTAGGATATACATCAAAGTCTCAGCAGCAGTTTGTAGGATATACATCAAAGACTCAGCAGCAGTTTGTAGGATATACATCAAAGTCTCAGCAGCAGTTTGTAGGATATACATCAAAGACTCAGCAGCAGTTTGTAGGATATACATCAAAGACTCAGCAGCAGTTTGTAGGATATACATCAAAGTCTCAGCAGCAGTTTGTAGGATATACATCAAAGACTCAGCAGCAGTTTGTAGGACATACATCAAAGACTCAGCAGCAGTTTGTAGGATATACATCAAAGTCTCAGCAGCAGTTTGTAGGATATACATCAAAGTCTCAGCAGCAGTTTGTAGGATATACATCAAAGTCTCAGCAGCAGTTTGTAAGACATACATCAAAGTCTCAGCATGTACTGTGAAAAGTGAAGAATATAACAATAATGTTTTACATGCGGTTGTAAATCTAGCAACAAAGTAACTATTATTTTGTTAGTATATGAGAAGCAGAGCTAGGTGCCAGGGAAGTAGAAAGTAAACTCAGACCTAGCGTAACCATAGAGACACCCAAGAGACAAAGTGTTAAGCACAACCAGGTGCACGCTAGAGGGTGACCTGGTCAGTGTCACAGCTGGCAAGAATTATCAGTGACACATTAAATCAGAATCGTAGACACTTTAAAAATAGCTGAGAGAATTTAAAACAAAGAGATGGATAACGAAATCAATGTGACTGAGAACCAGCATGAAGCATTCCACGTCTTGAATTAATATGAAATACTGGCACAATGGAGGTAAAAGTTTAAAACACAACTAAGATATGAAGATAACACACACAAAAACATAAAGATATGAAGGTAACACAAATATCATGAATATGATATGTGAGATACTGAGCAATGAAGACACACTATAGCAAATGTAAAAAAAAAGATACAGTCACTCTGGATAATAAAAAGAGATAATCAAGACAGCCATGATCAGAAAAAAAAAAAAAAGAAAATCAAATAATCAAGAAATAAGATTCATTTTGGAAATTCATGGCTGAAACCAAACCTTTACAGAATCATAAGGAAACGTTAGGAGAGAAGCAAGAAAAAGTACATAAATGACTACACAGGGAGAACACATACAACTCCACTTTGTTTGCATATACTCTCCCTTATGACTACACAGAAAGAGAACACACACAACTCCGTTTTGTTTCCATATACTCTCCCTTTCTTTTTATTTTCAGCGCCCTGGTGGGAGCGCCCTGGTGAACAGATCAACTCTGGTACGTGAAGCCCGGCCAGATCACACTATCACTTCTGTGCAAATCTTCCCTGGAAAGCCCTGGATTAGAATTTCTCCGTCTAACTTATCTTTCAGCAGATATGTTGCATATGGCGGGGATATTTCCTCAGTCCCCCCCCCCCCAACCTTCCACCTCCCCCTTCAGACCAGATTTGGTTTGAGAAAATGGCAGAGCACAATTATCAAGGTGAGCAGTAAACACAGTTCTGTTGCCCAAGCATGGCAGACACACAAGATTTGGAAAAAAAAATAGTTTGGTTCTTCTTCCCTATGCTTACAACTGCACATATCACACAATAATAATAATAAGAAGAATAATCGTCATCACCATCATCATGTGCCGTGCCAAGTTATAGTTACATCTCTCCATAGAATCTACTATGCTTTCTATCAGCGTAGTGCCTGACAATTCTTTATCTTCTCTCCCCATCTTCCTCAGCTCCTATTCTCATTAACTGCTCTTATTTATGAAAGTTATGATAATTTAAATCCAGTTTCAGTACTAGCGGCTGTAGATTGTTCAGCATTTGTAAGGGAAAGAAACAGCCTGGAATGTATGTGTGGACAATGTGTAAGAAAGTGATCACATATCAACAGTTAGGTGCCAGTAACGATGTTGGTGCCAAACAAGCACAGATTGTCCGAGTGGGTGGCTGACATAGTGACATCTTTATTTTCTGATGTTTCATCACACATGAAATTAGTTTCATGCACAAAATTATTAAAACACTTTTTAAATTCACCTTCACACTCTATGTATAATGTGAAGGATCACTTGAGGGTTCAGGAGGTGTACTAAGCGTCATCGTATATATATATATATATATATATATATATATATATATCGAGGAAAGCGTTGGCGGGCATTCAGTTAGCTAGAGGCAATGGCAGGGCGAGGCCGGCTCGATTGTGCTTACGATTGTTATGGATAACTATCGCAAACCGACCTCATACTGTGTGATCATGTGTTGTGTAGTATTCTGTGATGTGGATTTATGTACTCGTAAGTCATGTATTGATATGAAGATTCTGTATGATTCATGGTGATTATCATTATGTTGGTGGGGCACATATCTGATTCAATAATAAACCCTCATTCGTATTGATATTATATGTGCTGCAGTGTGTTATAAGGAGATAGGTAACATGATGGCGGCAGCTGCAGTAAGAAGTGTATTAGCACATTATGATTCGTGGAGACATGGAGATGTGTCACGGTAGCGGAGGTGCGTGATTTCAGTACATTAGCACATTTTGATTCGTGGAGATTAGGGAGGTGGGTCACAGCAGCGGCAGTTGCAGAAAAAGTTCATTGCCACATTGTGATTCCTGGAGATATAGAGGTCTATCATGGCAGCAGTGGCTGCGTTAGATATAACTGCGATGGCACAATTAGATTTATAATGTGGATTACTTGTGGGGGCCAGGAGAGCCCAGAACCACGGGCCCATCAGATTTAGTTAATGCTTACATGAGAGGTTAATCTATAATATTTCATATCATGCTTGTTATCACTATGATGACATGATGTATGTCCTGTGTATGTAATGTCAGTTGTTGTGTTACTATGACATGTGTAGTAAGAATAATAAATTGTTGGTATTTAATTTGATGACTTGGTAATTTATATTGCATGTTGATGTAATGTGTATTGATTAATGTAGAATGATGCATGACTAGCATACAGTATACCTGGGGGGGGGGTGAACCTGGGTTGGCGGTCGGGGGGGTTAGATCTTGGCCACGTAGTACAGTAGTACATTGCCACGGGTGGGGGGTTAGATCTTGGCCACGTAGTACAGTAGTACATTGCCACGGGTGGGGGGTTAGATCTTGGCCACGTAGTACAGTAGTACATTGCCAAGGGGGGGGGGGGTTAGATCTTGGCCACGTAGTACAGTAGTACATTGCCAAGGGGGGGGGGGCTAGATCTTTGCCACGCAGTACAGTAGTACATTGCCAAGGGGGGGGCTAGATCTTGGCCACGTAGTACAGTAGTACATTGCCAAGGGGTAAGCTAGATCTTGGCCACGCAGTACAGTAGTACATTGCAAAGGGGGGAGGGGGCTAGATCTTGGCCACGCAGTACAGTAGTACATTGCCAAAGGGGGGCTAGATCTTGGCCACACAGTACAGTAGTACATTGCCAAGGGGTAAGCTAGATCTTGGCCATGCAGTACAGTAGTACATTGCCAAGGGGACTGGTTCGAACTGCTAGATAAAATATTCCTCCAAAATTAGCTAATAAGTGTAACATAAGCACCAGCAAATTTACACATGGTGCCCGTGCGTGGAGGTAGAAACTAGCAAAGTTTACTATAAGGTGTATGTGAAACTGTTTGCCAAACAATCAACGACCCATAGCTGACATGCTAGAGTCAGAGTTGTGTGAGCGGTCACGCGGGATTTCCACGAGTGTTCGGCGTAAGAGTAAAGATGAAGGCCTATATATATCAAGGAGCGCGTGGGTGAAAAACGTGTGTGTGCTAGCAGGCCATGGCGGGCAAGTTTATATAGTCAGTGTTGGTTGCTTATGTAACACTTAGCCCAGTCGGCCTTCTTCTTCTTCTTCTTCGTTCACTTCTACCACCAAAAACCGCACTGTGAACCTACTGAATTCACGCCTGTGGTCCTCGTTAGGTCTCGTGGTCCCCTGTGTGGTCCAAAATAGACCACACGAGATCCACGAAAGGACCACAAGGGGTTCAGAGTATCACAGTGCTTTAGTCTGTATTCTTGGTGGGTCTCGGAAGCGGGATTGCGTGACACCGTGGTTTTCATTGCACCAGTTTAGTCTAGGGTTGGACTTTCTCACCGGAAGACCTCGACGTGTTTAGGATATCAGTGCATCCCCGCTGGGTGAGAGGCGGTAGCCCACCCAGGCCAGAGTTGGACTTTCTCACCGGAAAACCTCGACGTGTTTTGAGATACCCGTGTATCACCGCTGGGTGAGAGGTGGTTGCCCATCCAGTCCAGGGTTGGACTTTCTCACCGGAAAACCTCAGCGTGATTAGGATACGCAGACATCCCCGCCGGGTGAGAGGTGGTTGCCTATCTAGACTTCCCTGGTCCAGTGTCTCCGACTTCAGCATTTTGCGGTCGTGGCCGATACCCTTCCTAGTTGTGACCAGGATGGAGCTTTTGTCCAGGAGGACGAATCCTCGCCACTAGTGACTTTTACCCCTGGGTTGAGCCGGTTTAGGCATTTCACAGTATGGGCGTGTTTGGGACGGGACATGCATAGCCTTCAAGATTCACCCCTGGTATGAGCCGGTTTAGGCAAAATTCACCAGTATGGGTGTTTATCAGGCGTTACCGACCTCTAGAGCGGAGGTGGCATGACATGTCTAGCCATCGAGTTCCACCCCTGGTGTGTGCCGGTTTAGGCATATTTCACCAGTGTAGGTGTATTTCGGACTTGGGCGGCCTCTAGAGCAGAGGTGCCGTGGTATAGCTCTCGTAGCGATACTACTGGACATACCGGTTAAACTTCACTTTCCACCACCTTTTCCCATCGGCGCCACACAGCAACCTTTATTTCTTTTCCGCATTTACTTCCTTAACCGGGAGGAGCTTCGCTCCACGCGCGGCATTTGAAGAGTCTCGCCAGCAGTGTCTTAACCTCTGGGACAAGCCGGTTCACCCCGATATGACTGCACTCAGGACGTGGCCGACCTCCAGACCAGAGGTGCCGTGATTTGACTGTTTGCTTCGCTTTATCCTTTCTACCACCTTTTCCGCAGTGATGCTGCTCGGCAACCTCATTTGCAAATTTCTTCATTGGCCGGGAGGAGCACCGCTCCACGCACGGCAGCTGAAGATCTCGCCAACAGCGGCAGATGAGCTACCAAACGTGCCACTCATCTACCCTAAGTAACTGGTTTTCAGGCGCCAGATATTCGCCCTCGCCCCTTCTCCTGTCAGTTTAAACAGTTCTGCCACGGGAAGGCCAGGAGCTGGACTTGACTGCCAGAGGCTGTTTGTGGCGCGTTTGCAGTCCTTAGAACCGCCCAGTCGGCCTGATATGCGTAGACTATATTAGGATTGTGATTCATAATGAATAATGTTCAGTGCTCTGTATTCACATATACTGTGTAATGTGTAGAATAAGCAAGTGTACTGAACAATCATTGTGGAAAAGTATCTAGGTGATTGATTCTAATATCGTTCTCTTGTAAGGCACGAGCGATGCCCCATATGCTATTATATTCATGTGGATTTCTTGCAGGGAATCCAATATGTATGCTGGGACAAGGATCCCGACAACAACAGCTACCTCAAGGTTGTGGTATCAGTTGAGCCGATGAAGTTGAGAATTAGTGCGTTAGCACAAGTGGAATTCATGAAGTGAGGCGGAAAATTAGTGTTAGCACATGTGAAATCATGAAGTGAGGAGGAGAGTCCAGACAAGTCAGCCGTGAGATGAAGTGCACTGGCACATAAATCATTCATAGAAAGAGTGGTATAACTTTGCAGAATAGGCTGCCACATTCATAAGTGCGTTAGCACACGTAGAGATTATAATGTGATTTGAGGGAGAGGAAAGGCCAGAATACCAAGGCCTTTCTAACTGGGCCATTAGTTACATTTGTTAAGAGTATTGCATTGATGACCTTAAGCCTGAGATATCGTATGCTATGTATTGTATATTCTGTGTGATGTGATGTATCTGTGATTGCTATTATTATTGTAGTTGAGTAATAAACGTTCATATATTATAACTGGCTGACTTGGTGACGTCTATGGCATATTGTTGAATGCGTGATACATATAAGATATGTAGAGATGTAATGTGAAAACTGGCATACAGTTTCCTGGGAGAAAAGATCCTGGGTTGTAGATTAGATGGACTTATGCCTGGCCACCCAGTACGATAGTACATAGGCCATGGATTTGGGGTTGCAGCTGGATTTCAGGTCATGTCCCTCCCCCAAATATCCCCAACTGTAGATTTAGCACCCCGCTAGGTTTACAGTAGGCGAACTACAACTGCCATGTTAGAGTCAGGGTTGGCGAACCACAGCTGACCAAGACCCTACGCCATCTCTTCGTTGGTAACCCAGGTAACAGGCCTAGCCTGGCTAACAGGGCACGGGTCGCCGTAGTCTTCATGACCGGGGGGAGGGGGCGGTGGGGTCCTGCTAAAGAAGTATTGCATGCCCGAGCTTTTAATATGCATTCTGGGACTGAAAAAGTAGCCGCCATAACCCGCTCCTAAGCCGACATAATGCAGCACCACCACAGCAAGGGCTGCAAAGAACAGTCGCTGACAGTTCCAGAGAGATAGATGATAAGATAAGAAAAGCTATGTGAAACATACATGAATATTCGCGTTTAGATGTGGGGCCGATCACCAACATATCTCATTACTTACATGCAAATATTCCAAAATGTGTGTAGGGAGGTTCAATTCGAATTCATGTTCGGCAGATTACTGTACACATTCAAAGTTTCCGAAATTTTACTACTGGAAGTTTCTTTTGAATACTAATAAAGAAACTTACAGTAGTAAAATTTCGGAAACTTAAACAATGATTTTTCTTTTCTCTTTGATACTAAACATGTGTGTCAAATTTATATTTCGTCCAGTTCTCCTTGTGTTTAACTTGTACTTGATACAAGATATATAGATGTATATGTGCAGTATATTATGAAGGTCTCTACTCAGTACAGTTTATTTGTTCATCCGGTGACACACTGATTGCCCTAAGCCAAAAACTAGACGTCTAAAAATGACCTGGAAGTGAAGTCATCAGAATCTTTCTCACAAGATAGCGTCACTCACAACATGGAAGACTGGCAGGTATAACGACTGCTCGCCCCAGGTAGGAACACGGCCTTGAGAACATCAGGGAAAAAAAAAACCCCACAAAAATTCACTTATAAATTATGTTGTTTTTTTTTTCAAATCCTCAAAAATAAAATATTTGACGTTATCTTCCTCTCCTGTACGTGTATATTTTTAAGTCAATCAAATTACAACTCTTTTGTTTCGTTTAAACATATCTCTTTCGGCGCAAATTAATATGCTGCTCCGAAGTACAGGACATATTGGACTTTAGTTTCACAAACTTCTTGCAGGGAATCCAATATGTATGCTGGGACAAGGATCCCGACAACAACAGCTACCTCAAGGTTGTGGTATCAGTTGAGCCGATGAAGTTGAGAATTAGTGCGTTAGCACAAGTGGAATTCATGAAGTGAGGCGGAAAATTAGTGTTAGCACATGTGAAATCATGAAGTGAGGAGGAGAGTCCAGACAAGTCAGCCGTGAGATGAAGTGCACTGGCACATAAATCATTCATAGAAAGAGTGGTATAACTTTGCAGAATAGGCTGCCACATTCATAAGTGCGTTAGCACACGTAGAGATTATAATGTGATTTGAGGGAGAGGAAAGGCCAGAATACCAAGGCCTTTCTAACTGGGCCATTAGTTACATTTGTTAAGAGTATTGCATTGATGACCTTAAGCCTGAGATATCGTATGCTATGTATTGTATATTCTGTGTGATGTGATGTATCTGTGATTGCTATTATTATTGTAGTTGAGTAATAAACGTTCATATATTATAACTGGCTGACTTGGTGACGTCTATGGCATATTGTTGAATGCGTGATACATATAAGATATGTAGAGATGTAATGTGAAAACTGGCATACAGTTTCCTGGGAGAAAAGATCCTGGGTTGTAGATTAGATGGACTTATGCCTGGCCACCCAGTACGATAGTACATAGGCCAGGATTTGGGGTTGCAGCTGGATTTCAGGTCATGTCCCTCCCCCAAATATCCCCAACTGTAGATTTAGCACCCCGCTAGGTTTACAGTAGGCGAACTACAACTGGCATGTTAGAGTCAGGGTTGGCGAACCACAGCTGACCAAGACCCTACGCCATCTTTTCGTTGGTAACCCAGGTAACAGGCCTAGCCTGGCTAACAGGGCACGGGTGGCCGTAGTCTTCATGACCGGGGGGAGGGGGCGGTGGGGTCCTGCTAAAGAAGTATTGCATGCCCGAGCTTTTAATATGCATTCTGGGACTGAAAAAGTAGCCGCCATAACCCGCTCCTAAGCCGACATAATGCAGCACCAGCACAGCAAGGGCTGCAAAGAACAGTCGCTGACAGTTCCAGAGAGATAGATGATAAGACAAGAAAAGCTATGTGAAACATACATGAATATTCGCGTTTAGATGTGGGGCCGATCACCGACATATCTCATTACTTACTTGCAAATATTCCAAAATGTGTGTAGGGAGGTTCAATTCGAATTCATGTTCGGCAGATTACTGTACACATTCAAAGTTTCCGACATTTTACTACTGGAAGTTTCTTTTGAATACTAATAAAGAAACTTCCAGTAGTAAAATGTCGGAAACTTAAACAATGATTTTTCTTTTCTCTTTGATACTAAACATGTGTGTCAAATTTATATTTCGTCCAGTTCTCCTTGTGTTTAACTTGTACTTGATACAAGATATATAGATATATGTATATGTGCAGTATATTATGAAAGTCTCCACTCAGTACAGTTTATTTGTTCATCCGGTGACACACTGATTGCCCTAAGCCAAAAACTAGACGTCTAAAAATGACCTGGAAGTGAAGTCATCAGAATCTTTCTCACAAGATAGCGTCACTCACAACATGGAAGACTGGCAGGTATAACGACTGCTCGCCCCAGGTAGGAACACAGCCTTGAGAACATCAGGGAAAAAAAACCCCCACAAAAATTCACTTATAAATTATGTTGTTTTTTTTTTCAAATCCTCAAAAATAAAATATTTGACGTTATCTTCCTCTCCTGTACGTGTATATTTTTAAGTCAATCAAATTACAACTTTTTTGTTTCGTTTAAACATATCTCTTTCGGCGCAAATTAATATGCTGCTCCCAAGTACAGGACATATTGGACTTTAGTTTCACAAACTTCACACTTAAAAAATGTACATTACATTTGTTTTGTAACGATATAGAAAATGCTGGGGCCGAAACCCCTCCTAGCAGTCATGCTGGCAGCAAAATACATCTGGAGACAGTTTGATGGAGCGCTCCCTGGGACCTGGAGCTGTCCGTGATGTGCGGAAGCTAACGTTTACCCCGTATCTCGTGATCTTATCATCTCCTCTCTCTCCTATTTGTTTTAAGACGCAAAAACCCATCACGAGGGCGTATAATTATGACCGCCCCCAGTTTTAAAAAATGGCATCGCCTTGACAAGTGGAAACCAGGCAGTTAAAACTGAGAAACTGGATATGTTTCCGGAAAAAAAAAATGGTCGTCGGGGATGATGGATGCTGGATACAGAAAGGCATGATGGGGATGGGAAGAGCTGGTGTGGGAAGAGTTGGTGTGGGAAGAGCTGGTGTGGGAAGAGCTGGTATCGGAAGAGCTGATGTGGGAAGAGCAGGTGTGGGAATAGCTGGTATGGAAATAACTGGTATCGGAAGAGCTGGTGTGGGAAGAGCTGGTGTGGGAAGAGTTGGTGTGGGAATAGCTGGTGTGGGAAGAGCTGGTATGAGAAGAGCTGGTGTGGGAAGAGCTGGTATGAGAAGAGCTGGTGTGGGAAGAGCTGGTATGAGAAGAGCTGGTGTGGGAATAGCTGGTATGAGAAGAGCTGGTATGAGAAGAGCTGGTGTGGGAATAGCTGGTGTGGGAAGAGCTGGTATGAGAAGAGCTGGTGTGGGAATAGCTGGCGTGGGAAGAGCTGGTGTGGGAATAGCTGGTATGAGAAGTGCTGGTATGAGAAGAGCTGGTGTGGGAATAGCTGGCGTGGGAAGAGCTGGTGTGGGAATAGCTGGTATGAGAAGTGCTGGTATGAGAAGAGCTGGTGTGGGAATAGCTGGTGTGGGAAGAGCTGGTATGAGAAGAGCTGGTGTGGGAAGAGCTTGTATGGGAAGAGCTGGTATGAGAAGAGCTGGTATGGGAAGAGCTGGTGTGGGAAAAGCTAGTGTGGGGAAAGCTGGTGTGAGAAGAGCTGGTATGGGAAGAGCTAGTATGAGAAGAGCTGGTGTGGGAAGAGCTGGTATGAGAATAGCTGGTGTGGGAAGAGCTGATATGAGAATAGCTGGCGTGGGAAGAGCTGGTATGAGAAGAGCTGGTGTAGGAATAGCTGGTGTGGGAAGAGCTGGTATGAGAAGGGGTGGCGTGGGAAGGGCTGGTGTGGGAAGAGCTTTTTGTGGTAAGAGCTGGTATGAGAAGAGCTGGTGTGGGAATAGCTGGTGTGGGAACAGCTGGTATGAGAAGAGCTGGTGTGGGAAGAGCTGGTATGGGAAGAGCTGGTGTGGGAAGAGCTGATGTGGGAATAGCTGGTATGGGAAGATCTGGTGTGGGAAGAGCTGGTGTGGGAAGAGCTGGCGTGGGAAGAGCTGGTATGAGAAGAGCTGGTATGGGAAGAGCTGGTGTAGGAAGAGCTGGTATGAGAAGATGATATAAACGAAAACGGAGTCCGAGGTTCGATGATGAGAGCACGGAAGCTGACATGAACTCTCAGCAGTGAAACAATTAACTTGTCCTCTGGCAGCTAATGAAGGAACCACACCGATCCTTCACCGTCAGTGAAGTGATAGCAGAATGATCACAAGTAGAACTAACAGGTAAAATGCCAGTCCAAACAACACAAGGAACAAAATACAAAGTGAGGGAAGAGCAACATTCCAAACTCGAAAAGAAATAAAATGACCCCATCATAAAATCTTGGTACTTAAGAAAGACAACTTCTGTTTCCAAGAGCACAGATCCTGAAAGTCAGATACTCGCACTTTTGTTCTCTGTGTATTGTGAAGTCTTCATTTGTTCCCTGTGTATTGTCAAATCTTCATTTGCTACCTGTGTATTACGAAGTCTTCATTTGTTCCCTGTGTATTGTTAAGTCTTCATTTGTTCCCTGTGTATTGTTAAGTCTTCATTTGTTTCCTGTGTATTGTTAAGTCTTCATTTGTTTCCTGTGTATTGTCAAGTCTTCATTTGTTTCCTGTGTATTGTTAAGTCTTCATTTGTTCCCTGTGTATTGTTAAGTCTTCATTTGTTCCCTGTGTATTGTTAAGTCTTCATTTGTTTCCTGTGTATTGTCAAGTCTTCATTTGTTCCCTGTGTATTGTTAAGTCTTCATTTGTTCCTTGTGTATTATAAAGTCTTCATTTGTTCCCTGTTTATTATCAAGTCTTCATTTTTTCCTTGTGTATTGTCAAGTCTTCATTTTTACCCTGTGTATTGTCAAGTATTAATTTTTACCCTGTGTATTGTTAAGTCTTCATTTGTTCCCTGTGCATTGTTAAGCCTTCATTTGTTTCCTGTGTATTGTCAAGTCTTCATTTTTACCCTGTGTATTGTTAAGTCTTCATTTGTTCCCTGTGCATTGTTAAGCCTTCATTTGTTTCCTGTGCATTGTCAAGTCTTCATTTTTACCCTGTGTATTGTTAAGTCTTCATTTGTTCCCTGTGCATTGTTAAGCCTTCATTTGTTTCCTGTGTATTGTCAAGTCTTCATTTTTACCCTGTGTATTGTCAAGTCTTCATTTTTACCCTGTGTATTGTCAAGTCTTCATTTTTACCCTGTGTATTGTCAAGTATTCATTTTTACCCTGTGTATTGTCAAGTCTTCATATTCCGCTGGGTTAACTATAGCCCTAAGAAGCTGAAAACATTTCAGCACAGAACTAGGTAGACTAACCATTGAATGAACCAAAATACTGGTTAGATTACAGCACTAGGTAGACTAACCATTGAATGAACCAAAATACTGGTTAGATTACAGCACTAGGTAGACTAACCATTGAATGAACCACAATACTGGGTAGATTACAGCACGGGGTGCACTACAACATAGGTGTCACGATCCTTCGTGTCTGCTAAACAAGTACTAATAACTTAGCTTTCAAAAGACCTTGGGGGGGGGGGGGTCTGAGATGGCTCAGTTCGTAAGTACGCTGTTCTCTCGTGGCTAGACGGCTGCTCATCCTACCGGAGTCCGTGGTTCGAATCCCAGGTAATTCTCTTGTGATTTTTCTTTCTCTCACGTCTCACTAAAGCGCTTTGTCTACGATTTGTTCAAAGTCTGATGCTACAAAACTGTGTTCTCTTACTTTACTGCAACATAGGCGGACCAATCGAATAGTTTTTGAGTAATGATATATATATAAGACTATATATACCAATATACACAAAGGAACTACAATAAAGCCATGATAGAAAAGTGTTAAAACTGAAACAAAAGTAGAAACAGCTTTATTAATTAACGAGCACAGTTGTAGTGTTTCCAATTATACTTTAATCGTGCGCGCGCATACACACAAACACACATGCACAAAAGACAAAGAAATAGGGAAAGATGATAAAATATACATTCACATGAATGATAAACAACAAGTAAGAATTGGGGGGGGGGGGATGTCGAGCGCTTCAGTGTGACTTTCAAGAATCTGTGTCCAGGAGTGCGCGTAGAGTGCTGTGAGTATTTACACGAAGACTTTGGGGTGTGATAGGTTGGTAGTACTGTGAATATTTACGCGAAGACTTGGGATGTGATAGATTGGTAGTGCTGTGAATATTTACACGAAGACTTGTGGTGTGATAGGTTGGTAGTACTGTGAATATTTACACGAAGGCTTGTGATGTGATAGGTTGGTAGTACTGTGAATATTTACACGAAGACTTGGGATGTGATAGGTTGTTAGTACTGTGAATATTTACACGAAGACTTGGGGTGTGATAGGTTGGTAGTAAAAGCGGTGGGGAGAGAGGGGGAGAGACAGAGGGAGGGAGGGAGTGGGCGGAAAGAATATAATTGTAAACCGAGAAAATTGTTGATGGAATAGATGAATGTGGTTGGGGTAGAGGGTTTGTAATGTCTGTGCTATGGATAATAAATAGTGTGATGCCTGCTCTAATACCATACAGAATATATGTGAATCTATATTTCAGAAATGGAAGTTTTAAAAAATATATGAAACACATATTTATATCTGTCACTGTTATAAATTTCTCATCACTGTTATAAATTTCTCATCACTGTTATAAATTTCTCATCTAAATTTTATATAAAAAACTCTAGACTGTACGGATGTTACATAACTTTCTGTCATACACATATGCACTTTTTCTTGTCTACATTTTCTCTTTCTCTCTCTCGTTCTCAATCTCTCTCACTCTCTGTCTCAGCCTCCATCCCAGGTCTTATGTGATCTTTATCTCATCTAAATATAACTTACAACAAATGCAAACTTCTCATTTAAACATGATACTAATTAACATGAGACTGCTTCCGTTGTCCAGCACGCACAGTTACGAGGAGAAAACTGACTTTTCCTGTTTTTGGCTGAACCAATGAATATCTAAGTCACTGAACTTCGCCGAACTTTCACTCGACTTGTCAGGAAAAGTGCATTGTATATAGGGTCTATCTTCTTCTTCTTCTTTTTCTTCTAGTGTACATCCCTATAAGCTTCTATTGAACTGTCTTCTTCTAGTGTACATCCCCATAGGCTTCTATTGAACTGATATAGGCATTTGACTTCCGTTTTCTATTTGGTTTGTGAAAATCGCGCCGTTAAACGTTACATAGGGCTCGCAAAGTAGTTCATCAATTTTTCCTGTCTTCGGCGTCTTTCAACCTCATCAAGGGATTTCGAGTTTAACTTAAACAAAAATTAATTCTGAAAAAAAAAACTATAATATGTAAAAAGAAAAAAAAAAAAGAATGTTTATCAAATCTTGCAAATATTTATAAAACTTCCTATTTGAAAACTGCTTATTATTACAATATGGAGGACATTACTGCTCACGCAGATGCCGATAATACACTGATCGTTGTGGCGCTCATTTCACTCTAGTCTGCTGGCAGGTTTACATGGCGGTCGTGTCAGGCCAGTCCTTGACAAGTTGATGTTTCCTTCACTTTTTCTGCAAGTAACGTCAGATTGTTGCTGTAACTTTCTAAACACGGCATTCTCTTCACGAGGAAAGACGTCGTCCCTACCCGTTGACTTTAAATAAACAAACAAGTCAGATCCGCCGTCTTGCATTACCATCTTTACAACAGAAATAGGACAACAGACGTCGACAAGTGATCCACACACAAGGTGTGGGGTACTCAAATTTCTCTTTCCTTGCTTCCTCTCGTGCCTGTCAGCTCCACGGCGTGGCTGGTCCAAACAGTCATTTCCTGAATCTCAGAGTGGACACAGGCTACAGCACAATGCCACTCTTTGCCTGATGTAGCCATGCCACTCTTTGCCTGATGTAGCCATGCCACTCTTTGCCTGATGTAGCCAGTAAGGGAATGTCACACAGTTTGTTTGTTTTTTCTTCTTTTTAAAATATTGCCCTTGTTTTGTTTTAAAGTAGTAAAATCAACAGAGCTAGAAAAACGAAAGCAGAAAACTCGACTAATGTTTTGGCAGAACAGCGTTCTTGGTGGACAAGAAAAAAGACAAAATAACAAATATATGAAGCAACCCCCCGCCCCACAAAAAACGTATTCATTGAAAGCCCAGCTTGCTAAGATGACTAGTCTTGGTATATCACTCCTATGTTTGCTCTGTGTCTAGTCCCGCTTCTGTAGAAGCTTCTCTGTGTCTAGTCCCGCTTCTGTAGAAGCTTCTCTGTGTCTAGTCCCGCTTCTGTAGAAGCTTCTCTGTGTCTAGTCCCGCTTCTGTAGAAGCTTCTTGTACAGTAGGACTCATTCGCTCTGTGTCTAGTCCCGCTTCTGTAGAAGCTTCTTGTACAGTAGGACTCATTCGCTCTGTGTCTAGTCCCGCTTCTGTAGAAGCTTCTTGTACAGTAGGACTCATTCGCTCTGGATTTTATTTTGTAACTTCAGCCTAAGTCTGGTCTCATTTTGTCAGTGTTGCGTATCGCACTATACCTACTCTGCGTGCCCTCTAGCTTCTGTCTGCAGGTTATGTTTGCTTTCACTTGGACAGATGCTATGAGAAGAAACTTATTATCACAATAGTCATCCGTGTACAATCGGTTCCAAGCGAGCGGTTGTCGAGTGCAAATATTGACAGACCTCGATTAAGCTACATGTCATCGGGTGAATGTTTTCATGTCTGCTCTTCGATGTTGCATATACTCTTTCTTCTCAGCCGGCGTCCGAATTCTTGCACACCTGGCCGACTCCTCCAATTCAGGATTATGAACTTCAAACTTGTGCTGCAAACAAACTTACCTGGAGCTGTATCGTATCCCAGGTGGTGCCACTTTTCAAAGCTTTTCAGAAAGTTCGTCATATTTTCTTCTTTCAATTCTTGTGTAAAGCGAAGATCTCTATGGTTTCCCCTGCTCAATGTTAGGATGGGTACCTAGTGTATAATGTCACGATTGCTAATGTAAAAATGCAAAAAAATATTTGTCTCCCACGAAATATGAATAGCTTATACTCCAAATATGCGGAAAATAGCCCAGGAAAGAAAAAGTCCCGATGAATATAGAAGAAGGGGTAGGCGTGGTTCAACATGAATGGAATGGATTAATTCCTTCTCGGAATATCTGTGGAGGAAATACGATTTGTGATCAAATAAAAATTCAAACCGTTCTCTTTTATGTATGTGTGTGGGTACTAGTCGTGCAGTATTTGGTAGATAGGCTCATCAGATCCCTGCGCCAGGCAGTTTCTTTGCCCGCATAGTCTTGACTGGCCTCAAGCAAGAACTATCAGCTACCGAGAGCTGTGCGAGTTCCCTCTTTTGTGGCGATGAACCCACGTCGGCAACATTTCCAGCTCATAACCTCAGCAAACATCTTGCGGGCGCGACGGGCCAGGCCAGAATAAAGCCAGCCCAACGCTGGTTATTTGTATTCAGCAAATAGATAGAATCGTTTTCAGGCCTCCATCGAAAGATTCAAAACAATGGCCAACAATAGACAATGTTGTATTTTGTATTTTCTTTTTTCGATGCTAACATGCTTGAGTCTCGCCAAAAAGCAGTCGTTTAATGGCACTGAATGGGGCTTTTCCTGGGCGTAATCATCCGTAAGTCTCGATGATGTGTTATGATACGCAAGGTATCCAAATGGCTAGTTCTGGCCACGGGTCGTAGCGGCCTCCAGTGTTCTCCGTTTCTTAATTAACACGCAGAATGCTTGAATAGCTGCGAGACTCCCAGAAGTTGCAAAAGAAAACCGTGATGTGAGACTGGGGTAGGGGGAATAGGGTCATTCCAGGACATATTGGTGGGCCTGTAAAGGCAAAGACACACCTAGCAGACCCCAGGTGCACGTCTCGTTGAGCTATTTCCATGTGAAAGCTTTCGTCCTGGTTGCTTGTGGGTATATTGCAGTGCCCTTTTGTAAGCATTTTTCTACCTGCTAGCTCAGGTAACAAAACGCACATTGTTCGCGGAGTTTGGAAGTATCTACTGGCAGTGTTGTGCCGTCCCGTGCGCCGGTGAGCATTCTAACCGAAATAATCAAGAAAATCTGCTCGAGTTATTTATTTCTCTCCGCTTCGTTTGTCCACGAATGGTCGACATTTTTGATATCGTTTCTGGCTCTACTTGTCTGTAAGAAAAACGCCCGTGCTACAAAATACGGCTTCGTTCTATACTTGTTATCCCTGAAGCTACCACTAGAGACTACATAAAGCTGTCACTGCAGTCAGAGACTGCGGGTTATAACATTTTAGTCAAAACATTTTCTTGTTAGTCTGTCTCTTTGTTTGGTCGGGAACAATCTGTGTTAATCGGGTGTGGTACAGGTAAAATCAGGTAAACTCTGTCACGTTCGTGCCCCTACAGTAGGGCAGATATATGCTCTTTCTTCTTGCCAAAACAACAGGCCGGGCCAGAACTCAATCACAATGCTATTATTTTCTTTTCATTTCAGATCTGATTTATAAATACTGAAACTTGTGGCAGTCTTTTAACTTCCTTTCTCCACATCCGTCCACTATAAACAAGAAAATATGTGGATAAATCCACACAAAAGCTGCGCACTTAATTTTTTTTACAAAACTAGGTCAGATTTAAAATACGATGCGAAGGAGCAGGTGCGACAGTGCACGTAAGTCAGAAAGTTTTTTAAATCTGGAGAAAATGAGATAACTATTGATCTTTCTTCCGTTGATTGTATTTGCCTTACCAAGATTCGGCTAAGCGGAAAGTCCAGTTGTGTAAGTTTAGTGCTGGCAAACTTCTGATACGTCAGACACTCACTGTCATATATAGACAGACAAAAACAGACAGACAGAAAGACAGACAGAAAGACAGGCAAGCAGGCAGGTAGGTAGGTAGGTAGGTAGGTAGGTAGGTAATTAGGTATGTAGGTAGGTAGGTAATTAGGTAGGTATGTAGGTAGATAGGTAGATAGATAGAATGAATGAATGAATAATCTTTATTTTTCAAGGGTAAAGAATTGGGCACGCAGGCCCGTCTTACATTCTGCCCTTCATCACTCCATCTTTCATTCTTCCCACACACTTGATTTAGTACAAATATACAAATTAAATTAGGAAAAAACATATCGAATGAGTGTAAGATTTAACTACTACATTCAAAGTAAAAGAGAAGAAGTAATTAACCTAATAAAATAGCACTCACGCACACATACATACGCAGACATATACAGATATAGATAGATAGATAGATAGACAGACAGACAGACAGACAGACAGACAGACAGACAGACAGACAGATAGATAGATAGATAGATAGATAGATAGATAGATAGATAGATAGATAGATAGATAGATAGATAGATAGATAGATAGATAGATAGATAGATAGATAGATAGATAGATAGATAGATAGATAGAAATGTTGTGAACACCCAATAATAGCCTATGATATAATTCCTGTTATAAGATCTTTATCACAATATAAGCATGTGAGAACTCGATTTGACAGTCATAGTAGTCACAAGCTTTCCCATCGCAACATATGCCTGTGAGACCTGGACACTTAACAAAACAGCTGAGAAACACATAAATGCCTTTGAATGTAAATGCTATAGAAGAGTTCTCCAAATATCGTGGACACAAAAAAGAACAAATATATCTATACTACAAGAGCTTAATATTGAAGAAGGCTGGCTAGTAAAGAGGATTAAAGAGAGAAAACTTAAATATTTTGGCCACATTAAACGTCATGATAATTTAGAGAAGACCGTATTGGAAGGATACATAATGGGAAAAAGAAAAAAAGGAAGACCGAAACGAAGATGGCTGCAAGACATCGTTGATGATCTGGAAATGGATGCAACAGCAGCAGGCCATCTTGCTCACAACCGAGAGGCCTACAGGAGTGCTATTTGGGAGGCAAAGTTCCGCAAGGGACATGCAAAGGAATGAATGAATGAGTAGTCACAAGAACAGTAACAACAAAAACAACAATAATAACACAATAACAAGACAATAACAAAAACAACAGAAAACCAGAAATAACGCATATAAAACAGCGGCAAAAAAATAACAATGACAATAGCAGTGAGTAGAAAAAATAATAACAAAAACAGCAATAATAACAACAAAACAATACAACAATGCAACAATAACAGCATATATAACAACAATGAAACCAATAAAAATAACAATAACAATAAAAATGTAAGATGATGGATATAACTCTCTATACTGGAACAAATGATCAGTTCCTTTTACTTTATCACCTTTCTCGACTTGCTGTGTCATATTATCTTCTAACCTAGACTAACATCTGATCTTCTCACATCATGATGACCATATCTACCGTCACAACATCTTCTCACATCATGATGACCACATCTACCGTCACGACATCTTCTCACATCATGATGACCACGTGTACCGTCACGACATCTGCTCACATGGAGTTAATCACATCTACCGTCACGTCATTTGTTCACATGAAGTTAATCACATCTACCGCCACGTCAACTACTCACGTCACATTGAAGACATCTATTGCCGTGTCATTTGCTCACATCACCCAGCGTCGCATGATCCTCTCTTCTCGTATTTAACGTCTTTGTATCTGATCGTCTGATATCTCACAGCAAAAACTCCGCCAAAAACAGTTTATACAGAACCATATTCAATTTCACATCAAACTTTAAACTTCTCCGTCCACACGAAAATCTATGCCGGTGGTATTATACTTTACAATGGATTATTTTCCTTGGTTGTGGCTCATCTCCCGCGAGACATGAAACAAAAAATGATTGTGGATGAGGATACTGCCTACTTCGGATCCGGCTCCATATGTCATCAGTTTTCTAATGGCTAAGGAGACGGCAGCTTCAGTCCCAGGAGACATGCCGAGACCTGACCCAGATTAGATCCTCCCTGGCACGTTCATGACTTATTGAGCAGTTCTCGGGTGGCTCTCCAGCTCACGATGTGGCCGGACGAGAGAGGATGCTAGAGGATTGACAGACACCGCCAGCACTGCCTGGAAGCTGTCTGGGACAACCTGACACCAGTAATGTGTGGAGAAAGATCCTGGAATAATTCTGTGAATGTGAAATGCGATCGTCTTTATTCTCCACGATCACGTGATTTCTAGTACTGAAGACCGTTGGCTCCACCATCAAGCAGCCCTTAACAAGGACGGCTACTTTCATCTTCCTCTACATCTAATTATCTTTCTATCCTCACACAGCTCAGCCACAATTCTAGCTCTCGGCCTCCAGATTTAACTGGAGACATGAGGTAGCTGAGTGGATAGTGCGCTGTCCTCTCCTGCAACGACAACTGCCCGTCCTACCATCGTCCGTGGTTCGAGTAACGGTCATTTTCTTGTTATTTTTCTTACGTCTAAATGCTTCGCCTAGTTCTCAGAGGATAGTCTAAAACACTGTGTTTTATCATTTACACGAACAACACTAGACGCCAGTGATTCCCAAACGGGCTCTAAATGACCCCCGGCTCCGCAGGACCTGCCCTAATTGGGGGAGTGATTAAAGTTCAAGGTCCTGTTTTAAATGCCGATGATTCTGGTTTTTTTCCTTAACTACATCATTGTCATTTTGAAAATCCACAAAGTTTTACTTTATGTGTGTATTTTGGGGGGCTTTTTTCAGTATAGTGTAATCATTAAAGATTACCCACATTTTCTTTTTAAAAAAATCTTTTGCATTTAAAGCACACAGCTAGCATACAGGCATGAAACTTTTCCAAAATAAGGGGGTCTATGGCCTGGATTTTGAAACAGAAAGGGGGTCTGTGGCCTGGATTTTGAAATAGAATGGGGGTCTGTGGCCTGGATTTTGAAATAGAATGGGGGTCTGTGGCCTGGATTTTGAAATAGAAAGGGGGTCTGCGGACTTTTGTTCATTGGGAACCACTGCTCTACGCTATCATTTACACGAACAAAATTCTGTTTTATCATTTACACGAACAAAATTCTGTTTTATCATTCATACGAACAAAATTCTGTTTTATCACACAAACAAAATTCTGTTTTATCATTCATACAAACAAAATTCTGTTTTATCATTCATACGAACAAAATTCTGTTTTATCATTCATACAAACAGAATTCTGTTTTATCATTCATACAAACAAAATTCTGTTTTATCATTCATACAAACGAAATTCTGTTTTATCATTTACACGAACAAAATTCTGTTTTATCATTCATACGAACAAAATTCTGTTTTATCATTTACGCAAACAAAATTGTGTTTTATCATTTACACGAACAAAATTGTGTTTTATCATTTACACAAACTCAAACTTGGTATATTTCTTCTGTAACCGATCTTGCTAGTGTTCAAGTCTTAAACTTTTCTTTCTAGCTTTTCTATGTCTGCGCAGATTTTTACCAGCTTTAGTGCATGCGTGCTTATGTCCCAGCTGTACTCTCTGCCTACTTATGTCCTAGCTGTACTCTCTGCCTACTTATGTCCTAGCTGCACTGTCTGCCTACTTATGTCCTAGCTGCACTGTCTGCCTACTTATGTCCTAGCTGCACTGTCTGCCTGCTTATGTCCCAGCTGTACTCTCTGCCTGCTTATGTCCCAGCTGCACTGTCTGCCTGCTTATGTCCCAGCTGTACTCTCTGCCTGCTTATGTCCCAGCTTCACTTTCTGTTGGTACGTGTCTCGCTGTACTACTTTGATCTTAGCTGTACTTCTCCAAGTATCTGAGGTGTATGTCACAGGTATCACCTCAGATCCACTGACTTATTAATAATTGGCCATTCTTGGTCAATGTCCACGTATGTCTATGCTCCTGGTCAATGTATGTATCTGTCTATGCTCCTGATCAATGCCTATATCTGTATGCTCATGTCTAAGGTCCATAATTTCTGTATTTTACTATAGCTGGAATGAAAATTCCTCGTACGATATCTAACATGTTATCACTTGTCTTTGTGTACATCTCTATGATCACATTTCCGTGCTTGTTTTTTTTTTACATTGCAAACCATTTATATGAGTTGGATTTATAGAAATTTATGACACATGTCAATCTCATAAACCTGAAACCCTCAGATATCATAGAGTTTCGAACAATTGCCATAAAGTGTCAAACAACAGTCATAAAGTGTCCAACACCTGCCATTGAGCGTTAAGCAACTGTTATAGAGTCTCAAACAACTATCATATCTTAAACAATTGTCATGAGATGTCATACAACTGTCTTAGAGGGTCAAAAATTGTCATAGATTGTCAAAAGTTTGTAAGAGTGTTAATCAACTGTCATATAGTGTCAAATAACTCTCATATAGTGTCAAGCAATTGTCATAGTGTCAAGAAATTGTCATAGAGTGTCAAACAACTGTCATAGAGTATCAAACAACTGACACAGAGTGTCAAAAAACTGTCACAGAGTGTCAAACAACTGTCATAGAGTGTCAAACAACTGTCACAGGGTGTCAAACAACTGTCATAGAGTATCAAACAACTGTCACAGAGTGTCAAACAACTGTCACAGAGTGTCAAACAACTGTCACAGAGTGTCAAACAACTGTCACAGAGTGTCAAACTGTCATAGAGTATCAAACAACTGTCACAGAGTGTCAAACAACTGTCACAGAGTGTCAAACAACTGTCACAGAGTGTCAAACAACTGTCACAGAGTGTCAAACAACTGTCATAGAGTGTCAAACAACTGTCACAGAGTGTCAAACAGCTGTCACAGAGTGTCAAACAACTGTCATAGAGTATCAAACAACTGTCATAGAGTGTCAAACAACTGTCATAGAGTGTCAAACAACTGTTATAGAGTGTCAAACAACTGGATCCTCACAATGCACATCTGGATACCAGAAAAACGTTTTTGTTGCTGCTTCTGGACTGAGATTTCTTGGCCGCGACTTTCTGGGGCGGGCCGGGGGGAAGGGGGGAGGGGGAGGGGCTTGTGTAGGTTATTGTCTTTCGCAGATCTTCCAGTGCAGTAGAAATGAGTGATGATACCGCTTTATTCACTCATTCATGGCTTTATTCACTCATTCATGGCTTTATTCACTCATTCATGGGTTTATTCATTCATTCATCGCTTTATTCACTCATTCATGGCGTTAATCACTCATTCATAGTATTCACTCATTCATGGCTTTATTCACTCATTCATGGCTTTATTCATTCATTCATGGCTTTATTCACTCATTCATGGCTTTATTCACTCATTCATGGCTTTATTCATCCATTCATGGTACACTTTGTGGCTACATTAATCCAGTACTCAGTAATCTATTCCTGCTACACTCTGTGGCTACACTAATCTAGTACTCTAAAATCGTTTCAGAAGACCATGGGTCGTATAATATCCATCTTGTCTCGCCAACATGTAATTAATTTTCTCGTTTAACAAATTTGCCTTGGCTTTTTCAGCGTCTGATAGCTCAAACTTTTGACCAATTTCAGATGCACAAGTATGTCTTGTTAATCCTTTTTGAAGTATAAGCATATTTTGTTGATCTTGTGACTGATTATGTCAGTCAAACATTGACTGAACCCGCCATGGGAGACAACACTCGGCAAATGATGCTTGATAACATACAAAAACAAAATATACCTGCATCAAAAGAGTTTCCTAACGGGACAATTGCTCAGTCAATTTGAAACATTTTGCCGGTCAATGTGTTAGTAATTACACAGAGTAGAGCGCTAAATGCCTACATTTTCTTGGTCTGCTCCCTTCGTTGAATGGCTTCCTGTCTGGGTTCCTTGTTTCATGCTTGATCCCTGCTCACGCTTTCACCATAATTCTGGCTATGGTTTCTTATCTACCCTTGGGCTGTTTTCCTCCATGGCTCTTCAGTTTGTTCTCTATTCCAAACACACCCTCATGAGAGTTTCCTCCCCTGGTACCCTGATTTTGCGTGATTTGTCCGGCCTCTCTGCTCTGCCGGCTTCCACTTGATATTCATAGGCACAGACAACTCTAGCAAACACAGCCTCCAGCCAAAGGACCACTTGACTGGATGCTTTCCCTTACCGGAACTAGTAGTAGCGCCATTTTGACTTTATGCAATAAACAAGCAATCAGAATGTGCCTCGTGAGATGGTAGCCATTAAATCACTTCCGGGCAGTGTCTGAGAATAACAAAGATGGTTACAGATCCTCTAGTTTTCCCTGAACTGAAGAACGGATGTTTCCTGAATGTCTGAAGCTCAGAAATTGACTGTCGTGATAGCAGGAAGTCTGGTTGACCACTGGCTTGCAGACTGGGATGAAGAAAAACCAGTTTAGCTTAATCTTTATTCAAAATTATCTTTCAGGTAAATATAATCTCTGAGTACAAGATCATCTTTTAAGTCAATATCATCTCTCAGTTCAAGATAATCTTTTAAGTCATATCATCTCTGAGTTCAAGATCATCTTTTAAGTCATATTATCTCTGAGTTCAAGACCATATTTTAAGTCAAGATCATCTTTCAAGTCAATACCATCTTTTAAGTCAGGATAATCTAAGTCAAGATCACCTTTTAAGCCATATCATCTCTATGTGCAAGAAATATCATGGACTGTTTTTACGGGAGCACAAAGCGAGCTGTGCTAGAAGTGAAAGAATAAAAGATCTGATGTGATTTATTCGTAATGAAGGTTTCTTTTTCTTAATTATATTTATCTTTTCTATAAAACATCAGTTAAATCAATCTTATCACTTAAATTACTCTTATCTGTTAAATAGTGGTAATTTTTTATATAACAAATATGTTTGTTGTGTTTTTACATAGCAGCTACCTTTACCTCTCATTGTGTCTTTATATACCAGCTACTTTTGCCACTCATTGTGTCTTTATATACCAGCTACTTTTGCCACTCATTGTGTCTTTATATACCAGCTACTTTTGCCACTCATTGTGTTTGTGTTTTACAAAAAATAATGTCTTTATTTAATGAGATTATTAAAAGAAATATGAGAAGATATATGATTACAGACATTTTCAGATCTGTAATATAAACCTTTTCATTGTCTGTAGTCAGTGTCTTATTAGCTCTTTTTTGTTGATATTGTTTGTTGGTATTATTTGTTGATACTGTTTGTTGGTATTATTTGTTGATACTGTTTGTTGGTGTTGTTTGTTGATACTGTTTGTTGGTGTTGTTTGTTGATACTGTTTGTTGGTGTTGTTTGTTGATATTGTTGTTTGTTTCTGTATTTTTGTGTTGTTTCTTGTATTGTTTATTTTTGTTGTTTGTTGATATTGTTTATTGATATTGTTTGCTGATATTGTTTATTGGTGTTGTTTGTTGATATAGTTTATTGTTATTGTTTTTTTAATATTGTTTTTTGGTGTTGTTTGTTGGTAATGTTTGTTCATGTTGTTTGGATATTGTTTGTTGGTGTTGTTTGTTGATACTGTTTGTTTGTGCTGTTTGTTGGTGTTGTTTGTTGATATTATTGTTTGTTGATATAGTTTATTGACATTGTTGGTTCATATTGTTTGTTGGTGTTGTTTGTTGATATTATTATTTGTTGTTTGTTTTTGCTTTTTGTTGGTATAGTTTATTGGTATTGTTTGGTGGTGTTGTTTGTTGATATTGCGTATTGATATTGTTTGTTGATGTTGTTTGTTGGTGTTGCTTGTTGGTGTTGCTTGTTGGTGTTGTCTTCAGTCTTAGATTTTCTCAACCCAAATGTTAGAGCCCATTGTTGTTTACAGTAACGTGTCTGAAAGGCGCCAAAAGAGAGTAGTTACCATGGCAATACTGGACACTGGTGACCGGACATCTTTTGTTGTCATTACAGTCTACAGCAACACACCATTACTTTTTATTATAGCAACCTTAGCTAAGAAGTTAACTTTTATTATTTTTTCCAGCTAAATGGTCAACTTTTGTGACCTCCCTCTTAACTAAGCCATTAATGGTTGGCTCATTTTGCTAAACGGTTAACTTTAATCATATCTTCTTTAGCTAATACAGAGCTGGACAACGTGTTAAGAGAAATTCAAACCAGGCCTTTCACAGTTTCCTTGACAACTTCTGGAGCCAGTAAGTGCCCGAGTCTCTCATAAGTTGAACCAGGAAGCCCAACAAATCAAGAGAGATCTGAAGTGTTATCTGTCTGGAACACGGCACAATAGATCAACCTATTCACATTATGAAGAATAGTTCACCTTCGGGCTGTATACTTGAAGTGCCAGTATATTCTCTCTAACCTGGGAGTGAATCATACAAGACTCCCATAGCTGCCATGATGTGTGGCTTAGCTCGACAAATAATTGCTCTGAATATCCCAGCGCTCTAATGGCTGCCAAGTGGACTATTTATTTCAGTACTTACCAGTATGGATTGTTCATCTGTTTTCATGAAAAACAGACTACCGCAGCCAGTAATATTCTAGATCATTCTACACATAGTTCCTTAAAATATAAGAATTGCACGAACTTTTCGACTAAACTAACAACTGGAAAAATGATCAGAAACAGATTTTGTTGGGTCAAAAAAGTTGATGTTTTCCGCGTAAAAATGTAATAAAAATATAAAAAAAACTATCTGAATGTCCCGGAAAACAACCGGGAAAACTGTATTCTGTCTCGTAAATATGGGACGTGCGTGTTTAATCAATCCCTTAGTGCCATTTTTTTTTTTTTTTTTTACATTGGTTGCATTTTTAAGTTGATTGCTTTGTCCTTTAGTCATAAGGGCGGGGAAGAGTTGGCCAAAGACCACGTTTCATGGAAAGTAACCGCGTACGATAGATGAATGGTTTGATTAGTAAATGGCAACCAAAAGTGACTGTAAAACTTGCAAGAGCGAAGAGATTAGATCTTTGGGTATGAGCGTGAGTTTCTTGCTGTGGTCTGTGCTTATGTCAGTCAAATCTTGTAGGATCAGTCAGCTTACCCGCAACTAGGCAGGCTAGTGGTCTGTGCTTATGTCAGTCAAATCTTGTAGGATCAGTCAGCTTACCCGCAACTAGGCAGGCTAGTGGTCTGTGCTTATGTCAGTCAAATCTTGTAGGATCAGTCAGCTTACCCGCAACTAGGCAGGCTAGTGGTCTGTGCTTATGTCAGTCAAATCTTGTAGGATCAGTCAGCTTACCCGCAACTAGGCAGGCTAGTGGTCTGTGCTCATGTCAGTCAAATCTTGTAGGATCAGTCAGCTTACCCGCAACTAGGCAGGCTGGTGGTCTGTGCTTATGTCAGTCAAATCTTGTAGGATCAGTCAGCTTACCCGCATCTGGGCAGGCTGGTGTTCTCAACCTCCTTCAAAAAACTCAAGTTTACCAAAAGTGTCTTCTCAGACAAGAACTGATCATCTCATCTTTCTCTTTCATACACAGAAATTCAAGATTTTAAGGTAATGCGTTGAGTCTCACAGAAAGTCGAGACTTTAGGGCCAAGTATTGTATCTGACAGAAAGTCCAGATTTTAGTACCATGTATTGTGTCTCACAGAAAGTCCAGATTTTGATATCTTGTATTGTGTCTCACAGAAAGTCTAGATATTAGTATCATATATCGTGTCTCACAGAAAGTCTAGATATTAGTATCATGTATCGTGTCTCACAGAAAGTCTAGATATTAGTATCATGTATCGTGTCTCACAGAAAGTCTAGATATTAGTATCATGTATCGTGTCTCACAGAAAGTCCAGATTTTAGTGGTGCCATGTATTGTATCTCACAGAAAGTCCAGATTTTAGGGTCATAATGTTGACTTTTCTTCCGAAGTTGAAGCAGAATCACATGTACAGGCTCAAGAAAGGGATACTAATTATGTATCACTCGGTCCTTGAGAAAACTAGGCTCTTGGGTGGGGGGGGTGGTGGGGGCCTGAGCTTTGGATCTTTTGTTAGTAGACAACCCACAGCATGAATTACTCAGTCTCTGGGAAATACCAACCGTAAAGAAGTGAAAACCCGGAAGTATAGAAAAGCGTAGAATTCTGTACTGTGAAGTGTGAACTATTCTGTCACCTACGTATATCTGCAGATAAGTGTACAGTTGTGTACTATGAAGTGTCAACTGTTCCTACTATTGCCTACGTATAGATTAGTAGACCGTTGTGTACTATGAAATGTGAACTGCTCCTAATGACCTAATTTTTCGGGAAGAAAACTCAGACAGGTGGATGTCAGTTTTTCATGGAAGGTTGTATGTACCGTTGTAGTGGATGTCAGTTTTTCATGGAAGGTTGTATGTACCGTTGTAGTTGATGTCAGTTTTTCATGGAAGGTTGTATGTACCGTTGTAGTGGATGTCAGTTTTTCATGGAAGGTTCAATGTACCGTTGTAGTGGATGTCAGTTTTTCATGAAGGGTTGGGTGTACCATTGCATGAATGATCTCTTACCTTGCTGATTTAGTACTTTATCTTCATAGCTATAAATTATTTATATCTGTTTTTACTCCCAAGCTATAAATGATGAACGGTGGATGTGAAGGCACGGCACCGCACGTCATTTTCTATTTATTTCGCGCTATTACAAGCACATGTACGGTCTCGTACAATTAATCGCCTCTCCACTTTCGCCGCCAGATCCTCTACAAGCGAAGTGGACCACTCTAAACATTTTGGTGGTCCGAGTCAGCCAACCGTGTCAGTGTCTCCAGAAACTTGCCCACTACAAATTCTACGCTGCTTGAAACTGGAACAGAACCCACACACAAAAAGAAACCATATTTACAAGACGATAGATGCTCTTCGCTTTGATACGAGAAAATTGGTAAATTATGTTTTGCTCCTTGCAATTGCTTAATATTGAAATGCCACGTTCAAGCTTGAATAAAATTTATTAATTTCTATTTTTTTAGGAGACGCCCCGTTTGACAAGGGACATGAAAACTTCAGGAGAGGTAAGCTGTAGCACTCCGAGAAAGAATTGAAATCGTAAGTGCTTATTTAAGTGCCAGTGACAGGGACCAAGAATACGGGACGGTGTTTCACAGAACACAGGGAGCAGAAAGGAAAGGTTGATGACAAGATTAGCAACATACTCCAGCAGCTCCTGTACTCTTGTAATGGTTTGCGGCTTGAAGTGGCGACAACACTGCCCGGAAGGCAAGTGAAAATCTTGGGCAAATATTTCCAGTATTTGACAATTCTCGTGTGATTGAGCAGGGGAGTCTGGTAGGGCGATTCTGCGCTATGATGACTTTCTTAATGCCACAAGGAAACTTGGCCGAAGATCACATCAACACTAGAGCTAGAAAATGGATTGGGGGGGGGGGGCAGGAGAGGGTTAGGAGGAGGTAAGAGAGAGAGAGAGAAAACGACGAGAGCAGAAAAATCTCAGATGAATGTCAAGGTTGAGTCATGAACATCCCCGGCACCTGGGTGTCAGACAGAAAGAAAAAAAATTCACCCGGTTATGATTTAATGCGGTCACGTGACGTAGCAGATGAACAGTGGTAAATAAAGAAGAGAATATTATAAGACAGCCTGGAGGGGTGGGAGTAGGGGAGGGGGAAGGGGAGGGGGCAGGAGACCTCGATAAGGGGATTAATTTCTATAAAAACAGGAGCGAAGAGTCCTGGCCTGCGCTGATGACATTGAGTACCTGCGCTGATGACATTGAGTACCTGCGCTGGCACTGACATGTGGAGTATGTGAAAAATATGGCGATGTAAAGATCTATATAGAAATGAAGTAGCGCGTTGGAGAAGCTGTACACAAAACTCGGGCGCACAACATGTGCAGTCAGACATAATTGGATGTTACAGCCCACTTGTACGTCTAAAAGGAAGCAGCCAGGTAGAAGATGTTAGCGAAGCGTGAGGCGAGTCGGGAGTGGTGTCTGTATTGTGAAATCATCTGTCAATCTACTGACGGATCAGCTCTCAGCAACAAAGCGGGGTAACAAGCCATACGTTCTCACAACCATCGGCAATAAACCTTTTTACGTCAGAAGATAAAACCTGCTCGAGAAGCCAGTATTGTACGATTAAAACTCAATTTGATTTTCTTATGTTCTCGTCAGAGTATTGTTTGTATTTACTTTGTAAAAAAAAACCGGAATTATTCCGTTGCTTTTTTCAGATTTTGTACCATTCAGTTGTGTGTGTGTGTGTGTGTAGCTGTTCAATATGGCGCCACATATGGGTGGTAGTGATTGACCGGCTGAGTGCTGGTTGTGTTGTGAAGGAGAGGACAGATTTTGGATGAGGGGAAAATTGCAGCCTGGGGAAAGGCGAAGATTGTGAAGAGGAAAATTGGTTTGTCAGGGCACGAGGTGAAATGAGCGTTTTGTCAGGACCGACGTTCTACCACCCCAGAGGTCAGCAGCGGGCATCGCTACCCCGAAGATATAGAAAATCTCCCCAGAGTTGGCGAAGCTGCTGAACAAACACACTCACCAAAGCCTGCGCGTAACAAACCCGCACCTCTGATCAACTTCTAAGTTTGATGGGACAGTTCTTGAGCCAACAGTTGTGATAAATGTAAGAAGCCAGGCACAACAACTTGCCACCGTGAGCAGTTTTTGGTTAGCAAGGAATAAGGGGAGGTTATTTTGGCGTTAATCTTCAAGAGGTCAACACGTGACATTTTGAAGGGAGTAATTTCTCTTCATCAGCTCTTTAGGAGACGAGACACAAATGACACCTGTCATCTTGAAAAGACAAACTATGACCATCTTTACCTGTCTCACAGCGAGATCTGGTCGTCAAGTTCCATATTTTAAAAAAAAAATTTTTTTTTTGAATGTTTGAATGGAGATGCCATGAGAAGTTGCAATATGTTTTGACACTTGGGGGAGGGGAAAGAAAGCCAGGAAAATAAAGGTGCTTATCGAACCCTGGGCTGTTGTTTGCTGATGAAAGATGCGACATAAAATCTGACAGCCTCCAGGTTCTGTCTGCTATGTCAGCGATTGCCTCAGCTCCTGCGCAACATAACAGCTGTGCCTGATGTTGGCTGCTGGTGCAGGCTTGTCGGTTGTGCCTGGTGTTGGCTTCTGGCTGCTGGTGCAGGCTTGTTGGTTGTGCCTGGTGTTGGCTTCTGGCTGCTGGTGCAGGCTTGTTGGTTGTGCCTGGTGTTGGCTTCTGGCTGCTGGTGCAGGCTTGTTGGTTGTGCCTGGTGTTGGCTTCTGGCTGCTGGTGCAGGCTTGTTGGTTGTGCCTGGTGTTGGCTTCTGGCTGCTGGTGCAGGCTTGTTGGTTGTGCCTGGTGTTGGCTTCTGGCTGCTGGTGCAGGCTTGTCGGTTGTGCCTGGTGTTGGCTTCTGGCTGCTGGTGCAGGCTTGTTGGTTGTGCCTGGTGTTGGCTTCTGGCTGCTGGTGCAGGCTTGTTGGTTGTGCCTGGTGTTGGCTTCTGGCTGCTGGTGCAGGCTTGTTGGTTGTGCCTGGTGTTGGCTTCTGGCTGCTGGTGCAGGCTTGTTGGTTGTGCCTGGTGGTGGCTTCTGGCTGCTGGTGCAGGCTTGTTGGTTGTGCCTGGTGGTGGCTTCTGGCTGCTGGTGCAGGCTTGTTGGTTGTGCCTGGTGGTGGCTTCTGGCTGCTGGTGCAGGCTTGTTGGTTGTGCCTGGTGTTGGCTTCTGGCTACTGGTGCAGGCTTGTTGGTTGTGCCTGGTGTTGGCTTCTGGCTGCTGGTGCAGGCTTGTTGGTTGTGCCTGGTGTTGGCTTCTGGCTGCTGGTGCAGGCTTGTTGGTTGTGCCTGGTGTTGGCTTCTGGCTGCTGGTGCAGGCTTGTCGGTATCTTGGCAGATATGAACGTTAATTGTAATATAAAAGTAATAATTTAATGCAATATAAAATGAAATTAATAATCGCCTTATTTTTCTTCTTCATTTTTTTTTCTTCTTCTTCTTCTTCTTCTTCTTCTGCATGGGCATTCCATATGTAATGTTTCATCTACTGCTCAGTTAGTTCTCTGTCTTGAGTCCAGTAACTCAGAGACCATGGGAGATACGACCTAGGAAGGGCCCAATACTTAGAGACCCCTGGGAAATATGACCCAGGTGTGAACTTCCTTTCGGAGCTCAGAACAGTGTACGGATTTTGAACGGAGAAATGCAGTTCACGTGATGCGGGGGTGGAAGACCTATATGAAGGAAAAAGCGTGTGGGAAAAGTCACACTGAGCATAGCCAGCGGGCAAATGGCGGGGCAAGTTCTATCTCGTCTGGTGTTGTGTTGATATGGGACTATTTAGCCCCAGCCGTCCTAAATATTGTGATATATATATATATATATATATATATATATATATATATTAGTGATTCACTATGATTAATTTTCTCTTGAAGGGCACGTGGGATACCATCATGGGGTTAATTTCATGTGAACTTCATGAAGCTGAGAGGAGAGCAGAAATCTAAAGGATATGACAGGGAGCTAATTTCGCGTCATCTGATTAGCCCTGCCGACCTCACAGTGCGTGACTCTATGTACTGTGGATTATGTGATGTGTCGTAATCATACTGTACTGTTGGATTATCGTCACTTTCGTTGCACGTGAAGACTTAGCTGATTCTGTTGAGTCTTGTCATATTTGGATGGGCACACCTTGGCCCATCATATGTTATTCAGTGCGTTGGCACAAAGTGAAATGTGTTAATCAGTGCACTGGCACAAATGGAAACATTTAGTCAGTGCATTTGGCACAGGTGGAAATATGTTATTCAGTGCACTGACGCAAAAGTTGAAATATGCATTCAGTGCATGTCGCACAAGTGGAAATACGTTATTCAGCGCATTGGCACAGGGAAGTTTTATGTGAGGTAGGGGGAATAGGAATTTCGTGGCAAGAGTGGCTGAAATGTGTTGCCAGTGCGTCGGCACAATATTGAGATAAATGTAATAATTGCTTACTAGGCCCAGAGGAGCCCACGCCAACCTGGTCCACTGATTTAGTTGTTACTTAGTTAGAGATAATACATTGTGTTTATGTAATGCCATGTTATTATCATGATGATGCATGTTGATGCCCTGTGTATATAATGTCTGTGGTGGAGTCACTACGATATATGTACAGAGTGTTAATAAATGGATGTAAATTGATTTTGCTGACTTGGTGATATATATTTCACGTTGATGTGATGTATATATGTATGTAAGCTGCTGAATTAACTGGCACGCAGTATCCTTAGAGGGGATAATCTGGACTGGCGGTCATGGGGGTCGGGAGATCTTGGCCACGCAGTACGGTAGTACATGCCAAGGGAATGCCTGAAACAGCTGAGTTGATCTATTTCTTCCCAATCTATCAATAAAATGATGATTTAGCGCCAGTTAAGTTTACATAGGAAGGGCCCAATACTTAGAGACCATGGGAGATATTACCTAGGAAGGGCCAATATTAGAGACCCCAAGGTGATATGACTTAGGAAGGGCCCAAAACTTAGATACCCCTGGGAGATATAACATAGGGAGGGCCCAGTACTTTGGGAGATATGACATAGGAAGGGCCCAACACTTAGAGACTCCTGGGAGATATGACCTAGGAAGGGGCCTATGACTTAGAGACAAGCGAAGGGAATGGAGGGAGGAGAGCAGTAACTTAGAGATCAGCGAGGGATATTATCAAGAAAGGGCCCAATACTTAGAGACCCTTGAGAGATACGACCCAATGAGACCCACAGGAGACATGATCCAGGAAACACTCAACACCTCCTCTTTCTTTCATATGTGAGGAGTCGAAGACTGTTTTTGATAGATATTTCAACTTGGCTGGTGTTGTATGAGTGTTTTTCGCTTTTACACAGTCCAACCACTAAACTACTGCTATGTTGAATGTAAGGTCCTTGCTTTTTGCCAGCTGAAGGTCCACACGAGAAAATATATTGTAAGGTCCTTGCTTTTTGCCAGCTGAAGGTCCACACGAGAAAATATATTGTAAGGTCCTTGCTTTTTGCCAGCTGAAGACCCACAGGGGAAAATATGTTGTAAGCAGAGTTTGTACAGTTCCAGTTGTAGATGTTTTCTCTTCCGATATGTTTGTTTTGGCCAACAAAAGCCAGCCTACCAAAATAGCGTCGGAGGAGAGATCTCAATACATCCAGAATACGTGCTGTGCTGAGTGGGGTAGACATCTTTTCATAACTGCTCGAGATGTGACTGCTGAGAGAGATACGCTTGTCACAAACACAAATTGTGTCATTTTCTTTTGAATGTCAGCTACTGCGTGTCAAACTGTGATGGTGTCAGAGGTCATGCCTCCTTCTAAATGTTTGTAGCTGTCAAAACTAACTTTTACTCCAGCGAGTCGTGTCCTCATTCTGTATTTCTCCTTTCCTCCTCGTTTCGCTACAGTCTTGCTGCTCTTTCTCTCTCTCCCTCTTTCTTTCTCTCTCTCCCTCTCTTACCTTCTCGCTCTCTCTCTCTCACTCACTCCTCCTCTTTTTTCTCTATCTTTCTCTCTCTCCCTCTCTTTCTCTCTCTTCCTTTCTCTCTTTCTCCTTTTCTCTTTCATTTTCTTGCCTTCTCTCTCTTCCTTCTCTCTCCCTCTATTTCCATTTCTCTTCTCTCTATGTTTCCCTTTTTCTCTCTCTCTCTCTCTCTCTGTTTCTTATTCTTCTCTCTCTGTTTTCTCTCTCTTTCTCTCTGTTTCCTTTTCTCTCTCTCCATCTCTGTTTCTCTTTTTCTCTCTCTCTCTATGTTTCTCTTTCTCACTCTCTGTTTATCTCTTTCTCTGTTTCTCTCTCCCTCTAGCTGTTTCTCTTTTTTCTCTCTCTTTCTCTGTTTCTCTTTCACTGTTTGTTTTTCTCTTTCTGTTTTTATCTCTCTCTCTCTCTTTCTCTCTCTTCCTTCTCTCTTTCTCCTTTTCTCTTTCATTTTCTTGCCTTCTCTCTCTTCCTTCTCTCTCCCTCTATTTCCATTTCTCTTCTCTCTATGTTTCCCTTTTTCTCTCTCTCTCTCTCTCTCTGTTTCTTATTCTTCTCTCTCTGTTTTCTCTCTCTTTCTCTCTGTTTCCTTTTCTCTCTCTCCATCTCTGTTTCTCTTTTTCTCTCTCTCTCTATGTTTCTCTTTCTCACTCTCTGTTTATCTCTTTCTCTGTTTCTCTCTCCCTCTAGCTGTTTCTCTTTTTTCTCTCTCTTTCTCTGTTTCTCTTTCACTGTTTGTTTTTCTCTTTCTGTTTTTATCTCTCTCTCTCTCTCTCTCTCTCTCTGTGTTTCTCTCTTTCTGCTTTCCTTTCTCTGTCTCTCTCTCTCTCTCTGTGTTTATCTCTCTATCTGTTTCTCTTTTCTCTCTCTTTCTCTCTCTCTCTTTCTGTCTCTCCTTTTCTCTTTTTCTATCTCATACTTTCTCTCTTTCTCCCTCTCCCTCACTTGCCTTCTTTCTCTCGAAATCTTCTCTCTCCCTTTCTGTCTCTGTCTTTCTTCTCTCTCCCTCTCTCTCTGTTCTCTCTCTTTCTCTCTGTTTCTTCTCTCTCCGTCTCTCTGTTTCTTCTATCTCCGCCTCTGTCTCTGTTTGTCTCTCTTCTCTCGCCCTCTCTATCTGTTTCTATTTCTCTCTCTTTGCTGTTTCTCTCTCCCTTTCTTTCCTCTTTTTTTCCCCTCGTAATGCACCAATGCTATAATCACAATACTACTGGAAGCCCACCAATGATATAAACATCTAACTATTGGAAGCCCGCTTATGCTATAATCACATTACTACTGGAAGCCCATCGATGTTATAATCACATTATTACTAGAAACACAGCGACGTTTTAATCACATTATTACTAGAAACACAGCGACGTTTTAATCACATTATTACTAGAAACACAGCGACGTTTTAATCACATTATTACTAGAAACACAGCGACGTTTTAATCACATTATTACTGGAAGCATAGCGACGTTATAATCACATTACTACTAAACCCCAGAGATACTATAATCACATTACTACTAGAAAACCAACGATGTTATAATCACATTACTACTTTAAGCCCATCGATGTTATAATCACAGTACTACTGGAAAGCCGGAGATTTTATAATCACATTACTACTAGAAGCCCATCTATGCTATAATCATGTTACTACTGGAAGGTCAGAGGTGTTACAATCACATTATACTAGAAGCCCAGCGATGTTATAATCACATTATACTAGAAGCCCAGCGATGTTATAATCACATTATACTAGAAGCCCAGCGATGTTATAATCACATGATTTATGAAGCCCACGACCTCTGTGTCTCTGTTTCCCTCTCTCATTATGTGCCCGTCTTTCTAACAAGAAGGAGACAAAAGTCTTAAGTGTTGAACTAGTCATTTTATGAGCGTGTGTGTGTGTGTGTCTGTTTTTCTCCGTTGTGTTGTTTTTGTTTGTGATCCTTGGTAAAGGCTTTTGCCGAAATATTGGATTATTGTATGTTCTTTATTTGTATGTGCTCATATTACTTTCCGCAAGTCTTGTTTCTGCCAACTTTCTATCTTTCTGTAACACTAGACCATACATCTCGGTCTTACCATCACTACTTCTACAGGCTATATATAGATATATAAACATATAGCCACGGGAAGCCCACATCTAACAGGAATTTGCCACTGCTACAAAAATGTAACTTATGAATCCCGTCAAATCTGGCTATTTAGTGTATAGAATAATTTGTTCTTGAACATCTAATATTCTAGTTTCTACAGAAGCAAGAGAAACATGTATTATCTAAAGATAATAAAATAGAAAGAATTCACAATATCTATGCATGGCTTGTTAATTATGTTGTTACAATTCTGCTATTTCTTTCACTGCTAATCAATCATGAGTTCCTACTAAATCTTCCTGTTTTCTTGTCTTCATTTGTGTCCGTGTTATACTTAGTTATTAGTGTTCCCTGCTGCCTACAGATATCTTCTTCTCTTATGTTAGTCAGTTTTTATTCCGTGCCACCTAAATCCATGAGTAGTAGTTTATCTTTCAACTCCAGACTATTTCAGTATGTACTTGCCTGCAGGTATATGTCTACTTATATACATTAGAGCACTTCATACTGTTGTCAGCCACCAAGGTCTGTTCTATAAGAATATAGTTTAATATGTTCCTGATTTAGAAATGTCCTTAACGATTTTTGAAGGAATGTAATGTGACAAGAGCTACACTGAAAATATGTGTATGTATGTCTTTTAAGTTAAATTTCGTTCCTTTGCGGAACCTAGTAGTGTTGTCTTCAGCCTAGTAGTGTTAAGTCTTCAGCCTAGTAGTGTTAAGTCTTCAGTCTAATAGTGTTAAGTCTTCAGTCTAATAGTGTTAAGTCTTCAGTATAATAGTGTTAAGTCTTCAGTATAATAGTGTTAAGTCTTCAGTATAATAGTGTTAAGTCTTCAGTATAATAGTGTTAAGTCTTCAGCCTAGTAGTGTTAAGTCTTCAGTCTAATAGTGTTAAGTCTTCAGTATAATAGTGTTAAGTCTTCAGTCTAATAGTGTTAAGTCTTCAGTATAATAGTGATAAGTCTTCAGTATAATAGTGTTAAGTCTTCAGTATAATAGTGTTAAGTCTTCAGCCTAGTAGTGTTAAGTCTTCAGTCTAATAGTGTTAAGTCTTCAGTATAATAGTGTTAAGTCTTCAGTATAATAGTGTTAAGTCTTCAATCTAATAGTGTTAAGTCTTCAGTCTAATAGTGTTAAGTCTTCAGCCTAGTAGTGTTAAGTCTTCAGTCTAGTAGTATTAAGTTTTCAGCCTAATAGTGTTAAGTCTTCAATCTAATAGTGTTAAGTCTTCAGTATAATAGTGTTAAGTCTTCAGTATAATAGTGTTAAGTCTTCAGCCTAATAGTGTTAAGTCTTCAGTCTAATAATGTTAAGTCTTCAGCCTAGTAGTGTTAAGTCTTCAATCTAATAGTGTTAAGTCTTCAGTCTAATAGTGTTAAGTCTTCAGCCTAGTAGTGTTAAGTCTTCAGTCTAGTAGTATTAAGTTTTCAGCCTAATAGTGTTAAGTCTTCAATCTAATAGTGTTAAGTCTTCAGTATAATAGTGTTAAGTCTTCAGTATAATAGTGTTAAGTCTTCAGCCTAATAGTGTTAAGTCTTCAGTCTAATAATGTTAAGTCTTCAGCCTAATAGTGTTAAGTCTTCAGTCTAATAGTGTTAAGTCTTCAGTCTAATAGTGTTAAGTCTTCAGTATAATAGTGTTAAGTCTTCAGTATAATAGTGTTAAGTCTTCAATCTAATAGTGTTCAGTCTTCAGTCTAATAGTGTTAAGTCTTCAGCCTAGTAGTGTTAAGTCTTCAGTCTAGTAATATTAAGTTTTCAGCCTAATAGTGTTAAGTCTTCAATCTAATAGTGTTAAGTCTTCAGTATAATAGTGTTAAGTCTTCAGTATAATAGTGTTAAGTCTTCAGCCTAGTAGTGTTAAGTCTTCAGTCTAATAATGTTAAGTCTTCAGTATAATAGTGTTAAGTCTTCAGTATAATAGTGTAAGTCTTCAGTCTAATATGTTAAGTCTTCATCTAATAGTGTTAAGTCTCAGTCTAATAGTGTTAAGTCTTCAGTCTAATAGTGTTAAGTCTTCAGTATAATAGTGTTAAGTCTTCAGTTAATAGTGTTAAGTCTTCAATCTAATAGTGTTCAGTCTTCAGTCTAATAGTGTTAAGTCTTCAGCCTAGTAGTGTTAAGTCTTCAGTCTAGTAATATTAAGTTTTCAGCCTAATAGTGTTAAGTCTTCAATCTAATAGTGTTAAGTCTTCAGTATAATAGTGTTAAGTCTTCAGTATAATAGTGTTAAGTCTTCAGCCTAGTAGTGTTAAGTCTTCAGTCTAATAATGTTAAGTCTTCAGTATAATAGTGTTAAGTCTTCAGTATAATAGTGTTAAGTTTTCAGTCTAGTAGTGTTAAGTTTTCAGCCTAGTAGTGTTAAGTCTTCAGTCTAGTAGTGTTAAGTCTTCAGTCTGTTAAGTCTTCAGTCTAATAGTGTTAAGTCTTCAGCCTAGTAGTGTTAAGTCTTCAGTCTGTTAAGTCTTCAGTCTAATAGTGTTAAGTCTTCAGCCTAGTAGTGTTAAGTCTTCAGTCTAGTAGTGTTAGGTTTTCAGCCTAATAGTGTTAAGTCTTCAGTATAATAGTGTTAAGTCTTCAGTATAATAGTGTTAAGTTTTCAGCCTAATAGTGTTAAGTCTTCAGTATAATAGTGTTAAGTCTTCAGTCTAGTAGTGTTAAGTCTTCAGTCTGTTAAGTCTTCAGTCTAATAGTGTTAAGTCTTCAGTCTGTTAAGTCTTCAGTATAATAGTGTTAAGTCTTCAGTCTGTTAAGTCTTCAGTCTAATAGTGTTAAGTCTTCAGTCTAATAGTGTTAAGTCTTCAGTCTGTTAAGTCTTCAGCCTAGTAGTGTTAAGTCTTCAGTCTAGTAGTGTTAAGTTTTCAGCCTAATAGTGTTAAGTCTTCAGTATAATAGTGTTAAGTCTTCAGTATAATAGTGTTAAGTTTTCAGCCTAATAGTGTTAAGTCTTCAGTATAATAGTGTTAAGTCTTCAGCCTAGTAGTGTTAAGTCTTCAGTATAATAGTGTTAAGTCTTCAGCCTAATAGTGTTAAGTCTTCAGTATAATAGTGTTAAGTCTTCAGTCTAATAGTGTTAAGTCTTCAGTCTAGTAGTGTTAAGTCTTCAGTCTAGTAGTGTTAAGTCTTCAGTCTAGTAGTGTTAAGTCTTCAGTCTAGTAGTGTTAAGTCTTCAGTCTAGTAGTGTTAAGTCTTCAGTCTAGTAGTGTTAAGTCTTCAGTCTAGTAGTGTTAAGTCTTCAGTCTAATAGTGTTAAGTCTTCAGTCTAGTAGTGTTAAGTCTTCAGTCTAGTAGTGTTAAGTCTTCAGTCTAGTAGTGTTAAGTCTTCAGTCTAGTAGTGTTAAGTCTTCAGTATAATAGTGTTAAGTTTTCAGTCTAATAGTGTTAAGTTTTCAGTCTAGTAGTGTTAAGTCTTCAGTCTAATAGTGTTAAGTCTTCAGTATAATAGTGTTAAGTCTTCAGTCTAGTAGTGTTAAGTCTTCAGTCTAGTAGTGTTAAGTCTTCAGTATAATAGTGTTAAGTTTTCAGCCTAATAGTGTTAAGTCTTCAGTATAATAGTGTTAAGTCTTCAGTCTAATAGTGTTAAGTCTTCAGTATAATAGTGTTAAGTTTTCAGCCTAATAGTGTTAAGTCTTCAGTATAATAGTGTTAAGTTTTCAGTCTAATAGTGTTAAGTCTTCAGTCTAATAGTGTTAAGTCTTCAGTCTAGTAGTGTTAAGTCTTCAGTCTAATAGTGTTAAGTTTTCAGCCTAATAGTGTTAAGTCTTCAGTATAATAGTGTTAAGTCTTCAGTATAATAGTGTTAAGTCTTCAGTATAATAGTGTTAAGTCTTCAGCCTAGTAGTGTTAAGTCTTCAGCCTAGTAGTGTTAAGTCTTCAGTCTAATAGTGTTAAGTCTTCAGTATAATAGTGTTAAGTCTTCAGCCTAATAGTGTTAAGTCTTCAGTATAATAGTGTTAAGTCTTCAGCCTAGTAGTGTTAAGTCTTCAGTATAATAGTGTTAAGTCTTCAGCCTAGTAGTGTTAAGTCTTCAGTCTAATAGTGTTAAGTTTTCAGCCTAATAGTGTTAAGTCTTCAGTATAATAGTGTTAAGTCTTCAGCCTAGTAGTGTTAAGTCTTCAGTCTACTAGTGTTAAGTCTTCAGTATAATAGTGTTAAGTCTTCAGTCTAATAGTGTTAAGTCTTCAGCCTAATAGTGTTAAGTCTTCAGCCTAATAGTGTTAAGTCTTCAGTATAATAGTGTTAAGTCTTCAGTATAATAGTGTTAAGTCTTCAATCTAATAGTGTTAAGTCTTCAGTCTAATAGTGTTAAGTCTTCAGCCTAATAGTGTTAGTCTCCAGAGTGTCCGGTTTGAGTTATCATTCACATCTTCTTCTTCTTCTTCTTGTTATATTTCTTTTAAGAACTTGGCATCTAGTTTACACGCATGGTCTTTGTCTCTTTACTATATCCCAAAGTCCCTTCTTGTCTCCAAAGCCTGAGTCGATACTTTACACTGTGAAATATTGTAGGTTAATTCTAGTCTTCCTACAAGAACAGGGTTCTATTTTCTTGTTATTGTGAGAGAGTAATCTTTGGTAGAGTCTGTCCGCACTTCATTTCAATTTACTGCAGGCAAGATGTCTCTCCTGTATTAAGTAGATCGAAGGTTATGCATTAGAGACAGCACTCGTATACATCGTGCAGAACTTGCTGGCCTCTCCGGAAGAACTCTTCACAATATAGAGACCAATCTCGCTCGCCGTCGTCTTCCTAATGCTTCCTTTCTCTCATTTCCCAAACACGCGACTTCATTCACGTGACTTTAACCACCCCAGATTTACGCATGCGCAGGAAGTAGTTTTAATTTTCCACAATTTGTGAAAACGGTAGCTGAGGAGACTATACGTCGAAGATTTGAATCAATTTTGTAAGGCTGAGAGTTTCCTCTAATGGGTCTTGTTGTTGGTCCTACGTCCCAGTTCATAAAATCAGAGAACAATGTATATGGGTGTAGGTTCAGCCTTTCATAGATCACCGACGTGCATGTAAGGACCTTCACACTGGCACGAAACCTGCAGGGTTCGCTTCCACATGTCACTTGTGTAGGTGGCTCTAACACAGGGTTCGCTTCTAGACGTCACTTGTGTAGGTGGCTCTGACACAGGGTTCGCTTCTAGACGTCACTTGTGTAGGTGGCTCTAACACAGGGTTCGCTTCTAGACGTCACTTGTGTAGGTGGCTCTGATACAGGGTTCGCTTCCACATGTCACTTGTGTAGGTGGCTCTAACACAGGGTTCGCTTCTAGACGTCACTTGTGTAGGTGGCTCTGATACAGGGTTCGCTTCTAGACGTCACTTGTGTAGGTGGCTCTAAGACAGGGTTCGCTTCTAGACGTCACTTGTGTAGGTGGCTCTGATGCAGGGTTCGCTTCTGGACGTCACTTGTGTAGGTGGCTCTAACACAGGGTTCGCTTCTAGACGTCACTTGTGTAGGTGGCTCTGATACAGGGTTCGCTTCCACATGTCACTTGTGTAGGTGGCTCTAACACAGGGTTCGCTTCTAGACGTCACTTGTGTAGGTGGCTCTAACACAGGGTTCGCTTCAGCCTAGTAGTGTTAAGTCTTCAGTCTAATAGTGTTAAGTCTTCAGTCTAGTAGTGTTAAGTCTTCAGTCTAATAGTGTTAAGTCTTCAGTATAATAGTGTTAAGTCTTCAGCCTAGTAGTGTTAAGTCTTCAGCCTAGTAGTGTTAAGTCTTCAGTCTAATAGTGTTAAGTCTTCAGTATAATAGTGTTAAGTCTTCAGCCTAATAGTGTTAAGTCTTCAGTATAATAGTGTTAAGTCTTCAGCCTAGTAGTGTTAAGTCTTCAGTATAATAGTGTTAAGTCTTCAGCCTAGTAGTGTTAAGTCTTCAGTCTAATAGTGTTAAGTTTTCAGCCTAATAGTGTTAAGTCTTCAGTATAATAGTGTTAAGTCTTCAGCCTAGTAGTGTTAAGTCTTCAGTCTACTAGTGTTAAGTCTTCAGTATAATAGTGTTAAGTCTTCAGTCTAATAGTGTTAAGTCTTCAGCCTAATAGTGTTAAGTCTTCAGCCTAATAGTGTTAAGTCTTCAGTATAATAGTGTTAAGTCTTCAGTATAATAGTGTTAAGTCTTCAATCTAATAGTGTTAAGTCTTCAGTCTAATAGTGTTAAGTCTTCAGCCTAATAGTGTTAGTCTCCAGAGTGTCCGGTTTGAGTTATCATTCACATCTTCTTCTTCTTCTTCTTGTTATATTTCTTTTAAGAACTTGGCATCTAGTTTACACGCATGGTCTTTGTCTCTTTACTATATCCCAAAGTCCCTTCTTGTCTCCAAAGCCTGAGTCGATACTTTACACTGTGAAATATTGTAGGTTAATTCTAGTCTTCCTACAAGAACAGGGTTCTATTTTCTTGTTATTGTGAGAGAGTAATCTTTGGTAGAGTCTGTCCGCACTTCATTTCAATTTACTGCAGGCAAGATGTCTCTCCTGTATTAAGTAGATCGAAGGTTATGCATTAGAGACAGCACTCGTATACATCGTGCAGAACTTGCTGGCCTCTCCGGAAGAACTCTTCACAATATAGAGACCAATCTCGCTCGCCGTCGTCTTCCTAATGCTTCCTTTCTCTCATTTCCCAAACACGCGACTTCATTCACGTGACTTTAACCACCCCAGATTTACGCATGCGCCGGAAGTAGTTTTAATTTTCCACAATTTGTGAAAACGGTAGCTGAGGAGACTATACGTCGAAGATTTGAATCAATTTTGTAAGGCTGAGAGTTTCCTCTAATGGGTCTTGTTGTTGGTCCTACGTCCCAGTTCATAAAATCAGAGAACAATGTATATGGGTGTAGGTTCAGCCTTTCATAGATCACCGACGTGCATGTAAGGACCTTCACACTGGCACGAAACCTGCAGGGTTCGCTTCCACATGTCACTTGTGTAGGTGGCTCTAACACAGGGTTCGCTTCTAGACGTCACTTGTGTAGGTGGCTCTGACACAGGGTACGCTTCTAGACGTCACTTGTGTAGGTGGCTCTAACACAGGGTTCGCTTCTAGACGTCACTTGTGTAGGTGGCTCTGATACAGGGTTCGCTTCCACATGTCACTTGTGTAGGTGGCTCTAACACAGGGTTCGCTTCTAGACGTCACTTGTGTAGGTGGCTCTGATACAGGGTTCGCTTCTAGACGTCACTTGTGTAGGTGGCTCTAAGACAGGGTTCGCTTCTAGACGTCACTTGTGTAGGTGGCTCTGATGCAGGGTTCGCTTCTGGACGTCACTTGTGTAGGTGGCTCTAACACAGGGTTCGCTTCTAGACGTCACTTGTGTAGGTGGCTCTGATACAGGGTTTGCTTCCACATGTCACTTGTGTATGTGGCTCTAACACAGGGTTCGCTTCTAGACGTCACTTGTGTAGGTGGCTCTAACACAGGGTTCGCTTCTAGACGTCACTTGTGTAGGTGGCTCTGATACAGGGTTTGCTTCCACATGTCACTTGTGTAGGTGGTTCTAACACAGGGTTCGCTTCTAGACGTCACTTGTGTAGGTGGCTCTAAGACAGGGTTCGCTTCTAGACGTCACTTGTGTAGGTGGCTCTGATGCAGGGTTCGCTTCTGGACGTCACTTGTGTAGATGGCTCTGATACAGGGTTCGCTTCTAGACGTCACTTGTGTATGTGGCTCTAACACAGGGTTCGCTTCTGGGCGTCACTTGTGTAGGTGGCTCTAACACAAGGTTCGCTTCTGGACGTCATTTGTGTAGGTGGCTCTAACACAGGGTTCGCTTCTAGACGTCACTTGTGTAGGTGGCTCTGATACAGGGTTCGCTTCTAGACGTCACTTGTGTAGATTGCTCTGATTCAGGGTTCGCTTCTGGACGTCACTTGTGTGGATGGCTCTGATAACATGCAGCTCCTGGGAACGTCTTGACCTGACTACCAGAATATGGCTGCCACCAAAAGGCTGTCTGGTTCTGGTTAGCGTTAACAAATTGTTATCTGCAATTATAACGAGCAAGGTGTTTTTATAATCTTGTTATGAATATTTTGTAGTTACATACATATATACATACAAACATACATACACACATACATACATAAACACATACATACATACATACAATCGTACATACATACATAAACATACGTACGTACATACATCTATACATACATACATACATACATATATCCATACATACATACATACATACATACAAACATGCATACACACAAATACGTACATCTTAATGCATGCACACTTAAATGTATGCACGTATCATGTACGTGCACATTGTACTCTCGTCGTATGTAAGTAGTCTTTAGACATTAGGAAAGGTTAGGACAGCAGAATTTAAAACATTTTAGTGTAAAAAACAGCCAGACCCTCTCTCTCTCTCTCTCTCACCAGACTTCTCTCTTTCTCTCTCTCTCTCTCTCTCACCAGACTTCTCTCTCTCTCACCAGACTTCTCTCTCTCTCACCAGGCTTCTCTCTCTCACCAGACTTCTCTCTCTCTCTCTCACCAGACTTCTCTTTTTCTCTCTTTCTCTCTCACCAGACTTCTCTCTCTCTCTCACCAGACTTCTCTCTCTCTCACCAGGCTTCTCTCTCTCACCAGACTTTTCTCTCTCTCTCTCTCTCTCACCAGACTTCTCTCTCTCTCTCTCACCAGACTTCTCTCTCTCTCTCTCACCAGACTTCTCTCTCTCTCTCACCAGACTTCTCTCTCTCACCAGACTTCTCTCTCTCTCTCTCTCACCAGACTTCTCTCTCTCTCTCTCACCAGACTTCTCTCTTTCTCTATCTCACCAGACTTCTCTCTCTCCAGACTCTCTCTCTCCAGACTCTCTCTCTCTCTCTCTCTCAACAAGTATCACGATCTTGTTTGACTCTCACTGGAAACATCGTGTAGATAAACGAAAGCTTGCGTTTTGACTGCTCAGACTGTGGTTCCATGTTAATTTTAGATCAGTATCACATAACGGCTGACTGATCAAGAGCTAGCAGACCGAAAGACGGCAACCAAGAGCTAGCAGACCGAAAGACGGCAACCAAGAGCTAGCAGACCGAAAGACGGCAACCAAGAGCTAGCAGACCGAAAGACGGCAACCAAGAGCTAGCAGACCGAAAGATGGCAACCAAGAGCTAGCAGACCGAAAGATTGCAACCAAGAGCTAGCAGACCGGAAAATGACAATCAAGAGCTAGCAGACCGAAAGATGGCAACCAAGAGCTAGCAGACCGAAAGACGGCAACCAAGAGCTAGCAGACCGAAAGACGGCAACCAAGAGCTAGCAGACCGAAAGACGGCAACCAAGAGCTAGCAGACCGAAAGACGGCAACCAAGAGCTAGCAGACCGAAAGATGGCAACCAAGAGCTAGCAGACCGAAAGATGGCAACCAAGAGCTAGCAGACCGAAAGACGGCAACCAAGAGCTAGCAGACCGAAGGACTGCAACCAAGAGCTAGCAGACCGGAAAATGACAATCAAGAGCTAGCAGACCGAAAGATGGCAACCAAGAGCTAGCAGACCGAAAGACGGCAACCAAGAGCTAGCAGACCGAAAGACGGCAACCAAGAGCTAGCAGACCGAAAGACGGCAACCAAGAGCTAGCAGACCGAAAGATTGCAACCAAGAGCTAGCAGACCGGAAAATGACAATCAAGAGCTAGCAGACCGAAAGATGACAATCAAGAGCTAGTAGACCGGAAAATGACAATCAAGAGCTAGCTTACCGGAATATGACAAGTAAGAGCTAGCTGATCGGAAGATGACATCTGACCAGAAGATGACAAGTAAGAGCTAGCTGACTGGAAAATGACAAATAAGTGCTAGCTGGCCGGAAAATGACAAGCAAGAAATAGCTGACCGAAAGATAACAAGAAAGAACTAAGTGACCGGAAGATGACAAGTAAGAGCTAGCTGACCGGAAGATGAAAAGCAAGAACTAGCTTACCGGAAGATAACAAAGAAGAACTAAGTGACCGGAAAATAAAACTTAAGAGCGAGCTGACCGGAAGATGACAATTAAAAGCTATCTGATCGCAAGATACCAAATAAGAGCTAGCTGATCGAAACCGAAGAATGGCAACCAAGAATTAGCTGACCGGAAGATAACAAGTAAGAGCTAGATGACCGGAAGATGACAATCAAGAGCTAGTTGACCTTAAGATAATAACCAAGAGCTAGTTGACCGGAAGATAACAGGTAAGAGACGGATGACCGGAAGACAGCACTTAAGAGCTAACTGACCAGAAGATGACAACCAAGAATTAACTGACCGCAAGATTACATTTAAGAGCTAGCTGATCAGAAGATAACAAGTAAGTGCTAGCTGACTTGAAGATGACAAGTAAGTGTTAGCTGATCAGAAGATAACAAGTAAGTGTTAGCTGATCAGAAGATAACAAGTAAGTGTTAGCTGATCAGAAGATAACAAGTAAGTGTTAGCTGATCAGAAGATAACAAGTAAGTGTTAACTGACTTGAAGATGACAAGTAAGAGCTGGCTAACCGACAGATAATAATGAAGAACTAGCTGATCCTATGATAACAAGTAAGAACTAGCTGATCGGAAGATAGCAAGAAAGAGCTAGCTGACCTGAAGATGACAACCAAGAACTAGCTGACCAGAAGATGACAACCAAGAACTAGCTAATCGGAAGATAATAACCAAAAATTAGCTGACCGGAAGATGACAACCAAGAGCTAGCTAATCGGAAGATAATAACCAAAAATTAGCTGACCGGAAGATGACAACCAAGAACTAGCTAATCGGAAGATAATAACCAAAAACTAGCTGACCGGAAGGTGACAACCAAGAGCTAGCTAATCGGAAGATAATAACCAAAAACTAGCTGACCGGAAGGTGACAACCAAGAGCTAGCTAATCGGAAGATAATAACCAAAAACTAGCTGACCGGAAGGTGACAACCAAGAGCTATCTGACCGGAAGATGGCAATCAAGAGCCAGCTGACCGGAAGATAACAAGGAAGAGCTAGATGACCGGAAGATGACAGCCAAGAACTAGCTGACCCGAAGATGATAACCAATAGCTAACTGACCGGAAGATGATAACCAAGAGCTAACTGACCGGAAGATGACACACTAGCTGGCTGACCGAAAGATGACAACCAATAGCTAACTGACCGGAAAATGACAACCAATAGCTAACTGACCGGAAAATGACAACCAAGAGCTAACTGACCGGAAGATGATAACCAATAGTTAACTGACCGGAAGATGACACACACGAGCTGGCTGACCAGAAGATAACAAGTAAGAGCTAGCAGATCGGAATATAACTAATAAGAGCTAGTTGACCGGGAGATAACAGTTAAGATGTAGCTGATCGGAAGACAACAAATAAACGCTAGCTGACTTGAAGATAACATGTAAGAACTAGATGACCTGAAGATAAAAAGTAAAAGCTGGTTGACCGGAACCAGAAGATGACAACCAAGAACAACTTGACCTTAAGATAACAATCAAGAGCTAGCTAACCGAAAGATAACAAGTAAGAGATGGCCGGAAAATAACAAGTAGGAACTAGCTGATCGGAGGGTAACAAGTAAGAACTAGCTAACCGGAATCGGAAGATGACAAAGAAGAGCTAACTGACCGGAAGAGGACAAAGAAGAGCTAACTGACCGGAAGAGGACAAAGAAGAGCTAACTGACCGGAAGATAACAGTCAAGAGCTAACTGACCGGAAGATGACAACCAATAGCTAACTGACCGGAAGATGACAACCAATAGCTAACTGACCGGAAGATGACAACCAATAGCTAACTGACCGGAAGATGACAACCAATAGTAACTGACCGGAAGATGACAACCAATAGCTAACTGACCGGAAGATGACAACCAATAGTAACTGACCGGAAGATGACAGCCAAGAACTAGCTGACCGGAAGATGATAACCAATAGCTAACTGACCGGAAAATGACAACCAAGAGCTAACTGACCGGAAGATGATAACCAATAGTTAACTGACCGGAAGATGACACACACGAGCTGGCTGACCAGAAGATGACAAGTAAAAGCTAGCTGATGGGAGGATATGACGTAAAAGCTAGATGACCAGAAGAAAACAAGTAAGAGCTAGCAGATCGGAATATAACTAATAAGAGCTAGTTGACCGGGAGATAACAGTTAAGATGTAGCTGATCGGAAGACAACAAGTAAAAGCTAGCTGACTTGAAGATAACATGTAAGAACTAGATGACCTGAAGATAAAAAGTAAAAGCTGGTTGACCGGAACCAGAAGATGACAACCAAGAACAACTTGACCTTAAGATAACAATCAAGAGCTAGCTAACCGAAAGATAACAAGTAAGAGATGACCGGAAAATAACAAATAGGAACTAGCTGATCGGAGGGTAACAAGTAAGAGCTAGCTAACCGGAATCGGAAGATGACAAGCAAGAGCTAACTGACCGGAAGAGGACAAAGAAGAGCTAACTGACCGGAAGATGACAAGTAAGAGCTAACTGACCGGAAGATAACAGTCAAGAGCTAACTGACCGGAAGATGACAACCAATAGTAACTGACCGGAAGATGACAACCAATAGCTAACTGACCGGAAGATGACAACCAATAGCTAACTGACCGGAAGATGACAACCAATAGTAACTGACCGGAAGATGACAACCAATAGCTAACTGACCGGAAGATGACAACCAATAGCTAACTGACCGGAAGATGATAACCAATAGCTAACTGACCGGAAGATGATAACCAATAGCTAACTGACCGGAAAATGACAACCAAGGGCTAACTGACCTGATAAGCTCCTAAGAGGTTAACATTTCGGCACTAAATTTTTAAAAAAGCCCACACACACACACTCTCTTTCTCTTTCTCTCTGTCTATCTCTCTCTATCTCTCTCTCTCCTTCTCTCTCATTTCTGTGTGCCACTGGTAGTTTAGAGTCACATATTTTCTAGGCTAACCTTAGACGATTTTAGTGTGACTTTACTCAAGGTTCGGCACCGCTGTAGTAATTTTGTAGCATTTCAAAGCAACGTAGGACAACCACAGCTGTCCCACTTTTGGCGTGATTTGAAAGGTGATAAAAGCTGAAATTTTCATTCTCCCTTGCAGTTGCTGTTTGATGCTGTCTCTGTTTTAGTTATTTCTTCTTATTGTAATGTTATACAAGCACTGTTCCTGCATTACTCTATCGGCCACTCAGCAGCTGACAACAAGAGCAACTGGTAGGACTTTGTCGTGACAGCTTGAGAACTTTATTTATTCTTCGGCTCGACCAGCATCCGAGGATTTTATTCAACATGCAGTGTAGAAGGTTCAGATGTCACTTTCACATACTGAGAAAAATCATAGCATAAAACACTGAATCAGATTCTGCCAGAAAACATTATCCCAGTGACGTGTCCGAGAGTTTATTTACTAGCAATTGTTAACTCTTACTGTCCGTTATTTACTAACAATTGTTAACTCTTAATATCCGTTATTTACTAACAATTGTTAACTCTTACTTTCCATTATTTACTAACAATTGTTTACTCTTAATATCCGTTATTTACTAACAATTGTTAACTCTTACTTTCCATTATTTACTAACAATTGTTAACTCTTACTTTCCATTATTTACTAACAATTGTTTACTCTTAATATCCGTTATTTACTAACAATTGTTAACTCTTACTTTCCATTATTTACTAACAATTGTTAACTCTTAATATCCGTTATTTACTAACAATTGTTTACTCTTACTTTTCCGCGCACGGTAATACTCTTGTGTGGCATGGTACTAAAGCAATAAATTCATATATTTCTTTTATTCCGTTATATATAGTTTTTTAAAATATTTTATGCTTAAACATTCATCATAAAGTTCACTCACTTTGTGCTGAAAAACTCCGCAAAAAATAAATTCCGGCATAAAGTGGGAAATTATTCCCGACAGGCAGCAAGCTCAGTTTCTCACCTCCCTCTCTAAAACTGTGAAATCTACCCAACCAGCGCTCAAATAACAATTCAATTAATAGTGACAGAGTGTTGGTCAAAGAGATCGACTGACCAATCAGATGCTTTCTTAGATTCTTCAACGGAACTCAGTTTCTAAGCACCGTAATCATCTAGCTTCTATAGGTAGCTTTAGTCTGACACAGTACTCACTGCGGGCCAGCCCGCTGGACTCGTTCCTAGCAATGTTACATTTCAGATTATTTTTATCATTTCATTTTCTTTTCTCTCTCTCTCTTTCATATTCTCCCTCCTTCTCTCTCTCTCTCTCCCTCTCTCTTCTTTTTTTCTTGTTAACATCCATTTTTTTCCTTCCCTATGTCTCTTTTTTCTTCCTCATCAGTTTCTTTTTTGTCTCTCTTTTCTTCTCCTTCGCTCATTTTCCCCTTTTCTCGTCCTCCCTTCTTCTCTGTTTCTCTCTCCTTTCTCTCTCCTTTCTTTATTTTTCTTTCCCTCCGTGTTTGACTTCTGTTTTCCTGTTTTTATTTTGTCTCTGTGTCTCGGTCTTTCTCTCTTCCTCTTTCTGATGCCTTCTCACCATCTCCTTTTATCCTCCCTCTTCTCTCTTTCTCTTCTCTCTCTCTCTCTCTCTCTCTGTTCCTCTGTATTTTTTCTCAACTTTCTCTACATTTATCTCTCCCTGTCTCTGATTTCTCTCTCTCCCCTTCAGTATCCTTTCTCTCTGTTCTTCCCGCCGCCTCCCCTCTCTCTATCTAGTCTTCTTTTCCTCCGCCCTTGTCCACGTCTCTCTGTTCTCCCCGCTTCCTCTCTCTCTCTCTCTCTCACTTCTCTCTAGTCTCCTTTTCCCCAGCCTCCATCCATGTCTCTCTGTCTCGACCTTGCAAACCCTTACAAGATCTTTGTATTTCCAGTTCTTTCTCGCTCCCCCCTCCCCTCCAACTCCTTCCCTAATTACAAATTCCAACCTCCTTCAAACTTCTTTTTCTTACTCTCAGTTTCTCTCTTTTTTCCATTTCTCTCGCCCCCCCCCCCTTTTTTCCCCTCTATCTCCTACTCCCCATTCCCCCACCCCCCAAATCCCCTCTCATACCCTCCACAAAATACAATCCCCTAATCTAACGAGATATTGAAACATCGTGAAGGCCACATAAAGAAGTAAATCGAAGCAGAAATGTCACGGAGGCGCAACCATTAGATGGGCGGGCCCGGGGAGTACACAAGAGTTCTCAGTGTGACAGACACTCTCAGAATCCCCGGATGAAGACCGCTATTGGTGGCTAAGGAAGTGGTTTTGAAACCCATAGGTTTTGTATATGATGGGTGTTTAAGAAAGGTTTGAAAGAGAAAGAAAATCAATAAAATTCAAGTATAGAAACATTTCTTGATGTCATTAACTTGCCCGCGGGCTCGGAAATGATAAATCCGTTTACTGTACAACTTTTATCTCGACACTGATTAGACTTTATCATTTTTCCCTGACCTACTTCACTTATCATTTTCCCTGACATACTTTACTTATCATTCTCCATGACCTATATCACAGTCTCACTTATCATTGTCCGTGATGTACTTTATCATTCTCCGTGACATATCTCACTTATCATTCTCCTTAACTTATCTCACTTATTATTCTCCTTTACCTATCTCACTTATCATTCTCTGTAACCCACTTCGCATATCATCTCAATGAACTGTCTCATTTATCATTCTCCGTGACATATCAGACTTTTGACTTATCACATCAGGCAGAGAAATAACTTATCATTTTCTTCTCAAAAACGACTCTGACCTGTCCGCCTTCTCTCTACCAGAAAGGCCAGTAGTCCAGTTCTTCAGTAGTGAACAAAATACTTTTTTTTAAACACTTCAACAAATAACACCAATGTTGGAAGTGTTTTCTCGTGTCGACTCAGTTACTAAAGTTTCAAATCTAACACGTCTGTCACATTCTTCTGACTGACACCGACTTGTAACTTTACGTTAGTGCTGGGTCAATCAGTTCTAAAACAAATTAGCTAACATAAAAACTCATGAAACAAAGGTCAAGTCACTTTAATTCAAGGCGAGAAAGTAACTGAAATGTCAGCATAAAGTGACACAGGCCATCAAGAAGACATTTGTTGTTTTGTTTTCTGGACAGAAAGACTCAATAGATGCTTGCAGGTTTTAACGAAGTTTTGCACGTAGAAAGTGCTGGAGAAGCAAGTTATAAAGTGCTACTGTGTGCTATAAAAGCTTATGTTATTTTTGCTGAAAATAATTATTATTTGTTAAAATGCTCACTCAGTATTGTTATAATTCGCAGACACACGGCTTCCTCTCTGAGGTTGTAAATCGAATCCGTCGTGCGCATGCGCGCTCTACAGGAAATGCTCCCTGCGTCACAGCAATGTGGGGTCGTTTCTGGCGGAATGGAACCGGAAAAGGTTGGCGAACTGGGCTGAATATCCCAACAATTGCCGTTTGATTGACAACACGGCATACCAGGCCGGTTTAGACGTTAGAATTAGAGCAAGATTCGGTCGTCAGATGGTTTGTTTGTGACGTTTCAAGGTACTCTGTAGCTTTTCGCAGATAATCTCGCCGGCTAATTTATTCTCTCAGTGGTCGTAGATGCTACTTTCTGTTCCAGTAAATGTTCATCCCATTTACAACTGTCACACAGTTTTTGCTTTTGTTGAAAATTGTCCCTCAACTTTATCCTTAATTTAAAATTGCCACACAAACTTTGCGTCAATTTAAATTTGTCACGCAAAGTTTTATTTCATTTGCGAGTACTGCATACATTCTGCTTTTCTTCACAGATTTCGTGCAAGTAAAGATCTTACTTCACAGATTTTCATGCAAGTAAAGATCTTACTTCACAGATTTTCATGCAAGTAAAGATCTTACTTCACAGATTTAGTACAAGTAAAGATCTTACTTCACAGATTTAGTACATGTAAAGATCTTACTTCACAGATTTAATACAAGTAAAGATCTTACTTCACAGATTTAGTACAAGTAAAGATCTTACTTCACAGATTTAGTACAAGTAAAGATCTTACTTCACAGATTTAGTACAAGTAAAGATCTTACTTCACAGATTTAGTACAAGTAAAGATCTTACTTCACAGTTTCCGTGCAAGTAAAGATCTTACTTCACAGATTTTCATGGAAGTAAAGATCTTAATCCATAAAATCCAACAGTTGTTGCCTCAGATCCACAGATGCCAGGTAAATGTTTTCTCAGGTCACAGCGGTCAACCTGGTTTTTAATTCTGTGTCTCTCTGTCAATCAAGAATGATAAATACTTAACAAACTGGAGCAGTATCAATTCTTGATGGACTGAACATATTTAAATTGAGTTCAGAATTTTCTGAAATGTGGTCTAACATTTTTTTTTAATCAGTTGGTTACCGTAATTAAAAACTGAAGTTTTTCAATTATATGGTCTTTTGGGTGCAGGGGTTGGGGGGGGGGGGGGGAGTTGTTCAATGGATGCAGTTGGTTCTAAGTATCCTATACTCTATCTCACTTTTCTGATGTGTTTCTTGAAGATACTCTTCACAACAAAGTGTACATTGTAGGAGATTCTGTAACATCAGGTCTGTAACTAATCCGCTGTCTAGTTACCTGACCAGCGATGTGTTGTTGTATGACCTATTGTCGAATTAATTAGACCAATGATATGCTGAATTATGTTGTCGATTTTTTCATCTTTTTAATGTGACTGAAGCAATCTTGACTAAATTATTAAATTTTGCGTCAGGAGCATGACATCGGATAGGGAGTGTTCTAGTTGGCTTTCGTCGGCTTCTTTAGCGGATCTGGAAATGAGATTATTGTTAAAGGGAAGACATCCATCTCTATCCATGGGGCTGGGCTACTGCTTCCACCACGGCCTGAAAACCACGAGTACAGCTAGAAGGCTGTAGACGGTCTTGACAAGCTGTTGCTGAGTGGTTCACCTGACAGTGTCAACTCTGTGACATGGATATTCATATGAAACGCCAAAAATAGAAATTCGTATGAAACGCCAAAAAACAGCAATTATGTGAAACCCCCAAAAAATAGACATTCGTATGAAACGCCAAAAAATAGACATTCATATGAAACGCAAAAAATAGACACTCATATGAAACGCCAAATTATGTATGAAAACAATGCCATACAAGAGATGAATGTCTAGCACTTCTGTAACCAAAGAAGTATAAAAATGTAAAGAAAAGGGACAGAAAAAAAGAGATGTTAGGATCACTCTATCCCTTTCTAAACATAGCATACAGGAGAGATTTTTTCCAAATGTATTTTACAGTACCGATGCTTTTAACGAAAACAGAAACTTTGGTTACAATATGTAGGGATGTTGAGTCAAATCTCTGCCCCAACCATCCATATGTAGGGATGTTGAGTCAAATCTCTGTCCCAACCATCCATATGTAGGGATGTTGAGTCAAATCTCTGTCCCAACCATCCATATGTAGGGATTTTAAACCAAATCTCTGTCCCAACCATCTGCATTTTGAACCAAATCTATGTCCCAACCTTCTGCATGTTGAACCAAATCTCTGTCCCAACCATCTGCATTTTGAACCAAATCTCTGTCCCAGCCATCTGCATTTTGAACCAAATCTATGTCCCAGCCATCTGCATTTTGAACCAAATCTATGTCCCAGCCATCTGCATTTTGAACCAAATCTATGTCCCAGCCATCTGCATGTTGAACCAAATCTGTGTCCCAGCCATGGACAGGTCTTTATGGTCTTGTATGTGAGTTGTGTTAGCGCTACCAAGTCCTTGATTATTTCTTAGCCGATAATGTCCTCTTTGTTGCTGGCTTGTGATGAAAAGTGCTAGAAAATGGCTTGTAATTTGTGACTGTCAAGAACTGGAGTTACCGCCCATCTCTGCCGGGGTGAGCCGTAAGCGAACAATATGGCGTTGATTGAACACAAGTTGGTAGAGAAAGCGCTTGGCTCGACCTATTCAGGGTTTGTCTGGGCTGGACTCGGTGCTACCGCCAGCATCAGTATGATACAACACTCAGTCAAGATAATCCTTGCTCTATTTTTTTCTTGTATGACATCCTGACAGAGTGACGTGATCACCTCTTCTAGTAATCCATAGTGAACGTTCATGACATGAGATATTTCATATTTATATTTTAATCTTTGGATAATTCTTCTTTTCTTAAACTATCTAAATCCCTCTCCATCACTTCATAATCTCAGTCCTTCGCTAATTTAAAAAAAAATAAAAAAGAAAATATGCATAGAGAACAAGCACGTCCATATAGATAGCGTTCATGAGAGAGTAGCATACGACAAAAGAATAGCTGAACAAGGTATGAGACAGAATAGACATATTTAGCTTTAAAAATTGATAAACACTTTATATGAGAGAGAGAGAGAAAGAGAGAGAGAGGGGAGGGGAATTGTAAGAGAACAGTGAGTAGTAACAGACCTGGGATCTGCATTAGGATACTCAATCTATAGCGGACAGAAGAAAACTGACTCGGCCACCAAACATCCTTTCTTCTGTTACCAGTTTTCCTCTCCGACTTTCCTTCTTTCTCTGCTGTAAAAATAAAGCCTCCCAGTTTTCTGTGCTACCCTCAGCTATACTGCTCCCTTCCTTTGTTCTGTTCTATGTCAGCAAGAGCAGTTCAGCGCGAAGAAATTTATCATGCAAAGTTTGTGGGATGTGTACGAGAGGGACGTATCTGTTATCTGTGAGTTGTAGACACAAGGTCTCCAGACCAGGGCCTCTGCTAGCTTTGTTTCTAGGACATCAGACAGTCAGATAATGTTAGCTTCTGGTAGCTTTGTTTCTAGGAAATCAGACAGTCAGATAATGTTACCCTTTGGTAGCTTTGCTTCTAGGAAATCAGACAGTCAGATAATGTTAGCTTCTGGTAGCTTTGTTTCTAGGATTCAGACAGTCAGATATTGTTAGCTTCTGGTAGCTTTGTTTCTAGGAATTCAGACAGTCAGATAATGTTAGCCTTTGGTAGCTTTGTTTCTAGGAAATCAGACAGTCAGATAATGTTATAGTGTTAGCTTCTGGTAGCTTTGTTTCTATGTTTCTAGGACATCAGACAGTCAGATAATGTTAGCTTCTGGTAGCTTTGTTTCTAGGAAATCAGACAGTCAGATAATGTTACCTTTTGGTAGCTTTGTTTCTAGGAAATCAGAGAGTCAGATAATGTTAGCCTTTGGTAGCTTTGTTTCCAGGAAATCAGACAGTCAGATAATGTTAGCCTCTAGTGGCTTTGTTTCTAAGAAATCAGACAGACAGATATTGTTAGCTTCTGGTAGCTTTGTTTCTAGGAAATCAGACAGTCAGATAATGTTATAATGTTAGCTTCTGGTAGCTTTGTGTCTAGGACATCAGACAGTCAGATAATGTTAGCTTCTGGTAGCTTTATGTCTAGGAAATCAGACAGTCAGATAATGTTATAATGTTAGCTTTTAGTAGCTTTGTTTCTAGGAAATCAGACAGTCAGATAATGTTAGACTTTGGTAGCTTTGTTCCTAGGAAATAATGTTAGACTTTGGTAGCTTTGTTCCTAGGAAATCAGACAGTCAGATAATGTTATAATGTTAGCTTCTGGTAGCTTTGTTTTTAGGAAATCAGACAGTCAGATAATGTTAGCTTCTAGAAGCTTTGTTTCTAGGACATCAAATAGTCAGATAATGTTAGCTTCTGGTAGCTTTGTTTCTAGGAAATCAGACAGTCAGATAATGTTAGCCTTTGGTAGCTTTGTTTCTAAGAAATCAGAGAGTCAGATAATGTTAGCCTTTGGTAGCTTTGTTTCTAAGAAATCAGAGAGTCAGATAATGTTAGCCTTTGGTAGCTTTGTTTCTAAGAAATCAGAGAGTCAGATAATGTTAGCCTTTGGTAGCTTTGTTTCTAAGAAATCAGAGAGTCAGATAATGCTAGCCTCTGGTAGTTTTATTTCTAGGAAATCAGACAGTCAGATAATGTTAGCCTTTGGTAGCTTTGTTTCTAGGAAATCAGACAATCAGATAATGTCAGCCCTTGGTAGCTTTGTTTATAGTAAATCAGACAGTCAGATAATGTTATAATGTTAGCTTCTGGTAGCTTTGTTTCTGGGACATCAGACATTCAGATAATGTTAGCTTTTGGTAGCTTTGTTTCTAGGAAATCAGATAGTCAGATAATGTTAGTCTCTGGTAGCTTTGTTTCTAGGACATCAGACAATCAGATATTGTTAGCCTCTGGTAGCTTTGTTTCTTGGATATCAAACAGTCAGATAATGTTAGCCTTCAGGTGGGAAGCACACAGAAACACTTTTCTCTATTCTAAAGAAATAGATTTTGACAGTAAAACACACACGCACACACACACAAACACATACACACAGATGAATCGAAGACTATGAGACATAAGTTTTATGGAATGATTTTAGGACATAAGTTTTTATCACTTTTGTGATGTTTGTACTGTCTCATCTCCAATGTTCTTCTCTGTCTTCACTTTTGTGAATAACATTGCACTGTTCTGACTTACCGCCCGTCTCCTCATATAATATTGTAACCAATGTTCTGACTTACCGCCCGTCTCCTCATATAATATTGTAACCAATGTTCTGACTTACCGCCCGTCTCCTCATATAATATTGCAACCAATCTCTATTTCTTCTTTCTCCGAACCTCCACAGTTCACTTTCCATCTCCCACCCCCTTCCCCCTACCAAATCTTTCTTCTTGTTAACACTCGCCTCACGTATAGTGACACAAAATTTCAACATAAGTTTAACCCTTCGCTCTCCGTTCCGGATTCTCCAAGTCATCTTTACTCACAGCTCTTCCTTTGCTCCCTATTCCCTGCAGTGTTTTACTCCCTTTCTACCCATCTGTTCAGCTCCCGATGTTCCCCCTCTCCCAAAAGTCCGCTTCCCGTCAAATAGCGCCAATTAAAGCCCTTGTGGGCCCTAAGAGCCGCATCAAAGTGTATTGTTCCTGGATTGACAACAGAATCAAGAATGATGACACGTTCCCCCAAACCAGCATGTTCAGCATTGTTAGGCCGTGCTCTCCGCGTCAAGCCATTTGCCTGAGTCCGGAACATCACGCATTTGTCAGGGCCAGACAAATGAGGTAACCATTTACTCAACCCTCCCAGTGTCATCGGAGGCCAGGACAGTGCGGACTGTCGTCAAGGCTTCAATGGCCTTTCAGCCTGACACTGAGCTTCATGATGAGACAGATTTGAATAAAAATGGACACTTAACTACAAAATCAGGGTCCAGTTTCTTCTTTTTCGTTCAGACAACCAGCTTCCGCCCGCCTCCTCTTTCTTGAAAGGCGATCAGAAATCCAGATAACAACTAAACATCGGATTCCTAACTTGGCTGACTAAACACTTATCATCGTAACAAACAAGGGATAATATGTAACATCGTTGTAATATATAAACAATGGAAAACCTGTAACACTGAGCCGTAAGATATAAACAAAAGAGAATTTGTAACATTGACTCGTTGTAAGATATAAACAATGGGAAAATCTGTAACACTGAGTCGTAAGATATAAACAATGGAGAATCTGTAACACTGAGACGCTGTAACGTGAAAACAGAAAGGGACAAAATGAAGAACAATCACAGATCATTTTTCTCATGATGGTCAGAATCTACATAATGAATTAGGACGGAATGAAATCTACTCTGTGGCTGACGACTGCTTCCAGATTGTGTGACATTTACTACTTCCTTCTGCTGCAGCTTCTATGAGCAAATGGAAGAAAGAGATCAAAGAAGCATAAGATCATGTAGCTTGGCGCAACATCCACAGCATCTCTGTTCACGCTGTTACACTAGCATTAGTAAGTAATATATAAGGCAGCACTATTAAGCACGTAATATACAAGACAACACTAGTAAGTAATGTATACGTCAGTACTAGTAAGTAATATATAAGACAGCACTAAGTAAGTAATATACAAGACAAAACTAGTAAGTAATATATAAGACATCACTAGTAAGTAAATAATATACAAGACAAAACTAGTAAGTAATATATAAGACAGCACTAGTAAGTAAGTAATATACAAGACAAAACTAGTAAGTAATATATAAGTCAGCACTATTAAGTAAGTAATATACAAGACAAAACTAGTAAGTAATATACAGGACAGCACTAGTAAGTAATATACAAGACAGCACTAGTAAGTAAGTAATATACATGACAGCACTAGTAAGTAAGTAATATACAAGACAGCACTAGTAAGTAAGTAATATACAAGATAGCACTAGTACGTAAGTAATACACAAGAAAGCACTACTAAATAAGTAATATACAATAAGAAAGTAACATACAAGACAGCACTAGGAAGTAATATATAAGACAACACTAGTTAGTAATATACAAGTCAGCACTAGGAAGTAATATATAAGACAACACTAGTTAGTAACATACAAGTCAGCACTAGGAAGTAATATATAAGACAACACTAGTTAGTAATATACAAGTCAGCACTAGGAAGTAATATATAAGACAACACTAGTTAGTAATATACAAGTCAGCACTAGGAAGTAATACAAATAACGTACAACATTCCTAAATAATACATAAAATAGACTTCGTATACAATACCGCGATTTTGGATGATACATCAGACAGAATTTCTAAATTATACACCAGACAGAACTGCTCAATAATGTGTCAGACAGAACTTCTAAATAATACATCAGACAGAATTTCTAAATAGTACATCAGACAGAACTTCTAAATAATACATCAGACAGAACTGCTAAATAATGTGTCAGACAGAACTTCTAATTAATACATCAGACAGAACTTCTAAATAGTACATCAGACAGAACTTCTAAATAATACATGAAAGAACTTGTAAATAGTGCATCAGAGAGAACTTCTAAATAATACATCAGACAGTCAGTCAGTCAATTGCATGTCCCTTGCGGAACTTTGACTCCCTAACAGTTCTCCTGTAGGCCTCTAGTTTGTAAGCAAGATGTCCTGCTGCTGATGCACTCATTTGCAGATCATCAACGATGTCTTGCAGTCATCTTCTCTTGGTCTTCCTCTCTTTCTTTTTCCCATTATGTACCCTTCCAAGACAGTCTTCTCTAGATTATCATGAAGTTTAATGTGTTCAAAATATTTACGTTTTCTCTGTTTAATCCTCTTTACTAGCCAGCCTTCTTCAATATTCACCCTAAATAATACATCAGCAACACTTCTAAGCAATATTTCAGACATAACTTCTAAGCAATACATCAGACAAAACTTCTAAGCAATATAACAGACAAAACTTCTAAGCAATATATCAGACATAACTTATAAGCATTATATCAGACAAAACTTCTAAGCAATATGTCAGACAAAACGTCTAAGCAATATATCAGACAAAACTTCTAAGCAATATATCAGACAAAACTTCTAAGCAATATATCAGACAAAACTTCTAAGCAATATATCAGACAAAACGTCTAAGCAATATATCAGACAAAACTTCTAAGCAATATATCAGACAAAACTTCTAAGCAATATATCAGACAAAACTTCTAAGCAATATATCAGAAAGAACTTCTAAGCAATATATCAGAAAGAACTTCTAAGCAATATATCAGAAAGAACTTCTAAGCAATATATCAGATAAAACTTCTAAGCAATATATCAGAAAGAACTTCTAAGCAATACATCAGACAAAACTTCTAAGAAAAGATTACAGAGAAAAAAATACGGAATGAATGATAGCTCGTGTTGGTAGAAATCTTGGACATACCACCAGGCACAGATGAGACACACGTGGTCATTGTGACACCGTACACAACCTGACACGAGCACAGTCAGTTGTTGATGATTTCTCACCCTCTGACCACAGTGGCAGTTGGAGCTCCTCGTAGCCCGGGGTACGTTCTCGCGGACGATGCGCTGATTAGAGACTTTCGTACCCAGGAAGAGCGTGGGTTTGAGGATAATGATAACCTCGCGCTGGGGCTCTATCGATGTCCAGAGATTATTCTCGTCTGTCCCAGGCCGCGCCAATCTTTGTTATTCTTGCTCACGCGCTGGTCTGGATCGCGAGCAGGCGCAGACATTCAACATGGCCTCTAGCAACATCTCACTCATTTACAAGATGTTTGCATCGAGTCCTTTGGGACGGCTTCTCTACAGCTCCAGCAGTCGCAGGATGGGATAAACGTTTGTCATAAGACCCAGAGGACGGCTGCTGGTCTCTGAAACTGTTATCAGTCTCTTGATCACAGAGCATCAATGAGGAGTCCGCCGCAGACGAGGCTGTCCTCCCGGCACGAGGCAGTCTTCCACTTCCAGCCAAGAAGACAGATGACGTTCCCACTCGTTATAGAAATCTTACAATTTTAACACTAGAAGCGGGGATTGTTGGGGGGGGGGGGAGTTTTTAAATATAGATGCCAGGAGATACGTGTGATACAAAACAAACCCAGAGCATGACTGCTACAAAACAAACCCAGAGCATGACTGTGATATAAAACTAACCCCGAGAATGAGTGTAATATAAAACTAACCCAGAGAATGAATATGATATAAAATAACCCAGAGAATGAATGTGATATAAAACTAACCCCGAGAATGAGTGTAATATAAAACTAACCCAGAGAATGAATATGATATAAAAGTAACCCAGAGAATGAATGTGATATAAAACTAACCCCGAGAATGAGTGTGATATGAAACTAAACCAGAGAATGAATGTGATATGAAACTAAACCAGAGAATGAATGTGACATAAAACTAACCCCGAGAACTAGCGTCTAATAAAACTAACCCAGAGAATGAGTGTGATATAAAACTAACCCAGAGAATCAGTGTGGTATAAAAGTAACCCGGAGAGTGGGTGAGATATAAAAGTAACAAGTGAGATATGAAAGTAACATGGAGAACACGTAAGATATAAAAGTAACCAGGAGAATGAATGAGATATTTAAGTAAATGACACATAAATGGATTGCTACGGGATGTGCATATTGGTGGGTTTGATAATGAAGACGAGATAGTGGATCAGATAGTGGACCAGATAGTAGACCAGATAGTGGACCAGATAGTGGACCAGATAGTAGACTAGATAGTAGACCAGATAGTAGACCAGATAGTGGACCAGATCGTGGACCAGATAGTGGACCAGACATCAGAGCACTTTAAACGTAAAAGAAGTGACGACTATTGTAAAACTGGTTCTTGTGATAGAAGTAAATGAGATAAAACTGGTTCTTGTGATAAAAGTAAATGAGATAAAACTGGTTCTTGTGATAAAGGTAAAAGACTGTTGTAAAACTGTTTCTGGTGATAAAGGTAAAAAGAAATGTCGACTATGGTAAAATTGGTTCTTGTGATAAAGGTAGAAGAAGTGATGACTGTGGTAAAACTGGTTCTTGTGATAAAAGTAAAAGAGGTAAAACTGGTTCTTGTGATGAAGGTAAAAGAAGTGACGACTGTTGTAAAACTGGTTCTTGTGATAAAAGTAAAAGAGGTAAAACTGGTTCTTGTGATAAAGGTAAAAGAAGTGACGATTGTGGTAAAACTGGTTCTTGTGATAAAAGTAAAAGAGGTAAAACTGGTTCTTGTGATGAAGGTAAAAGAGGTAAAACTGGTTCTTGTGATGAAGGTAAAAGAGGTAAAACTGGTTCTTGTGATGAAGGTAAAAGAAGTGACGATTGTGGTAAAACTGGTTCTTGTGATAAAAGTAAAAGAGGTAAAACTGGTTCTTGTGATGAAGGTAAAAGAAGTGACGATTGTGGTAAAACTGGTTCTTGTGATAAAAGTAAAAGAGGTAAAACTGGTTCTTGTGATGAAGGTAAAAGAAGTGACGATTGTGGTAAAACTGGTTCTTGTGATAAAAGTAAAAGAGGTAAAACTGGTTCTTGTGATGAAGGTAAAAGAAGTGACGATTGTGATAAAACTGGTTCTTGTGATAAAAGTAAAAGAGGTAAAACTGGTTCTTGTGATGAAGGTAAAAGAGGTAAAACTGGTTCTTGTGATGAAGGTAAAAGAGGTAAAACTGGTTCTTGTGATGAAGGTAAAAGAAGTGACGATTGTGGTAAAACTGGTTCTTGTGATAAAAGTAAAAGAGGTAAAACTGGTTCTTGTGATGAAGGTAAAAGAAGTGACGATTGTGTAAAACTGGTTCTTGTGATAAAAGTAAAAGAGGTAAAACTGGTTCTTGTGATGAAGGTAAAAGAAGTGACGATTGTGGTAAAACTGGTTCTTGTGATAAAAGTAAAAGAGGTAAAACTGGTTCTTGTGATGAAGGTAAAAGAAGTGACGATTGTGATAAAACTGGTTCTTGTGATAAAAGTAAAAGAGGTAAAACTGGTTCTTGTGATGAAGGTAAAAGAAGTGACGACTGTTGTAAAACTGGTTCTTGTGATAAAAGTAAAAGAGGTAAAAGTGGTTCTTGTGATGAAGGTAAAAGAAGTGACGACTGTTGTAAAACTGGTTCTTGTGATAAAAGTAAAAGAGGTAAAACTGATTCTTGTGATAAAGGTAAAAGAAGTGACGATTGTGGTAAAACTGGTTCTTGTGATAAAAGTAAAAGAGGTAAAACTGGTTCTTGTAATGAAGGTAAAAGAAGTGACGACTGTAGTAAAACTGGTTCTTGTGATAAAAGGTAGACAGAGGTGCATAGTTCAGTTTTACAAAAAAGAAACCCCCTGGGAACAACTGTGTTAAGAACACCCTTATCTTAACATAGTCTTTGTGAGACAGGGAACATAGAACATAGTCTTTGTGAGACAGGGAACATAGAACATAGTCTTTGTGAGACAGGGAACATAGAACATAGTCTTTGTGAGACAGGGAACATAGAACATAGTCTTTGTGAGACAGGGAACATAGAACATAGTCTTGTGAGACAAGGAACATAGAACATAGTCTTTGTGAGACAGGAAACATAGAACATAGTCTTTGTGAGACAGGGAACATAGAACATAGTCTTTGTGAGACAGGGAACATAGAACATAGTCTTTGTGAGACAGGGAACATAGAACATAGTCTTTGTGAGACAAGGAACATAGAACATAGTCTTTGTGAGACAGGAAACATAGAAACATAGTCTTTGTGAGACAGGGAACATAGAACATATTCTTTGTGAGACAAGGAACATAGAACATAGTCTTTGTGAGACAGGGAACATCAGATCTGATTGCTTGAAAACTCTGACCTACTTCTGTAGCCAAAAAAACCTGTAGCAATCAACATTAATTGTAATTTTTGTAAAATGTAATGTCAGGTTGGTGGATGGATGGGGACATAGAGATCTCCTGCAGGGATGAGGAAAATCTGGTGTGAAACCAATGAATCCAGGACGTGACAAGCCTATGGGTCTTTACAACAATGGATATCAGAATGAGGTAAACAAAACAGAGTCAATAGACTATGGGTGGGGGGGGGGGAATGGATATCGTTGAAGCACTCATTGGATTTCTCATCTTAATGTCGGAGTGTCTCTGTGGAACTGTCTCAAAGCCGTCTGGCCAGCCAGCGTTGCATGTTGGATCTGATGTGCAGAAGGGGCTTAAGTACAGCCACCAGAGGCTGGAAAACAAAGTTTTGGCCAGGCCAGCCACATTGTCTTCATGGCAGTCCGAGCAAGACCACAGTCTGCCCTAGCAAAGAAAGGTGCTAAAGCCGAAGGTACCCACCCAGAAGACGCATCGCAAAGATCAGGGTACCACTCATTATTTCTAGTGAAATGTCCGTATCTGCAGTTTTTAAACATGGTACTTGGCCTATGAAGGCTATCCAGCCAGGTGCAATGACAGGCCCCCTGCCTCGAAAGGTCTCATCATACACCACTGGACGTCCTCTCAGTTCGTCTTGTGGAGCCATGAGATATGAGAGTAGAGCTACTGGCCAGAAAACTGCCAAAAAGCAAAAATTTAAACTAACGCAGTGGAATGCTGAGAGTGTCAGCAGTGTTAGAGATGGCTATAGCAAAAAGGTGGAACTAGAGAACATACTCTTTGCATATTAGGTAAGTATATGCTGCATACAGGAGATACACCTAACTAAAGATGCCGCCTTTAAAATCAGAGGCTACCAGATCAGATCGACAGGATAGAAGAAAAAGAGGAGTACTCACACTTGTTAAGAATAACATTAGCGCATGTCAGGTGGGAGTGTACATGGAAGGAGCCGAATACCAGATGATCCATCTAAAAACCAGTAATACAGACTTCCACCTCCTTAACTATTACTGTCCTAATGACCGCCCACTTGCTCTGGAAACAATCTCACATAAAGAGAGCCTGATGGTCTTTTGAGATTTTAATAGCCATTCCCAGAGCTGGGGCTATGACCACATAGACAAGAGAGGAGGGGAAGTTCAGAGCTGGCAGGATGATAATGGACTTCTCCTGATCAACCAGCCAATGGATCCCCCAACATTTTACTCAAGGGCTTGGCATACAACCTCAACACCAGATCTGGCATTCCACTCACCAGACCTGAAGTGGAACATTACACGCGAAGTTGGAAAACAACTTGGAGGTAGCGATCATCGACCAGTCTTCCTGACAATAGAAAATGAACTCATTAACACCAGTAACCCTCTCCCCAGATGGAACTATAAAAAAGCAAACTGGACAATGTACAGACATCGTACAAGTATCCTGGTGGGACAACTGTCCACAGAAGGTAAGGATATTAACAGCATAGTGAAGGAATTCAGTGTTTGCATCCTTCAGGCTGCCCATAAAGTCATTCCCAGAGGAGTTCGTAGGGACTATAAACCATATTGGTCTAGTGAGCTGGGAAAATTCCATGATGACGTGGAAGCAGCTCGAAAGCAAGCAGAAAATAGACCATGCCAAGAGCACCACAATAATTACCAAAATGCTAAGGCCACATTTCAAAGAGCTAAGCTGCAAGCTAGATGGGAAAGTTGGAGAGAGAAAACAGAGTCCCTAAACTTTGAAACGTGATGGAAGAAAACTGTGGAAACTAATCAATCAGTTAAACGATGATTGCACTAAAAAAGATTGCACTTATAGAGGATGGGAAAACTCTTACAGGTAAGAAGGTAGCAGATCACTTTGCTCGCATGTTTGCACAGGACTGCAACATTGATATCCATCCAGAGAAAGAGCGTACAGTGCGCACTGACCTACAGAAAGAAGAGGAACAAGGCAGAAAAGTGGAGGTCATGGATGCACCAATCACACGCAGCGAGTTAGACCTAGCAGTCAGTAAACTGAAACCAAGGAAATCACCAGGACCAGATGGAGTGTCCAATGAAATGATCAAGAACCTGGAAATGGCAGCAATGGGAAAGCTGTTGGATATTTTCAGTATGTTTTGGAGCACAGGTAAGTTACCTCAAATCTGGAAGGAAGCAAGCATGCTACCACTGCTAAAGCCAGGAAAAAAACATTGATACATCCTCCAGCTACAGGCCAATCAGTCTCACTAGCTGCCTCTGCAAAACGATGGAACGCATCATTGAGCGGAGGCTAAAATGGTACCTAGAAAGTGAAAACCTTCTCGTTCCACAACAAGCAGGATTTAGGCAGTACTACAGTACAGAAGATCAAGTGACCTATCTCTCTCAAGAGATTGAGGATGCATTCCAAGAGAAAAACCTTGTACTAGAAGCGTGGATAGACCTGAAGAAAGCCTTTGATAAAGTACGGGAAAGATGTCTGCTGTGGAAACAAGAAACTGCAGTGTGAGTGTAAGACTGTAGAAATGGATAAAATCATATTTACAGAATAGAAGAGCTAGAGTAGTAACGGATGGTCACAGAAGCCAGAAAGTACTTCAGCGACACGGTGTACTACAAGGAGAGGTCCTTTCATCTACATCACTCCGGTTATTCATGAATGACCTGCTCAAGGAACTTCCCTATGGAATCAAAGCGGCACTGTATGTGAATGACCTGCTCAAGGAACTTCCCTATGGAATCACAGCGGCACTGTATGTGAATGATCTGGTCAAGGAACTTCCCTATGGAATCACAGCGGCACTGTATGTGAATGATCTGGTCAAGGAACTTCCCTATGGAATCAAAGCGGCACTGTATGTGAATGATCTGGTCATGTGGTGTACAGACGAACATGCGACAGTTGCTACACAGAGACTCCAAAGAGCAGCAGATATCTTGACACCATGGACAAACAAATGGCGTGTAAGTATCAACACAGAGAAATCAAGTACCACTCTGTTCACCCTCTCATCTAAACAGAAAGCAGATAAGATCTTTGTAAATGAAATATCCTTAAGGATGGACAACCAACCCACTTACTTATGAGTCACTCTTGACTGAAAACTGACCTGGAAGCAACGCATCAGCAATTGAGAAGCAAAAGCCAGAAGAAAACTAGCCATTTAAAAAAAAAAACTCAGTGGAACCACATGGGGAGCTAGTGAAAGAATCCTCAATATTGTATATTAGCAAAGCATTCTACCACATTTAGAATATGGCTCAACAGCTTAGTGCACAGCATCAAACACTACGCTGCATAATCTAGACAAGGTACAAAATCAGTCACTACGGATTATCACAAGTGCCATGAGGTCCACACCAATAGTAGAAATGCAGAAAATAGTTGGTGTTCAAGCGCTAAAGGAACGCAGAGACACAAAGGTCATGACCTTGGGAGAGAAATTCCTCTGCTCTGTAAGCCATCCCCTGAAGGAGAGATTCAATAACGTGGCACTAAGATGGCTTAAAAGAAGCAGCTTCATTCATCAGGGCAAGCGTATGCGGAAGCTGAGACCAGACCTTCCAACTGTAGTCGCTCCATTATCATCTGTACCAGAGCATATACTGTGGAAAGAAACAGATTGTACACAAACAACTATTCAAACTGAAGTAAAAGGTGTACAGAATGGTGAGATACAAAGCAGTCTTGTAAGATCAACGCCCACACTTAGTTTGTTAGATGACAAATATCCATGTGACACCTGGATACGTGTGTATACAGACGGATCTGCACACAATGCCATAAAGAATGGAAGGGCATGAACACATATTGAATATCCAAACAACACCACTGACAAGATTTCCATACCCACTGGAAAATACTGCAACAACTATGATGCAGAAGTTAGGGCAATTATTGCTGCAGTTGAAAAACTATCAGACTCCAGAATTGATACATGCCCCGTAGTAATTCTCACAGATGCAAGATCAGTACTGGAAGCTCTTCAGTGCAACAAACTACCAGACCTTAAGGATGCCTTGTCAAAACTTGGCTTACACCACGGAGTCACTTTGCAATGGATTCCCTCCCACTGTGGGATACCAGGCAATGAGAAAGCTGACCGTCTGGCCAAAGAGGGCACTGAAATGGAGCAACCAGACATACCGATCACCCATAATCAGAAGAAAAGCATGATTAAAACCTACAGGAATCCACAAACACCACCACATGATGACTATCACATGCTAAACAGAAAGGAACAAGTCACCATCTTCCGTCTCCGAACAAGACACAGCCGACTCCGAAGTCATATGCATACAAAGTTTAAGGTTGGTACTACTAATCTATATACATGTGCCCAGGTGCCCCAAACTGTGGAACATATCCTCCAGAACTGCACCAACTATGAAACACTGAGAAATAATTACTGGCCCAGTGAAACTACTAAAGAAGATAAGCTCTACGGTTCCATACATGAGTTACAAAAAACAGTGAAATTTATCCAAGAGACAGGACTGAAAATATAGACAGAAGAAGAAGAAGAAGAAAGAAGAAGAAGAAGAAGAAAGAAGAAGAAGAAGAAGAAGAAGAAAGAAGAAGAAGAAGAAGAAGAAGAAAGTAGGCAGGAAGAAGAGCGGCAGAAACTAAGATGACCACGTATAAATGAATAACATAAAACAATCCAGTATTTTGGCAAGAGCTATTTTTGTGTTTTCATTTGTTATGTTGTTTTTTTTTTTTTTTGTATGCGATCCCTTAAAACACAATATATGTATATAAATGAGTTATACACAGACCATACGAAAACAATATAACTGTTTCTGGAGTTTTACCAGTGAAGAACATCAGGTTCCAAGAATTTCTGCTACCAGGAAAGTGATCATGAAACTTCACTGCAGGGTTGCTTTGGATAAACCATTTTTTGGATTGTAATTTGAAAGTCTAGAAATGGAAAGGTCAAGATTTGTCCAGTGATTCATGTAAAGCTGTTGACAAGTTGGCCTGTTCAATGATTCGCAATCCCCGACACACTTCTCCTGATGAATCGTTTCCCCAACAGGATCTTGAAACATTATTCTTGTCGGTGAGGATAGCCTTCATACTGTGGCCTGATGGCGATCTCTTGAGTTCCTGAATCCTGTCTGAACACTAAACATGTCCAAGGTTTGATCTCAAATCTTTGCCCTCTGAGCTCTGTTCAAATACTCAGAGAAAGCTTCACTTAAGCAGAGTTCAGATTTTGAAAGAAGTTGTGTCAACCTTTAGATACCGGCCTCTCATTTAGCGAGCACACTTGAGCTTTGAAACTTGAATTACGGCAAAACATTTGGCTAACATTCGACACTGCCATCTCAGTTACAGCTGATCCAGAGAGGCGGAACTTTCTGGACTTAGTTTCTTGACATCTGCTGAACCGGTCAAACCTATCTGGACTTAGTTTCTTGACATCTGCTGAACCGGTCAAACCTATCTGCAGGTCTGTCCCGTTTTTCTCGGAGACAAGCAGAGCCAAGTAAAGATGTTATCTCTGAGCAGGAAATTGTCACATTTTGATAACTTCATGAAGGATCTATCTATGTATCTATCTATCTATCTATCTATCTATCTATCTATCTATCTATCTATCTATCTATCTATCTATCTATCTATCTATCTGTCTGTCTGTCTGTCTGTCTGTCTGTCTGTCTGTCTGTCTGTCTGGGAAGAATGAAAGATGGAGTGATGAAGGGCAGAATGTAAGACGGGACTGCGTGCCCAATTCTTTACCCTTGAAAAATAAAGATTATTCATTCATTCATTCATTCATTCTGTCTGTCTGTCTGTCTGCCTGCCTGCCTGCCTGCCTGCCTGTCTGCCTGTCTGTCTGTCTGTCTATCTAGTCTGTCTGTCTGTCTGCCTGCCTGCCTGCCTGTCTGCCTGTCTGTCTGTCTGTCTGTCTAGTCTGTCTGTCTGCCTGCCTGGCTACTTGTCTGTCTGTCTGCTCTTTTCCTCGGCCCTCGTCCACGTCTCTCTGTTCTACCCGCATCCTCTCCCTCTCCCTCTCTCTCTCTCTCTCTCTCTTCTATCTAGTCTCCCTTTCCCCGGCCTCCATCCATGTCTCTCTGTTTCGACCTTCTGAAGCTCTACAAGATGGTCTCCTTGTATTCCCAGTTCTTTCTTACCCCCCGCCCCTCTTACTGGCATGGAAACGAGAATTTTACCTTTACCTTACCTTTACCTTACCTTTACCTTATCTTTACCTTACCTTTACCTTACATTTACCTTACCTTTACCTTACCTTTACCTTACCTTTACCTATATTACTGTCACTATCACTATACAGGTGTGAACAATATTTGATTAAAAAACACTTGACTAGTTACATGCAGTTCAGCTACGTTGAAGAGCTGGTCACTTGAGAATGTAGAGCCAGTTTTACAAACTTCAAATGTTCTATACAAACGTAACATAAAGCAGAAGTGAACAACAGATTTCAGAAGAAAAGCTCCAAGATCCTGGCAGATGTAGAAAACTAGGGCTGGACGAGAATTTAGCTCCTTCCCGGGCTTGTCATCAGACCTTGGAGAAAACTCTGGAATATTCCTGGCGACAACAACCAGGAAACTAGCTCAAAGAAAGCTAAATTGATGACATCTGGCCGAACAAACAAGGCAGCTGAAATCAATGAGGAAAAACTGGAAAAAGTGGAGAGTTTTGAATATCTTGGATCATTACTAACTAATAATGTAGATTCAATGAGGGAAATTAAAAGGAGGACATCTATCGCTCTTCAGGAAGTAAAACAACTAAAGAATCTGTGGAGAGGAACAGACAGAACTACAAAAATAAGATTTTTAAGGGCATGCATCTTTCCCATCGCAACATATGCCTGTGAGACCTGGACACTTAATAAAACAACTGAGAAACACATAAATGCCTTTGAATGTAAATGCTACAGAAGAGTTCTTCAAATAGCATGGGTACAAAAAGGAACAAATATATCCATACTAGAAGAACTTAATATTGAAGAAGGCTGGCTAGTAAAGAGGATTAAAGAGAGAAAACTTAAATATTTTGGACACATTAAACGTCATGATAATCTAGAGAAGACTGTCTTGGAAGGGTACATAATGGGAAAAAAGAAAGAGAGGAAGACCAAGGCGAAGATGGCTGCAAGACATCGTTGATGATCTGCAAATGAATGCATCAGCAGCAGGCTATCTTGCTCACAACCGAGAGGCCTACAGGAGTGCTGTTAGGGAGGCAAAGTTCCGCAAGGGACATGTAAATGACTGACTGAACAATCAGGATTTAGCAATATCAAAAACGTTGATGACGGGAAAAAATAAATCTCCTGACAGAAGATCGTGTTCAGATGTCATCACTTGAAACACGCACACACACACATACACACATAGAACAATCAATTTTTAACATATTGCTCTCGTATCATCAAATTTGTCAAGAAAGCCTCATGCAACAGTTTGCAGAACAATGAAAGTTGTGTCCAGGTGTCTGTGAAATTATATATATCTTGTAGCCCTCCCGTATCCGCGGTTATATGCTTCAAGCTTCCACGCGGATATTTGAAATCGCGAATACCAGATCCCATATGACATACAATTTTGACTGAAATAAATTAGCACGATGCACTTTAACTTAAAAAAAAAACATTTCGCATCAAGACTTCAACAACAAAAATAATTAACTCAGAAACAGAATTATATCATTTTCAAAAAGAAAGTATAGATAAAGAGAGACAGACAGACAGACAGACAGACAGATAGAGAGAGAGAACATCTAGAGTGGAGGACGTATGTGAATGAGTCTCTCTTCTCCCACTCATCCCCACCCCCCTAAAAATCTCTGTCTGTCTATCTGTCTCCTCTCTCTCTCCCTCTCTCTTTCTCTTCCTCTCTCTCTCTCCCTCTCTCTCTCTCTCTCTCTCTCTAATATATAAATAATAATGAATGAAAGATGGAGTGATGAAGGGCAGAATGTAAGACAGGCCTGCGTGCCCAATTCTTTACCCTTGAAAAATAAAGATTATTCATTCATTCATTCATTCTAAGAGACAAGGAAATGGCAGACTGAGAGAGGATTCTTGTCGCCACTCTTATAGCTGGGCGGGGCACGAAAAATTTATCAGTCCAAATTCACAATTTTTAAATATTTGTTTCCCTCAAACCGCGGATGATGATGTCGCGGATAACAGAGGAGGATCGTACTTGGCAGATCTAAGTCGTCTTCAGTTGTTGCTCCTTCTTAACCCTTTGAAAATAAAGTATGTTCGTTCTCTTCTTCCCGTTATTTTTATTGTCTTTATAAGAAAGTCAACCAGTCGTGAAGTTTTAGATTTGTCTAATATTGATAGAAGACAAGCTGTACGCGCATTCTGCTGTTTCTTCTTCTTCTTCTTGCATCTGGCTGGCCGGATATGAAGGCAACCAGGTACTACCCTATTACTGCTGAGCTGACTTCGCTGGCACAGGTTCTGTTTAGAACCAGTACGGTCAATGTATAGATACTCTAGAAGACTAAGCCGATCTATCTTAGACTCAAATCAGGCGTATCTCCCCTTGTTTTACAGCTTATCCTGGCTGATTGTTGTGTAATATCCTGGACCGTGTGCACGCTGTGGCCTTGAGGCCAAGAAGTTCTCATCAGCGATGTTTTAGGGGCGTGGCTCTGTGCAGAGAGGGAAGCAATAACAAGGTCATTACCAGCCGTCAGATGATACCTTGATATGAAAGCCACAGTTGCGTCTCTGGACAATAAACTCTATAGCAGGCTTATGCTTGTTAGATCCTCTTACATCGGGCACGGCAAGCTGGGACTCTTATCTCTGTCTTACACGGATGATATAACCAGTAATTTCCTGTTCATTTCTCCAGATTTATTTCCTTTTTTTTTCTTTCGATTCATACTATCATCTTCAGGGTCGATATTATGTCATTTTAGATTTTATGTTGGGCCATCTTTATGGTCGATGTTTTTCATCTTTAAGATCGATATTATACCATTTCTAGGGTCGATGTTCTGTTATATGTATGACATATTTTGTGTCATCTTCAGGGTAGATGTTGTGTCACCTTTAGGATAGATTTTATATAATCATTAAGATATATGTTATGACATCTTTAGGATAGATGGCATACTATCTCTAGGGTCAATGTTGTATTATCTTTAAGATAGATTTTGAGTATATATAGGGTCTATGTTATATCCTCTTATTTAGGGTCGATGTTTTATCATCTTTTTTGGGGTCAATGTTATATCATCTTATTTAGGGTGGACATTGTGCCATCTAGCAGATGAATGCCATGTTATCATCAGACTACTCATCATTTTGTTATTTTCGGATGTTGTCTAGTTAACATTCGCAGATTTTAGAGCGCACGAAGCAAAATCGAAGCCAAGGTTTCTTTGATTGTTTATATATTCAGTTCTTGACTTCACCATCATCATCATCATCATCATCATCATCATCATCGTCATCATCGTTGTCTTCACGCTGTCTCTTTTAATCAGGTTGGTTGTCTTTCCGTTTTTTTTTCCTGATGCATATTTCGTCTCTCCTTCCCCACCCCTCGCTAGTTTTATGCTTGAAATGTGTGCAGTGTTAGCCTGACTAACTTTATATATGTGAGAAGGAGAGGGCAGCAAGGGGCAGTTATGCCGGGGTCACCACAGTCTGTTTCCAAGCAACAAGAGCTGCTGAATGTGACAGAACACGAGCTGCTGAATGTGACAGAACACGAGCTGCTGAATGTGACAGAACAAGAGCTGCTGAATGTGACAGAAAAAGAGCTGCTGAATGTGACAGAACAAGAACTGCTGAATGTGACAGAACAAGAGCTGCTGAATGTGACAGAAAAAGAGCTGCTGAATGTGACAGAACAAGAGCTGCTGAATGTGACAGAACACGAGCTGCTGAATGTGACAGAACAAGAGCTGCTGAATGTGACAGAACAAGAGCTGCTGAATGTGACAGAACACGAGCTGCTGAATGTGACAGAACAAGAGCTGCTGAATGTGGCAGAACAAGAGCTGCTGAATGTGACAGAACAAGAGCTGCTGAATGTGACAGAACAAGAGCTGCTGAATGTGGCAGAACACGCCACAGAATGCTCGAACAGAACATTTGAGCAATGAGTATGTGAATGACCCGAACGTAAATGATGACAAGTTAAGAAACGCATCACGTGACATCCCACGTGTTGTACAAGTCCTGTAGTCTGACCTGGTCCCCACCCCCACCTTCTAGACCCGGAGTGGGTGCGAGTCTGGAGCCGGATCGATTGTTTTATAAGCTGTAATTTAGGGCTCAGCACAAAACGTTGTCTGGGCCACCCCCTCCCACAGCAGCCCTAGTTTAGAAGCGGCTTTTCTGAGCTTAGATCCGGTGTCAGTTTCTAATGAAGGGGTTCTGCTGTTTCAGGTCTTACTCGAGCCCCGGGCGGGTTTCTCACGGCCGGGATCTGGAGCACCAGACTTGTCACAGGAAGACCTACATAACAACAGCAAGTTAAGGCTGGAAGTACAACCAGGCAAGTGAACGAACAGGTAAACAGGGAGTTCAATGACATGATAGAAACCTGGGATGACAAAAGGTAAATTCTAGGCTCATAGAAACCAGGAAGCTTTGTAAAGGCGTGTCACGTGATAGGTAAAAAGAAAGGTGGCTGTCACGTGACGTTTAAATGAATCCAATGACCTCATTAAACATGGATGAAAAGAAAACATTTCATGGTTCAAACTTTCTTCAGATTTCAGCCATTTTTCATATCGCTTTCCTTACAGCCATCTTATCGTTTTCCTTACAGCCATCTTGTCGTTCTTACAGCCTGCTTGTCGTTGTTCTTACAGCCTGCTTGTCGTTGTTCTTACAGCCTGCTTGTCGTTGTTCTTACAGCCTGCTTGTCGTTGTTCTTACAGCCTGCTTGTCGTTGTTCTTACAGCCATCTTGTCGTTGTTCTTACAGCCTGCTTGTCGTTGTTCTTACAGCCATCTTGTCGTTGTTCTTACAGCCATCTTGTCCTTGTTCTTACAGCCTGCTTGTTGTTCTTACAGCCATCTTGTCGTTGTTCTTACAGCCATCTTGTCGTTGTTCTTACAGCCTGCTTGTCATTGTTCTTTCAGCCTGCTTGTCGTTGTTCTTACAGCCATCTTGTCGTTGTTCTTACAGCCTGCTTGTCGTTGTTCTTACAGCCACCATGTCTCTGTTATTACAGCCACCATGTCTCTGTTCTTACAGCCACCATGTCTCTGTTCTTACAGCCACCATGTCTCTGTTCTTACAGCCACCGTGTCTCTGTTCTTACAGCCACCATGTCTCTGTTCTTATAGCCACCATGTCTCTGTTCTTACAGCCACCATGTCTCTGTTCTTACAGCCACTATGTCTCTGTTCTCACATCCCCCAGTCACTCAAGTGAACCCATAAAATATTTTTCTGTTGTATTAACGGCTGATGAATGGGTGCCATGCGAAGATGGCAGTCTTTTACAGAAAAGTCTGTGAAAAATTCTAAGAAAACTTGTGCATTTCTTTTATCTAAGAAGGACAGTACGATCGTCCTGTACCTTCAGCCCTGTCTCATCTGCTGCCAGACTGCTCTTCTGTCGCAGCACCAGGAGGTTCACTGCCAGACTGCTCTTCTGTCGCAGCACCAGGAAGTTCACTGCCAGACTGCTCTTCTGTCGCAGCACCAGGAAGTTCACTGCCAGACTGCTCTTCTGTCGCAGCACCAGGAGGTTCACTGCCAGACTGCTCTTCTGTCGCAGCACCAGAAGGTTCACTGCCAGACTGCTCTTCTGTCGCAGCACCAGAAGGTTCACTGCCAGACTGCTCTTCTGTCGCAGCACCAGAAGGTTCACTGCCAGACTGCTCTTCTGTCGCAGCACCAGAAGGTTCACTGCCAGACTGCTCTTCTGTCGCAGCACCAGGAGGTTCACTGCCAGACTGCTCTTCTGTCGCAGCACCAGGAGGTTCACTGCCAGACTGCTCTTCTGTCGCAGCACCAGAAGGTTCACTGCCAGACTGCTCTTCTGTCGCAGCACCAGAAGGTTCACTGCCAGACTGCTCTTCTGTCGCAGTACCAGAAGGTTCACTGCCAGACTGCTCTTCTGTCGCAGCACCAGGAGGTTCACTGCCAGACTGCTCTTCTGTCGCAGCACCAGGAGGTTCACTGCCAGACTGCTCTTCTGTCGCAGCACCAGAAGGTTCACTGCCAGACTGCTCTTCTGTCGCAGCACCAGGAGGTTCACTGCCAGACTGCTCTTCTGTCGCAGCACCAGGAGGTTCACTGCCAGACTGCTCTTCTGTCGCAGCACCAGAAGGTTCAGCGTACTTACAATTAGACCAAGTCCCCCCCCCCCCACCCCCAACTTCCCCCGGCCACTTGGTATTAAACTAAAACTTACAAAATGTCATTGTACAAGTATAAAGTTTCTTTCTGTGGTTTACCTCAAGCCAGGCAGTTGTGTATCAGAAATGTCTGCCTAACTGGTGAGCAAAACGTAACATCTGTTATAATAGTGCTATTACAATTGTGAAGTTCAAGATGAAAGGAAAGGTAAGGTATTGTTATTGTAGCATTCTAGGACTATAAGTAATGTAGTGTTAGTGCAGTATGCGGGGATTATAAGCGTTACTGCTTATTTTCCGTGATATGTGGACCCATTAGAGGTCGAGGTAGTCAGGGCCACAGCCCTTTATTGCGAAGAATAAAGCAATCTAGGTTATAAACTGGGTTATATAGAAACGTTTGTCCCAGTATGAGCTAATATAGTAATGTCTTTCTTGGTTTTGGGATATAATCATAATATCAGAAGTAACAGCTGAAGTAAAATAATGAAACTTGTCATAGCAGGAGTAATATAATAGAAAGGTTTGACACAACAGGGGTAATATAATAAATAGAAAGTTTTGACACAATAGGGGAATGCAATGGAAAGGTTTGACATAACATGGATAATATAACAGAAATGATTGATATAGTAGCGGTAAAATAATAGAAAGATTCGATATAAAAGGGGTAATATAATAGAAATGTTTGACATAACAGGGGTAATATAATAGAAATGTTTGACATAACAGGGGTAACATAATAGAAATGTTTGACATAACAGGGGTATAAAGTCTGGTGTAACAGTGTAATAAAATTTAAAAAAGTCTAATACAAGAGTAATAAAATATAAAAAGTCTGGCATAAGAGTATAATAAAATATTAAAACTCTAATATAAGAGAGTAATAAAATATAAAAGTCTGATGTAGCAGTGGTAAGGAAAAACAGAAAGCAAGTACACAGAAAGTAAGAAAACGGGTGTTTGAACAGACATAAATGTTAGGAGGATGGTAAAATAATGCACAAGGTTTTTGCTTGACTGTGTCAGTAACATAGTGAAGTGTCTAATAACAACACTTCGTGGGTGACCACCAGCCGTCTTTGTACAGCAAGTGATTCTAAAGAGTTGGAAGACATTATCTCCATCTCAGATTTCTGGACAAATACCGAGACTAGCACCGACACTACCGGTCACACGGGAGCCTCGCCAGACAACCAGGATCAGCCTTAGCCAAGGAACTTGAGCCGTCTCTCTGTAGCTGTCATGACGTCCACGTCATGGTTAAAGCTGTGCTGATGTTTGTTCACTCGTTGCTGATCTTCCTGGAAGTAACGTATGGTTTCTAGGCGGCCGAGGCTGTAGCGCAGACACTGATGTCTGAGGAGAACAGGTTTAAAATGTCTGGCTTTAACTCATCTAATCGACACAGGAAGCAAGCTTCTCAGTGGGATCCACTATGTTGGGGACTACACCCCTTACACCATCACTTAGGCTGAGAGAATTCAGTCACTTGTTTCTATGAACACTACGTGGTTGCTGGGTAGGGTCCTGACCTGTTCTCGCTGAAAAGCCTAGATAACGTCGTGATGTAAATAGCATCATTGATGTTCGTGGTCATTATGTCCATGAATCTGTTCTTCTTGGTCATCATGTCCATGAATCTGTTCTTCTTGGTCATTATGTCCATGAATCTGTTCTTCTTGGTCATCATGTCCCTGAATCTGTTCTTCTTTGTCATCATGTCCATCATGTCCATGAATCTGTTCTTCTTGGTCATCATGTCCATGAATCTGTTCTTCTTGGTCATTATGTCCATGAATCTGTTCTTCTTGGTCATCATGTCCATGAATCTGTTCTTCTTGGTCATCATGTCCATGAATCTGTTCTTCTTGGTCATCATGTCCATGAATCTGTTCTTCTTGGTCATCATGTCCATGAATCTGTTCTTCTTGGTCATCATGTCCATGAATCTGTTCTTCTTGGTCATCATGTCCATGAATCTGTTCTTCTTGGTCATCATGTCCATGAATCTGTTCCTATCACTGAATTTAGACGACATTTACAAAACTAACTCCAGAATGTGCTTACTTAAGTTCCTAAGTTTAGTGAAAAGTATCATGATTTTCCTAACTTTATGAAAATGGTTTTGGGTGAAAATCATGAAAAGCGTCATCAGATTGATTCTACCTGCACAGCCCGTGATAGTAATACTGATAATGACGAGGAAGATGGCTTTGTAAGAAATCTCAGAAATTCAACAATCGTCAGAATTTAGTTCAAAGTTCAGAAACAAAATTTCTGAAAATTATCCCGAGTTTTCTTGAAGTTTCCGGGCTTCCCTAACTTTGTGCAAATATTTGTCTTGATCAGTTTGAAAGGCGCTCTTGTGTCTTACAGGCATCTGAAGGTTGAACTTTCAAAGACTGACAACAAATAGCTACACAATTCTCTCTCTCTCTCTGTGTCTCTCTCTCTCTCTCTCCAAAACACATATATGCATGCATGCATACATACATACATACATACAGATATTTTCTCCACCACTCTCCAAAATTTGACACATAAGCTCTCTCTAGATATTCACAATACTGTGATACTGTGAGATCGATGTTACACACTACCAGACTAAAGATACTGTGATATCGATGTTTCATACTGCCGGACTAAAGATACTGTGGTGTCGATGTTTCACATTGCCGGACTAAAGATACTGTGATATCGATGTTTCATACTGCCGGACTAAAGATACTGTGGTGTCGATGTTTCACATTGCCGGACTAAAGATACTGTGATATCGATGTTTCATATTATCAGACTAAAGATCACAGATAATTGGTGACACAACATCCCCACCTAATCACTACTCCACTATCTTACTGTAACGTAGAAGAATGTCGATACTCAGTAGGAAGTGGAGCTAGCTGAGAATCCCGTGGTTTATGATTGTTAAAGCCCCCGTTGGACTTCCTGGTATCCTGAAAAGCTTATCCTTAGAAAGGTTGAACTAGCTGTGGTGAGGTGACCAGCCTATGCTCCGCAGGAAGCTGCGGTCAAGAGATGTCCAAGACATCTTTGTCCAAGCACCAGACAAGACATGTGTGTTCGGACTACTAGATTGGTCGCTGCAGAGATGGTCCGACGGACACTTTATTAACTGAAAGAGCTGTTGAGTATTTTCCTGGTCATTGTTGTCCTGTAGGCCTGCTCGATTTGGACCACCTCTCGACGGCTCCGCGGAAGGTTTTGTTGGTTGATGTTCCCGGTACAATGGCGGAAGATTGGGGCGGACCACTCGAGGTGGCTGCAGGAGCCGACCAATTGAGAGCAGATAATCATAATGATAGCAGAGGCTAGCAACTTCTCGGATCGGCCAGAGAAAAACGAGGGGGGTCATTCAGAAGAAAGACTGTTTATTGACCAGGGAACGAGATTTGACTGGATTAATTTGAAAGCATTGGTGACAACTGGTCACAGCGACTCATCATTTCACTAGCTTAGCGCCCTCTTCTCCCACTCGGCCAAAGATCACAGACATTCTCCCCAGAGACTCGCTCCTTAGACCCGAAGGTTTTTAACAGAACAAATTCGACTTTCTGCTTCTCTTTCTTGTTACTATTAACATGAATAACTTGGACACGGCTGTAAAGTTCTATAACTCGTATATTTCTCAGTAAAGTTCTATAGCTTTTATATTTCTCAATGAAGTTCTTGTATACTTCTCAGTGAAGTTCTTGAATACTTCTCAGTGAAGTTTTGTAGCTTGTATAATTCTCAGTAAAGTTCTTTAACTTGTATATTTCTCTGTGAAGTTCTATAACTTGTATACTTCTCAGTGATGTTATATACTTTGTATACTTCTTAGTGAAGTTCTATAGCTTGTATACTTCTAAGTGAAGTTCTTTAACTTGTATACGTCTCAGTGAAGTTCCTTACCTTGTATACTTCTTAGTGAAGTTCTATAGCTTGTATACTTTTCAGTGAATTTCTTTAACTTGTATACGTCTCAGTGACGTTCTATAACTTGCATACTTCTCAGTGAAGTTCTATACCTTGTATATTTCTTAGTGAAGTTCTATAGCTTGTATACTTCTCAGTGAAGTTCTATAGCCTCTATACTTCTTAGCGATGTTCTATAGCTTGTATACTTCTTAGTAAAGTTCTATAACATGTATACTTCTTAGTGAAGTTCTATAGCTTGTATACTTCTTAGTGAAGTTTTATAGCCTGTGTGTTCTGGAAAAGACGAAATAGATACTGAACACTGCCGTTCTGAGCTGTAAGAAAACAACATAGTCTGACATGTTAATATTCTGGAATTGATTATATTTTGGTGTTGAACATGAAGTACAAGTGCTGTAGACCTTTTGTCCAAAACAAGGTGTTTGATAAGTGGGTTATATCTTTCTGCCTGGGCGTGCAAGTATCAATGAACAGAATCTCATAAACTGGCTGATCAACGGTCATAGAAACACAAACCAGGCATATAAAACTCCAGATATCAACGGTCATAGAAGCACAAACCAGGCATATAAAACTCCAGATATCAACGGTCATAGAAGCACAAACCAGGCATATAAAACTCCAGATATCAACGGTCATAGAAACACAAACCAGGCATATAAAACTCCAGATATCAACGGTCATAGAAACACAAACCAGGCATATAAAACTCCAGATATCAACGGTCATAGAAGCACAAACCAGGCATATAAAACTCCAGATATCAACAGTCATAGAAGCACAAACCAGGCATGTAAAACTCCATATATCAACAGTCATAGAAGCACAAACCAGGCATATAAAACTCCAGATATCAACAGTCATAGAAACAGAAACCAGGCATATAAAACTCCATATATCAACGATCATAGAAGCACAAACCAGGCATGTAAAACTCCAGATATCAACGATCATAGAAGCACAAACCAGGCATGTAAAACTCCAGATATCAACGATCATAGAAGCACAAACCAGGCATATAAAACTCCAGATATCAACAGTCATAGAAGCACAAACCAGGCATGTAGAACTCCAGATACCAGCGACTTCTTGAACTGGAGAACCCTCCTCATCAACCTCTACCTGAACTCAGATGATAAATGAATGAATGAACAAGGCAGTAATGTTGGTGTGGCTTCTTACATATTCAGAAACTTGACAGGAAAACAACAAAACGAAGAGTGTCTGATACAAGGGATTGAAAAGAAAAATATAATTTTGACTCTAATTGGAAGAACGAAGGAACGAAGGAACGAACATACTTTATTTTCAAAGGGTTAAGAATTGGGCACGCAGGCCCGTCTAACATTCTGCCCTTCGGCATACGGCTTTCACTCAGTCACAGTCATTCAGCATTGTTAATGAGCATAATAATCATGAAGACACAATTAAATATTTACATAAATAAATAATAAACTTATCTCTTGACCATACACTGTACACTCTGATTTATGCAACAACATGAAATAAACTTGCATTCTTACATTCATTCAAAATTAACAAATTTATAGAAAAGCAGTATTAAAAAAAATTACTTTAAACTACTTTAGACAATACTTAGATAGGCATATAATCCATTTCAAACAGATGTTGGCAAAGTCTAAAGTTAAAAGAACGAATATTACTTATACGTTTTATATGACTTGGTAGGGCATTCCAAAGGTGGGCAGCTGAGTCTATCTATCTATCTATCTATCTATCTATCTATATCTATCTATCTATCTATCTATCTATCTATCTATCTATCTATCTATCTATCTGTCTGTCTGTCTGTATCTATCTATTTGTATCTATCTATCTATCTATCTATCTATCTATCTATCTATCTATCTATCTATCTATGCCTCTGACCCCTCGTGGAGCATAGGCCACCAACAAGAGCTCGCCAGGCAGTTCGGTCCTGGGCCATTCTTTCCAACTGTCTCCATGTCTGGTTCATTATTTTGATGTCCGTGTCCAGACTTCGGCGCCAGGAGTTCCTTGGTCTCCCTCTCCTCCTTTTACCCTGTGGGTTCCATGTTAGGGCTTGCCTTGTAGTGCTGGATGTGGATTTCCGTAGGGTGTGTCCAATCCATCCCCATCTTCTTCGTAGGATGTCGTCTTCCACTGGTTGCTGGCCTGTTCGCTGCTGCAGTTCTTGGTTACTTATGGTATCTGGCCATAGTATTTGTAGAATCCTTCTAAGGCATGTGTTAATAAATGTCTGGATTCGTTTCATGATCGTAACAGTAGTTCTCCAAGTTTCTGAACCGTATAGCAGAATGGGCTTTATCATGGTGTTAAATACTCTGATCTTCAATTTAATTGACAAGGCTGAAGTTCCCCATATTTTCTTCATCTGATGGAATTTTACTCTTGCCTTGCCCATTCTTGCTTTTACATCAGCTTCTGTTCCTCCCTGCTTGTCTATCACACGTAAACTTTTCAACCTCTTCCAGTTCCTCTCCTTCCAATATAATGGACATTTCGTTGACCTCATTTACTCTAAGAACTTTACTCTTGCCCTTGTGGATGGTAAGGCCTAGTCTTGAAGAATTTTCTGCCACTAATATGGTTTTCTCTTGCATCTGTTGCTTAGTCTGGGAGAGAAGTGCCAGGTCGTCAGCAAAGTCTATGTCGTCCAGTTGAGTCCAGAGCGTCCATTGAATACCATTTCTCCTATTTTCTGTTGATTTTCTCATAATCCAGTCTATGGCCAGGATAAATAGAAATGGTGACAGCAGGCATCCCTGTCTCACTCCGGTGTTAACTTGAAAGGCATCTGTTAGTTGTTGTCCATGGATTACCTTACATGTCATCCCTTCATATGAGTTTTTAATGATGGTGGTAATCTTCTCCGGTACTCCGTAGTGTCTCAACAGCTTCCATAGGGTCTGTCTGTCGACGCTGTCGAAAGCCTTCTCGTAGTCAATAAAATTGACATAGAGAGGTGAGTTCCACTCCAGTGATTGTTCTACGATGATACGTAATGTTGCTATTTGGTCTGTACAGGATCTGTTCTTCCGGAATCCTGCTTGTTGGTCCCTGAGTTGAACAGCTAAGTACGAGAAGTTTTTTTTTTTAAATGTCAAGCCTTGGTTATGGGAGAATGCAATTCCTTAAGCGGTGACTGTGATTTGGGTTGGATTTGAACAACGACCACAGACAGGGTGGAGCATTGTGCGACAGAATTTAATGAACTAACTTGGCCTTGTTGAAAAGAAATTTCTTCTTGAGGGGTAGAATATCAAGATATTTGTCCTTATTTGTAATATGTGCTGCATGTTTGTCATCTATAAGCCTTACTGCTTGTATTTGAAGTGAGTAAAGTCTTTTCATGTTTGACATGGAACAATCATCCCAGACTGTAGAACGGTAGTCCAAGTGTATTTGTATCTGTGATATGTAGTATATTCTTTTGGTGTATATGTCAAGAAAATGTTTAATTTGAGTAAACTGGTAAACTTTTTTTACAATGAGTCTGGTTAGATTGTCTACATGATGACTCCGGCTGAGGTGGTGGTCAATCATGAGACCTAGAGTTTTATGTTCACTAACATTCTCTATTTGTGAAGTTCCAGCGTGGAGCTGTAGTGTTGTTTTTGGTGATTTTGTTACTTTCTGTCTTGTTGTAATGAGCATGGATTTTGTTTTGCTGGTGTTTATGAGTATTCTGTTGTTGTTGCTCTAGTTAATTAGACTGTTTATTTCAATTCGAAGAGTTGACTCAAGGTTAATACAGTCATTGTCACTAGTGTAAACTGTGCAGTCACCAGCAAAGATAAAAAAGAAAACTATAGTTCATTGAATGTGTAAAGATAAAATGTGAGTCTGAAAGCAGCTTTACAACAGGGAAATTAAGTGGGAAGTGAGCCAGAAGAAGACTAAAAAGAGAAAGAAGATAATGAGAGAAAACACTGGCTTCATTTTATGCAAAACATCGAAGATCTGATGCAACACATCAAAAGCCTGATGAAAAACATCAAAGATCTGATGGAACACATCAAATATCTGCATGGAAACAAAGTCACTCGTTCCAATCTGTGCAGTGCACGATGATGATGATGATGATGATGATGATGATGATGATGATGATGAGGAGGAGGAGGAGGAGGAGGAGGAGAAGGAGGAGGAGAAAGATGGCTTACTTTCTCCAGAATCTTTGTGTAAACTTTCAAAAGCATCAGAATTTATTTCAAACTCTCCCCACTCCACGTGTACTGAGCGCAGGGAGTTGATGTAACCCTCAGGAAAAGCTTGTTTGAACAAATTCAACCAACGGTTTGTCCTGGCACCAAATACGCTAGCGCGCAGAGTCACTATGTCAATAATCTTTCTGAAATGATTCTCAGCGTTCACGCTTCGCCGATCTAAAATCATATCTGCATTATACGCATGCTGAGCTACATGTTTCTGCTGCTGAGTGAGAACTCGTCCGGGGGTGCCAGATATGACACACACTGGGAAATGTGTGCAAATACATGTATTAAATACACAAATGAGAGGTTACCTTGTGGGAGGACGCCGCCATTTTGTTCATTTTCTACGCCCGACTTGGCTCCCTGCCGATATTCCAAAGCAAAATTTGTGTGATGCTATGTCAAAGGTCAAACTAGAAGTTAGAAAATCTAAGAGGAAGTTGTTTTTTATTTGTATAAAGCACGTGTTACGAGGGGTGATAAAAAGATCCTTTAACTTCACTGAACTTGTCTAAAATGCGAGCCAAACAGGAAGTAAAACGGGGGTGTAACTCATAACATACTGTTCTTTTCTTGCTGGAGAGTACATTTATCAAGTGTTGTTCGGCCTCAGCGGGCTTTTCTCTTTCGTCTTCTCCTACCCACTTCGGGACTGCACACATTGCTCAGTTTTTATCTGTTTTCAATTCTCCACAAGTGCCCGCCAAGGATATTATGACCACACTCATCAAAAGCGTTTCAGAATCACGCACTGTGTCTTATAGTCAGTGAGACCTGACTGCGGCAAGGAAGTTGATAATCAGATAATTCGTGTATCCCATTCTGCATCCTTCACTTCCGGCGTGCGCGGATATGAGATCTATCTCTAAGGTTTCCAGGCTGCTAATCAGCCGCATATTGCAAGCGTTTCTTGTTTCACAGCCTCATTGCGGCTTCGGTTTCCGAAACAGCTTTCTTTTTTTTTTTTTTTTCATATGAATACTCTAACCTTCACACTTGCAACTTTTCTCGACAGTGATATGTGGTCTTAAGTTGTTGTTGCTGGTAATATCACAACTTTCTATCTACCTTCATCCAAACATATTTCCCGCCATCTGTTCTTGAACACAAGACTCCCAGAGAAAGAACAAGTCTGCTGTTGATGTAAATATGGCTACAAGATTTACACAATATTTACACTCCACTGCTAGCCGTCTTTACTTATTTGTTCTCCCATCTGATGTGCGGGCCAAGGAACTTTCTTGGCTTGTCTAATGGTTTCTCCCAGCAGATGAACGAAGTGAAGATCTGCTTAGTTCCAGGAGTAACGTTAGATCAACAAAACTCCGGAGACCCGCAGGGAAGTACAACACTTCACCGAGCACAGACAGTTAAACAACCTCTGCCTGGCTTCAGCAATGATGATTTTATGAATACGTGGACAAGGACAGTATAGGAAACATCCTTCTCAAATACAACCAAATATAATGTTGAATTACATTTTGACAAAGCATAACCAAATCACAGTTTCTGGACTGCGAACAGGCATAACACCACCACCACCACCACCACCACCAACAACAACAACAACAACAACAACAACAACAACAGAACAACAACAATTTTACAGAAAAATTTCTCAAGCGAATGTCAGCTCTGTAATGTCAGAAAATGAGATCAAGCGTGTATATATTTAAGAGTTATATGTTTCCCTTCATTGCGCAGTTAAAGGGCGAACTTTGTGGTGGAAAAGTGGACATAGACACATCCGCCCGCCATTCTGCCCTTTATCCCTCAGCTTTCACACCCACAGACATGCCACACCAGCTAGTACCAGCGAGGATGTGTACATAACAAGCATGTGTACATAACAAGCATGTGTACATAACAAGCATGTGTATAACTCTGCATAACTCTGGAACACCTGGAACAACTTCAACCAAATTTGGTACACATATGACTTACAATCGGGATAAAAATACTGTGGGGGTACAACACCCCTGGCACCTCTAGAGGTGGGACTGGGGGTAGGAAGGGGTGACATATAAAATTAATCGAGAACGACCTATATTAGTATCGATTCAACAGTTTTCGGGGTCGCTTAGATGAGTAGTGACACTCTGAATGCCGTTTACGTCCAAGTTCAGGCCACATCGACATCGGGGGTGAGAGCGGGTGAAAGATAGGGTGGGATCTCCAATTATTTTACTACGTAATCTCGACCCGCCAAAATTTTGCAACGGCACAAGTCTGTGTGTAAAGAGGATGCTGAGCAGTGTAGTTGAAGCGACTATCTTAACAGGACAAGGAGAAGGTGAAGCATTTTTTATCCAGCGAATACCACTCATTCCGAAGGATCTCCCTTTTAACTATAAGAGACTGCAGTTTCCAGTGAGACTTGCGTTCTCGATCACGGTCAACAAGTCACAGGGGCAGTCTACACATTACAGAGTAAAGTCTTTTAACAAATTCACTATAATATTAATTAAACTAAAAATTTGATTACATACAACATTTTTAGTTTCACCTGCAGGAGGAAGAATAAATAAATTCTTGGGTGAATGCAACCTTGAGCAAGCAACATAAAGTTGTCATTTGGAGAAGCATGGCGATCTCAAATCCACTCCCCAGTATTAAAAATTAATAAATTCCCGAGCAACGCCGGGTAATCAGCTAGTATTTCAATAAACTTGCATTCTATACCAGCACTTTTCAAGCGGTGTACCACAGCTAGAGAAGTGGTGTGCCACATAACAGTCACAGACGTGCCACACAACAGTCATAGACGTGCCACACAAAAGTCACAGACGTGCCACTCAACAGTCATAGACGCGCCACACAACAGTCACAGACGTGCCACACAAAAGTCACAGACGTGCCACTCAACAGTCATAGACGCGCCACACAAAAGTCACAGACGTGCCACACAAAAGTCACAGACGTGCCACACAACAGTCATTGACGTGCCACACAACAGCCACAGATGTGTCACACAACAGCCACAGACGTGCCACACAACAGCCACAGACGTGCCACACAACAGCCACAGACGTGCCACACAACAGTCATAGACGTGTCACACAAAAGTCACAGACGTGCCACACAACAGTCACAGACGTGCCACACAACAGCCACAGATGTGTCACACAAAAGTCAGAGAAATACCGACACATTTTGCTTGTAAAATTATTATAGTACAATTTACACTTTACTCATGTAAAAAAAAATCTTAATATAAACGGTAAAGCGCCATAGATTTACGAAAATATGAACACAGGCGTGCTAAGACAGAAAGTTCATATTATTAAATGTCCCGAAGTCTGTAAAGTACTGAGAGCTGCTATAGAGTGAGCATTTGCTGTTTTATCTGTAATCATTACAATGGAAGCGAAATGTAGAAAGTAAGAGAGGGGGAAAAACAGTTACTTTCTGGCCAATGAATGGTGCAAGAAAATGAAACCTATCAGTACGAGTTTTGACACTTCTTGTCATGTAAACGTTCCTTCATTTCAGAGAAGCATACACTTCATATGAAGCTCAGTTCATGCATTGATGGGTGTTTATTTGTTCTCTCTCACCACACTCTGAGGTTATTTTGACTTGGCCCTCAGCAGATAAGTTGACGTGCGGATCTGGACTAATGTGGCTAGTTCTTAAAGCGAGTTCTTCTCATCTGCTTGGGTCCTAAAGCGAGGCTGACAGAGCTGGCCAAGTCTGGGGGATGCTAGCTACTCGGGCCATCACTGGGGCAACCAAATTAGCGGACCCAATTCATTCTCTCTTGCATTAGAGAGATTGGATTTATTTACTCCTGGAGAAGGAAGCTCTAGGTTTCTGTGGAGGAGACCTGTGGATTTTCTGGCTTTAGGCACTGTTCTTGTGCTCTGTGCTGGTCTGACAGACTTGCAGCTGCCGTTGATGTCACAACTGAGGTGAGAGCTTGGGAGCTGGGAGGCGAGGGGGGAGAGGAGATGGAGATTCGACCCTCAGAGACGACCTGAAGGGAGGGGAAGGTCACAGGGGCGTGTTTCATTTTATTAGTCATACACTATAGAGAACACGATATACATGTATGTATGTGTGTGTGTACAGAGAGAGATAGAGAGAGACAGGCAGAGAGGGATAAAGAGATAGAGAGTGAGTTAAAATGATAGGATCCATTCACACATACATTACATATACGCACACAGATGTACATCACATACACATACACATGCATCATATAGTATATACATCACACACACACACCTACAGACATCACATACATACAGACATCGCACACACGTACAGACACCACAGGCATCACACATACATACAGACATCACATACATACAGGCAACACACATGAACATACATCACATACATGCAGTCATCACACATACATGCAGACATCACACACATATACACATACATCACAGACGCCCATACAGACATTCATCACACAAATACATACACGCACACATAAATACATACATCATACACTCTCATACATCAGTTGCACACGTACATTACACACAAACAAACACATAAACTTATACACACACATAGCACACATCATACAAATAAATCACGCATATAAATCGTTTACACATATCACACACATACACGAACCAGAACAGAAATTTTGTTTTCTAAATTTTAGCAGTTTTTGTGATGGTCGTTATCATCATCATCATTCGAATTACTATCATCGTCGCTACCATTACTATCATTATCACTATATCATTATCATCGCCACATCATCATCAACATAGATCACCATTATCATTATCATGATCTCCATCACCATCCTTATCACATCACTGTCATCACCATCATCATTATTATCACCAGCATTATCACCATTATCACTATTATCACCATCATTATCACCATTATTACCATCATTATCACCATCATCATCATCATCATAATCAACGAGTATTGTTGCGGTAAGCGTTGGTGATTATGATTTTTTGTTGTTGTTGTTTCTGTTGGAGTGTTGCTGTATCGTCTTCCATATTTTCTCATGTCACGTGGGACGACGGCTTGTTTGTCTTTGTTCCCTATTTTATCTCTGACTTTCCTTGTTTTTCATGAAAGCCAGCGGTTCCCAACCTGTGGTCCACGGCCATTATCAGTTGATCTGGGGCACATTATCAGGTGATCCGCAGCATATTATTAAGTGGTCCATGACGCATTATTAGGTTATCCACGCCACACTATCACGTGACCAACGGCACATTATCATGTGGTCTCTGGTATATTATTACGTGGTCTCCGGCACATTATTAGCTGGTCTCCGGCACATTATTACGTGGTCTCTGGCACATTATTATGTGGTCTGTGGCACATTATTACGTAATCTGTGGCACATGATTAAGTGGTCTCCGGCACATTATTACGTAGCCTCTGGCACATTATTAGGTGGTCTCCTGCACATTATTAGGTGGTCTCCAGCACATAATCAGTGGCCCATGGCTGTGTCATCAGTTTGGCATTGGGTGACTCGTACTCAATAAAAGCAATGAAAGGTTTAAGACTGCCATGTTTCACGTAAAGTGCTGCTCCACAACTTACATGTCAGCCGGAAAGTGGTCCCCTGACGTCAAAATACTTAGAACCACTGATCTAAGATAATCAAGATACATTCGTGTGAGAACAACGCCCTTTTTTCTTGTCAGTGACCTTTGTCTTGTTTATGTTTTTTTTTTTTGTTTTAATATTCTAAATTTAGAACAACAGCAAAAAAAAAAAAAATTGTGTTTTTTTCACAATCATAGATCTAGATCATGATGCCTGGTGGAGAGACTGAAGGACATGCTGACCTAATGCTTGCTTGCCTGGAACTGTGCGGTATCAGCGCCCACCCTCTAAGCCTGTTTTAGGAGCGTGGGTTGACTGCAGTTATATGAAACCAAGCAATTATGTGTGACATTGACGAAAGTGACGAGCATAGATAAGTTCATGTAGACAAGAAATGAACTACTGAAGAAAGATAAGCGTTTTTTTTTTTTTTTGGTCATCCTCACTTACTCATGAGTCGAAGCTTAAGCCACTTAAATCAAATGCCGACATTTCGCTTCGTCACCAGAGAAGCGGACCTCCAGGAGAACCTGGCAAACTTCGGGTATTGATGGGGGCGGAGAGTCAACTGTTTATTTACAGACATTAGGGAAGAGCAGAGGGTGGTTCGTGAAAAGTGCCAGAGTTAGAGCGAGGTTGTCTCGGGTTTCGGGAGCCGGCATCAGCTTTCGAGTCGCATCAGACCCGGTGAACGCGCTCATGGGAACCATGCAGGCTGTGACTTCTTCTCACACTCCTCTACCCAGCCAGGGACATCTGCGGCCGCCATGACAGAGATGATGGGCATCTGCATTTAATTCTCATTCGTCTCTTCCTGCACGAGTCATACCTTCCTCCAGTATCCAACTAGATCAATAAGAGCATTATTTAAACGTTGCTTGTAATATATCTATTCTATTTTATGCCAGTAAAAATAAACTTTACACAGTGGTTTAGTTTCTTCTTGTAATCTTTCTTGACTTATTTACCGCACCAAGTACTAGCCACACACTGAAGTTCTTCTTAATACAACATTAACTAGAACGAACTGATTGTAACAGAAAATACAACCAGAATCAAGTTCTCTTGAACACAGTGTCCCAGTACAAAGGAATGAAAGTGATTTAAAAACAACACAAACTCTGGCTTGTGTCAGCTGACATCCACGCTGGGATTTGTAACTGATTGGAAACTATTCTTCCAAGCTATTCTTCCAAACTCATTTAGCTACAATTTAAAGATTCTGTGCTTATTTGACTGTGAGATGCTGGGACATGTGAATTTGGCTGGGACTTGTGAATTTGGGTTGGAAATGTGTATTTGGCTGGGACATGTGAATTCGCCAGGGACATGTGAATTTGGCTGGGATATATGAATTTGGCTTGGACATGTGTAGTTGGCTTCTATATGTGTAGTTGGCAGGAACATGTGTAGTTGGCTTCTATATGTGTAGTTGGCTTCTATATGTGTAGTTGGCAGGAACATGTGTAGTTGGCTTCTATATGTGTAGTTGGCAGGAACCTGTGTAGTTGGCTTCTATATGTGTAGTTGGCAGGAACATGTGTAGTTGGCTTCTATATGTGTAGTTGGCAGGAACATGTGTAGTTGGCTTCTATATGTGTAGTTGGCTTCTATATGTGTAGTTGGCTTCTATATGTGTAGTTGGCAGGAACATGTGTAGTTGGCTTCTATATGTGTAGTTGGCTTCTATATGTGTAGTTGGCTTCTATATGTGTAGTTGGCAGGAACCTGTGTAGTTGGCAGGAACCTGTGTAGTTGGCAGGAACCTGTGTAGTTGGCAGGAACCTGTGTAGTTGGCAGGAACCTGTGTAGTTGGCAGGAACCTGTGTAGTTGGCAGGAACCTGTGTAGTTGGCTGGGACAGGTGCTAAATCAAACGGCGGTAATCTACTCTAGTTAATCATTGTAAAGGAACCCAAAGTGATCATTCATTGTCCTGATTTAAGTGAAGTGTCACGACAGTTAAAGTTAGAATGTTTGACAACAGCTGGAAAATTCAAGGGAAAAAGAAGAGAGCTAGAATTAACGGAGAACACAAGGGCTGGTACTGGCTGGAGATTCCTCATGACCAGAGAGCTACGCAGAACTACAGCAGATGAACAACCAGTCTGATGAGCTTTTAGAACTTGTAGATCTTCTAAATGAATTCTAAATGACTGTCTGCAATAAAAAAACAGACAGAAGTAAAACTGAAAAAAAAACCAAACAACTTTGTTCTAGTTCCTGCACAAAATGATGATATTCTCACTGTGAACTGTGAAGAGAGAGAGAGAGAGAGAGAGAGAGAGAGAGGGATTTCACTGCGCCATTTTCACTCATTTTAACCATTTACTGCTCAGTCCCTGTGAAAGCCATAAGCTGAAATATTGATCTTAACTTTCCTTTCGTTTAAAATTTCTACCACTTTGTTTTTAGTGGGAGAGAAACAAGAAAAGAAACTGTCCTTGTATCGGACATGAAATAGATACAAATTACTGGGGTTTTTTTTGTTTTGTTTTGATGTAAGCTTCGCCCGGCAGAACAACGTTGTTGTCACAGTGAAGGAAAAAACGACATTGTGCCTCACATCCAACAAAAGTGCCAAAATGTCGTTTATCGTTGAGCATTGTTGATGATTTCAGGCAGCGCATGTGATCTCCTTGCGTGTCAGATCTCCAGAAATGAGGTTTAGATTATCCACGACCTTTCCTCAAGAATGAGTGTTACATTATCCACGACCTTTCCTCAAGAATGAATGTTACGTTATCCACGACCTTTCGTGGACACAGGCACTGGTTTATTCTGTTGGTGGTACATCAAAAATGATTCCTCTTATTCCTATGAGATTTTTTTAACGTATCGCTCACCTACACAGTCCATTGATCTGCTTGGAGGTCGTGTGCTGTAAGCGCTCACTCACACCCAGGCATTCAAGTCTGACAGACGCTAGCCCCGCCTACGTCAGTTTCAGATGTGAGCGTAAGCTCCGCCTCCTGACGGTTGCAGGGCTCTGAGATTGGAAGAAACCATTGTAGGGCATCGTGACTGTTTCACTTTGATTAATTCGCCATACATGGAGGTCATCATCATCATCATCATCATCATCTTTTCAGTTTTCATGCTAAAGAGCCATACTTCCTCAAATACACATACAACTGTACCTGAAGTTTGTCAAGACATGCCGGTGTACTTGGTATTGTCGTTGAGCATGTTCCCAGCAATGTTTGGCATCTGTACATTTTTTATGTAGTCTTGATTTATTTTTTATATATTTTATGTAATTTTTATTAAGCAAACATGGGACTTAATGACTCTAAGAGAGAGAGAGAGAGAGAGAGAGAGAGAGAGAGAGAGAGAGAGAGATCTTGGCAGAGATCACACGAGCTGTTCTCTCAGACTGAAGGGATTGGAGCAATGGGTGATTCTAGAAGTTATGCCACAGTTACCAGGGACAGCACCTACAGTTGGCAAGACTACATTCCACTTCGTCCTGGTGTCTCTTCTAATTAATGTGTTTCTTCAGTTTGTGGTGGAGCCTTACCAGAAGGCTGTTTATTTGGGTCCACTCTGGAACTTATAGCACGCTAACCACATGATGTCCACGCCGACAGCTTCTCATGGTGCCCACTGGAAGACACGGCTGTTGTGATATAATGGTGCTCACTGGGAGACACGGCTGTTGTGATATAATGGTGCTCACTGGGAGACGCGGCTGTTGTGATATAATGGTGCTCAATGGGAGACACGGCTGTTGTGATATCATGGTGTCAACTAGGAAACATGGCTATTGTGATATCATGGCATCCAGTTGGAGACACGGCTGTTGTGATATAATGGTGCTCACTGGGAGACACGGCTGTTGTGATATCATGGTATCAACTAGGAAACATGGCTATTGTGATATCATGGCATCCAGTTGGAGACACGGCTGTTGTGATATAATGGCATCCAGTTGGAGACACGGCTGTTGTGATATCACGGTGCCCACTAGGAGACATGGCTGTTGTGATATCATGGTGTCAACTAGGAGATACGGGTGTTGTGATATCATGGTGTCAACTACGAGACACGGCTGTTATGATATCATGATGTCAACTATGAGACACGGCTGTTGTGATATCATGATGTCACGTAGGAGACACGGCTGTTGTGATATCATGGTGTCAACTTGGAGACATGCCTATTGTGATATCATGGTGCCCACTGGGAGACATGGCTATTGTGATATCATGGCGTCAACTAGGAGACATGGCTATTGTGATATCATGGCATCAAATAGGAGACATGACTATTGTGATATCATGGCGTCAACTAATAGACATGGCTATTGTGATATCATGGCATCAACTAGGAGACATATCTATTTTGACATCAAGGTGCCCACTGAGAGACATGTCTATTGTGATATCATGTCGTCAACTAGGAGACATGGCTATTGTGATATCATGTCGTCAACTAGGACCCTTGTTTGGTGTATCATGACTGAGCTGTTCAGTAAGGACCTTTGTTTGGTGTATCATGACTGAGCTGTTCAATAAGGATCCTTGTTTGATGTATCATGATTGAGCTGTTCAGTAAGGACCCTTGTTTGCTGTATCATGACTGAGCTGTTCAGTGGGTCCCCTGTTTGCTGTATCATGACTGAGCTGTTCAGTGGGACCCCTGTTTGCTGTATCATGATTGAGCTGTTAAGTGGGACCCCTGTTTGCTGTATCATGACTGAGCTGTTCAGTGGACCCCTGTTTGCTGTATCATGACTGAGCTGTTCAGTGGGACCCTTGTTTGCTGTATCAAGACTGAGCTGTTCAGTGGGACCCCTGTTTGCTGTATCATGACTGAGCTGTTCAGTGGGACCCCTGTTTGCTCTATCATGACTGAGCTGTTCAGTGGGCCCCCTGTTTGCTGTATCATGACAGAGGGGGCGCTGTGTATCCTGCGTGAGAAAACTGCTCTCTTAAGCTATTCCATGCTTCTTTCAGAAGAAGAAGAAGAATGTACAAACTTAGCTGGTATACATACCCACACATACAGAGAAACTGACTGTTAAAAGTACCCCGGGTATCCTAATTTACTTTCTTCGACAATTTATTTATTGTGCTTTCTCCTCCACTCTCTTTCTTCAATGCCTCATCCACATCATTATGTCTCCTCCATTGTCTCTCCACTCTCAGTCTTCTATATGTCGTTTCCACTTGTTCTTCCACTCTCTGTCTCCAACATGTCTCTCTCGCTCACTGTCGTCCAAACGTCTCCTCTCTCTCTCTCTCTCTCTCTCTCTCTCTCTCTCTCTCTCTCAGTCATTCATTGTCTCAACAATTTGTCTTTACCATTTTGTCTTTCATCTTTCATTATTTAATTATTTCTTATTTGCTCATATTTTCTATCTTAGCTTCTAGCCTTCCTTGTTTGTTTGTCTTCTTTCTGTTGTTTGCTTCTCCTACACGCGGCACCGTTTCTGCCTATCTCATACTTTTCTTCTTTTAGTTTTCTTTCCTTTGTCCTATGAAATGTTTGAGAAACTTTACATTTTTTTTTCTTAATCATTTTCATTCCGTTATGTCTTCCTCTTCCTCCTCCTTCTCCTTGTTATTTTTGTTCTTTCTTCTTCTTCTTCTTCTTCTTCTTCTTCTTCTTCGTCTGGTTATTATTGTTCTTTCTTCCTATTATTATTATTCTTCTTCTGGTTATTCTTGTTCAATTTTTCTTCCTTTTCTTCTTCTTCTTCTCCTCTGCTTCTGGTTATTCTTGTTCTTTCTTTTTTCCTTCTTTCTTTCTTTCTTTCTTTTTTCTTCTTCCTGTTATTCTTGTTCTTTGTTTTTCTTCCTCTTCTTTTTCTTCTTCTTCTTCTTGTTATTCTTGTTCTTTCTTTCTTTCTGTCTTTCTTTCTTTCTTCTTCTTCTTCTTATCTGCTAAATACTGCCACGTGACAATGGTAACTGATTATCTCCTCACTTAACTTATATGGATGACATGTTCATCTTATCACCACAACACCTGCGAATATAACACAACCATTCACTTTTTTGATCATGAAAGTGAAGATAATAAAAAAAAAAAGTACATTTGTCTTGATTGTCTGAGGCAAAATAAGCAACTCTGGCTTTCTTATTTAACTTGTATACTGAAAATATAATGAGGAATGTTAGAGAAGATGTAGACAAAGAATATTACGATGCCATAACAGTTGGAGGTTATGAAATACCAGAGATTAGATATGCTGATGACACAGTATTGCTGTCCACAACACAAGAAGGAATGGAAAAACTGATTATGTCAGTCCGCAAGAACAGCGAAGAGCAGAACCTCTATCTTAATGCAAAGAAAACTAAAGTGATGACAACTGATAAAACAAACAAGGCAACTGAAATATGTATCAATGAGGAAAAACTGGAAGAAGTGGAGAGTTTTGAATATCTTGGATCACTACTAACTAATAATGGAGATACAATGAGGGAAATTAAAAGGAGGACATCTATTGCTCTTCAGAAAGTAAAACAAATAAAGAATCTGTGGAGAGGAGCAGACAGAACCACAAAAATAAGATTTTTAAGGGCATGCATCTTTCCCATCGCAACATATGCCTGTGAGACCTGGACACTTAACAAAACAGCTGAGAAGCACATAAATGCCTTTGAATGTAAATGCTATAGAAGAGTTCTCCAAATATCGTGGACACAAAAACGAACAAATATATCTATACTGCAAGAGCTTAATATTGATGAAGGCTGGCTAGTAAAGAGGATTAAAGAGAGAAAACTTAAATATTTTGGCCACATTAAACGTCATGATAATTTAGAGAAGACCATATTGGAGGGATACATAGTGGGAAAAAGAAAGAGAGGAAGACCGAAACGAAGATGGCTGCAAGACATCGTTGATGATCTGGAAATGGATGCAGCAGCAGCAGGTCATCTTGCTCACAACCGAGAGGCCTACAGGAGTGCTGTTTGGGAGGCAAAGTTCCGCAAGGGACATGCAAAGGAATGAATGAATGAATGGCTTTCAGTTCCGAGCACTAAATTTGTTTTGTTTTTCATGTGCTGCTGACAGAATGTAAATTATAAGTTTGTGCTATTGAACTGAAAACTGACTCATTCCATATCACTACAACATAATACTACCCCACCTGTTCTGTCTTCTTCCGTTGTACTAATCATCTGCCGTTTCTGTAATACCCATGATTCTCTTGATGACAGACCACAGACGTGGGCAACCAGTGTTTAGCTCAGACAATTCGAAGAATAAGCGGGAAAGTATCCTGTAAGTGTTTAGAAATCCCAGTTGTTTTCTAGTCAAGGCTGGGATTGACGGGATATTTCCAGCAACATCTCGGACCAAGCAAGCAGCAGGAAGCTCTGGATGCCCACTAAACGTTGGATAGATGGCACATACAATCACATCAACAATCATAGCCAGGCTGCCACACTCTGTGCGGGATATTCTAGGTGTGCATCGATCACACGCGAACAACAATTCTAACTTGGATCAATTTTTATGTTTCAAAGATAGTTTTTGTTTTGATGGTCTCACAGTTCGGTTGAGCTGCAAGTGTTCGAGCTGTGAAGGTCAAAGTTCATTAAGTTGTGCACAACATTGGAGTGGGTGAAAACAAACAAACAAACAAACAAACAAACAAACAAACAAACAAATGAAGGATTTTCTTAGTTTCCCTTCCTCGTGGATCTGTATTTAGATGATCTGTCTGTTTAGCCACATTCAGGACTAGGCTTTCTTCACCTGTCACACCTGGACTCTTTCTTCACATATGACAACTGGACTCTTTCTTCACATATGACAACTGGACTCTTTCTTCACATATGACAACTGGACTCTTTCTTCACATATGACAACTGGACTCTTTCTTCACATATGACAACTGGACTTTTTCTTCACATATGACAACTGGACTCTTTCTTCACATATGACAACTGGACTCTTTCTTCACATATGACAACTGGACTCTTTCTTCACATATGACAACTGGACTCTTTCTTCACATATGACAAACTGGACTCTTTCTTCACATGTGACAACTGGACTTTTTCTTCACATATGACAAGTTTACTCTTTCTTCACATATGACAACTGGACTCTTTCTTCACATATGACAACTGGACTCTTTCTTCACATATGACAACTGGACTCTTTCTTCACATGTGACAACTGGACTCTTTCTTCACATATGACAACTGGACTCTTTCTTCACATATGACAAACTGGACTCTTTCTTCACATGTGACAACTGGACTCTTTCTTCACATATGACAACTGGACTCTTTCTTCAAATATGACAACTGGACTCTTTCTACACCTGTGACAACTGGACTTTTTCTTCACATATGACAACTGGACTCTTTCTTCACATATGACAATTGGACTCTTTCTTCACCTGTGACACCTGGACTCCTTCTTCACATATGACAAGTTGACTCTTTCTTCACATATGACAACTTGACTCATTCTTCACCCATGACAACTGGACTCATTCTTCACCTATGACAACTGGACTCATTCTTCACCTATGACAACTGGACACTTTCCCCACTCGTGAGAAATGGACACTTTCCTCGCCAGTGAAGTCTGGACTCATATATGGACTTTTTCGTTCAGCTGTGAGAATTCAACAGCTAAAAGGAGGAAAAAGTACCATGAATAATCTACACGTAAGGCCAGTCTTACACTTGAACGAATTGTAAATATATATAGAGGCGTTTGTAAATATGAGAATAGTTTCCACCTGCACCGGCAGGCAAAGACTCGGCCTGGGCTTGCTTTTCCACCTTTCAGACCCGCACAGCCGAAAGAAAAAGCCGACATTCCCCGAAGCTTCGCTGGATGTTTTGATTGAGATCTTGAATGATGTAAGCTGTTTTCCCATGTTTGCTGTTTTATGAAGGTGAAATAACATTTAACTTCCTGCTTGGAATGTCTCAATCACGTGCAACAACCAAACCATGTTTTCCGGATCTTGTCAGAGGCAGATGGCGGTAACAGGAAAACAGACATGTGCCCATCAGGGTCAAGTATTTCCACTGTCTTCATTTTGTCTTCGATTTCTTCTGTCAGTCTAGCCTGGCATTCAACAGCTTCTCTGTGTCATCTTCTCTGTGTTAGCTTCTCCCACCTTTCTGCTCCTCCTGCTCTGCTAGCACTCTCCTTACTCAACATTTATCAAGTGGAGACAACTCAGTGTCAAGCCTCTGTTAAAATGAAAGAGTCCTCTAGGACACATAAGAAATTCTGAAGATGAGGCCCTTACAGAAGGACATGTGATAATAATTCTCTCTCACACTGGCATCTCTCTGAACCCTTCCCCAAAACTGACACCAGAAAGTAACTGAGAATTTTTAAGATTATCTTCTTCAAATTGTAGTAGTGACGCTACTGAAAACAGATAGCTACAAGTTCGAATCCAAGTTGTTCTTGTTTGTGAAATATCATTTGGATTATACTGAGAGACAGAAGCAGACTGTATGCATGTTTTTGTCCCCACATAAAAAAGTATGCACTGGAATTTCAGATGAAACTGTTCGTCATTATTATTATTATTATCTACTAAACTTTGAAGATCGGCAGCTTTTTATCTGTCAACTTTCGGACAATAATTTACCGCCATCATCACTGCACCAGCAGTGTTACCAATAAGTGCTTGCTACACACTGTAAATATGGTCCGAAGCGTTCTCCACATACACGCATGCCTGCGCACATACTCACATACACGTACACACACACCCACACATAGATTTCTGCGGCTGCTACCGCTAAAGCTGGACCACGGGAAAGCTCACAGGAGTTTACGAAAAAGGAAAGCAAATGAAGGAAATTCATCTGTTCATGAAAGTACACTACAGAAAAATAATGTTCTTCACTATATTTGTTACAGTTACACTGTGTCTGTTAACCCTTTAGTCGGGGTTAACGCTTTCATCGCTTTTAACTCTTTAGTCACGGTTAACCCTTTGGTCGCGGTTAACGTCTCGGTCACGATTAACCCTTTAGCGCGGATAAGTTTTTATTCGCCGTTAACTCCACACATTTTTTTTATCATATTCGTTTTACTGACTCATTCTTTTAAATGAAATATTCCAGACTCATTTCTTTATCATGGCTCTGTTCAGACTGGTAGACTGGTCTAAATGTAATGTCTTTTAAACAGTTTGTGTTATGTTTACTGCTTTCTTGATCTCTTTTGTAGTTACTTACAGCTGCAGACACATATCTATATAGTCCCCAGTGTGTGAATCTGGTTTAGAGAAAAGAACTTAATCTATTACGAAGAATTTCAGTCTCACTAAAGGAGAGCTCGGAAAACGCACGAGGTGAGAACGGTAAACTGAGCTACAAGTTTGTTTATCATCCAGATATAGGCTGTCTGTGCTTGTACTGTCAAGATCTAGATATAGACTGTCTGTGCTCGTACTGTCAAGATCTAGATATAGGCTGTCTGTGCTCGTACTGTTCAGATCTAGATATAGACTGTCTGTGCTCGTACTGTCAAGATCTAGACATAGACTGTCTGTGCTTGTACTGTCAAGATCTAGACATAGACTGTCTGTGCTTGTACTGTCAAGATCTAGATATAGACTGTCTGTGCTCGTACTGTCAAGATCTAGATATAGGCTGTCTGTGCTAGTACTGTTCAGATCTAGATATAGACTTTCTGTGCTCATACTGTCAAGATCTAGATATAGGCTGTCTGTGCTAGTACTGTCAAGATCTAGATATAGGCTGTCTGTGCTGGTACTGTCAAGATCTAGATATAGGCTGTCTGTGCTGGTAAAGATCTAGATATAAGCTGTCTCTGCTTGTACTGTCAAAATCTAGATATAGGCTGTCTGTGCTCGTAATGTCAAGATCTAGATATAGGCTGTCTGTGCTCGTAATGTCAAGATCTAGATATAGGCTGTCTGTGCTCGTAATGTCAAGATCTAGATATAGGCTGTTTGTGCTCGTAATGTCAAGATCTAGATATAGGCTGTCTGTGCTCGTAATGTCAAGATCTAGATATAGGCTGTCTGTGCTCATAATGTCAAGATCTAGATATAGGCTGCCTGTGTTCGTACTGTCAAGATGCGAAAGATGTCGGTCAATTTGTCCACGTGAAAAAATAAAATGGTTATCGAAAAACTGAAATGAAAATTGTCTCAGTTATAAAATATATTCACAGGGAAAAGGGACAGATTTCATGCGTGATTAAAAATGTAATAAAAACTATTGTCCACCTACGCCGATCTAGTGACATATGAACTTGATTCTGAACGGTGTTAAATATACAAAATTGTATTTGATTTTGAGGAAACGGTGTCTTGTACTTTGTATTACTTTTGAGTCATTCTTGGATCACTGTTAGAAGCCTTTCGCTGTTACAAGCTCTCTCTCTCTCTCTCTCTCTCTCTCTCTCTCTCTCTTCTTTAACTCTTGACCATTCATTGTTATAAGCTCTCTCTTTAACTCTTGACCACTCACTGTTACAAGCGCTCTCTCTCTCTCTCTCTCTCTGTGTCTAAGTCTTGACCACTCATTGTTATAAGCTCTCTCTCTCTCTCTCTCTAACTCTTGATCACTCATTGTTATAAGCTCTCTCTCTCTCTCTGTGTCTAAGTCTTGACCACTCATTGTTATAAGCTCTCTCTCTCTCTCTCTCTAACTCTTGATCACTCATTGTTATAAGCTCTCTCTCTCTCTACTTCTTGACCACTCAATCACTTTCTCTCAATACTCATTGTTATAAACTCTCTCTAATTCTTGACCACTCAGTGTTACAAACTCTCTAACTCTTGACGACTGAATGTTACAAGCTCTAACTCTCTAGCTCTTGACCACTGAATGTTACAAGCTCTAACTCTCTAGCTCTTGACCACTGAATGTTACAAGCTCTAACTCTCTAGCTCTTGACCACTCACACTGTTACAAGCTCTCTCTCCAGCTTTTGATCATTCACTGTTACAAGCTCTCTCTATCTAACACTTGACCACTCACTTTTACAAGCTCACTCTAACTATCTAACTCTTGATCACTCACTTTTACAAGCTCAGTCTATATAACTCTTGACCACTCACTTTTACAAGCTCAGTCTATCTAACTCTTGACCACTCACTTTTACAAGCTCAGTCTATATAACTCTTGACCACTCACTTTTACAAGCTCACTCTAACTATCTAACTCTTGATCACTCACTTTTACAAGCTCAGTCTATATAACTCTTGACCACTCACTTTTACAAGCTCAGTCTATCTAACTCTTGACCACTCACTTTTACAAGCTCAGTCTATATAACTCTTGACCACTCACTTTTACAAGCTCACTCTAACTATCTAACTCTTGACCACTCACTTTTACTAGCTCAGTCTATATAACTCTTGACCACTCACTTTTACAAGCTCACTCTAACTATCTAACTCTTGACCACTCACTGTAACAAACTCTCTCTAACTATCTAACTCTTCATCACTCACTGTAACAAACTCTCTCTAACTATCTAGCTCCTGACCACTGAATGTTACGAACTCTCTCTCTCTCTCTCTCTTATCTATCTATCTATCTATCTATATCTATCTATCTATCTATCTATCTATCTATCTATCTATCTATCTATCTATCTATCTATCTGCTGCTCATCTTCTGAAATACTCTCCCATCCTGTATAAAAAATATAAATTATACTCCTTCCTACAACTACAAACTTTCCCAATATCGATTTGATGTCGACTACATACCTCCATGAATCATAAAACTTAAAAGTTATCTTAAACTGCTCTTACAGACACCGAATACAGTTAATTGTTTATTCTGAATAGTCCCGAAATTTTTGTTTAGAAGATAGTCATTTATATATGTATGCAACAAGGCCAAGTTAATTCATAAAATTCTATTGCACAATGCTCCACCCTATCTTTGGTCGTTGTTCAAATCCAACCCAAAACACAGTCAACGCTTAAGCAGTTGTATTCTCCCAAAACCAGGACTTGACATGTTTGAAAAAAGCTCCTCTTACTCAGCTGTCCACCTTTGGAATGCCCTACCAATTCATGTAAAACTTATAAGTAATATTCGTTCTTATAACTTTGAACTTTGTCAGTATCTGTTTGATATGGACTATATGCCTCCCTAAGCACAGTTTAAAGTAGTTTAAAGTATGGCTTGGGTGTTGTAATTTTGTTTATACTGCTTTTCTATAAATTTGTTAGTTTTGAATGAATGTAAAAATGCAAGTTTATTTCATGTTGCATAAGTCATAGTTTAGAATGTATGGAGATGAGATAAGTTTATTATTTATTTATGTAATCATTTAATGTGTCTTCATGATTATTATGCTCATTAACAAATGCTGAATGACTGTGACTGAGTGAAAGTTGTATGATGTCAGACGGGCCTGCATGTCCAATTCTTAACCCTTCGAAAATAAAGTATGCTCGTTCATGCGTTCGTTAGTTACTTCTGTACTGAGTGAATGGATAAGAGCGAAACGTAAATGTTATATTTTATGTCTCTCAGCTTCAATGTTAGTTATGTTTGTTACATGAACAGCATATTTGTAGAATGTCTGGAATAGAGTGAAAGAGGTATGATAAAGGGCAGAATGTCAGACGAGCCTGCGTGCCCAATTCTTAACCCATTTGAAATAAAGATCAATCAGTCTCTCTCTCTCTCTCTCTCTCTCTCTCTCTCTCTCTCTCTCTCTCTCCTCTAACTCATGACAAAATACATATAAATGTTCTGTGCTCAGCTTCTTAGAATGAGAATTAAAAAACAAAAAAGTGTTGAATTTTTCATGAATATTTTTGTCCCGTGTGTTTTTATCTGTTATGCTTTTTTTTTTGTATGAGATCTTGGGAAAAGGCTTTTGCCGAAATATTGGATTTTGAATGTTCTTCATTTACACGTGGTCGTTTTCCTCCCTGTCATTTTTGTTTCTTTCCACTTTCCTCACTCTCTCTATCTTTTCTTTCAATCTACTTTATTACTAGAACCAGTTTTGCGCGGTTGTCATTTCTTTTCTCTCTCTCTCTCTCTCTCTCTCTCTCTCTCTCTCTCTCTCTTTCTCATTGACAATTCCATCTGAAATGTAGCATGCACTTGCGCATGGAGGCACACTTCACTGCTCATACTAACAAACTAGACGACAAACATGAAGTTGTTGAAAGGAAGGATTTTATTCCAGCATAAATTCATCAAAACAACATGAGTGACACATCATTCAGAGTGTTTCAGGATGAGAAGAACTTGGGAAAAACAAGATGGGGGGGGAGGACATTTGACAGAAAAGTTAACATGGATATATTTCACGCCACATGATAGTGGTTTTAGTAATTGTGGCTAACATCATAGAAATAATGGTAGTCCTTATAATGTGTTACTGACGACAGTAAAAGTGAAGCCGATTCTACAAGTTCCAAGAGCTACAAATGTACAAATGTACACATATTTGTACACATTTGAGTACCTCAATAACCCTAAAAAAAGAGCAAATTAAAATATATAGGACCAACTTTTTACACACATATATATGAAGATAAACTTACGTATAAACATACTTACGCCTTTATCCGTCTCTCACCCTATCTACATAAACTTATGGACACGTATTACCTATTATTATAGGCACATAATCAACATATGCACTAGTCTATTCTTCCACGTTTATGTACATACACATAAATTCATACTATTAAAGACGCACACTAAATTTTACATACTTACAAAACACACATAAATTATATGTGATCAAATCAACATATGTTAGCATACAACATAGTGTATATATATATATATGCAAACATATTTTACGGACATATGAAGAACATGTCTTGACACAGACATATAGATGCAAACATATACCTTGTACAGACATTTAGTAAACTGAAAACTGACTTGGCAACGCACAGTTGTCTATGTACACACTTGAAGGACTCACTCTTTGTTTGAAAGAGCTAAAACTATATAATTTGTGCTTTTCTTGTCACATGCAAACATACATATGTACATAAAAGTCAAACTGTATAATAATGAAAAATAAAATAATATAATGACAGCAGGAAGAAAAAAATGATAATGGTTTTTGTACTATTAATTGTACACTATATGTCGTGTACACCTTACAGTATGAGTACACTAAATGAGTCATAACATTGTTAATGACCTGAGGTCACCGCGCCTCATCTGCTGAACATATTTGCCAAAATAAGATTGTCAGTAATATCACTTGTAATAAATAATAATCCGTGTCACATGTCACAGTCATTAGGATGTTCACTTTTTATCTCGTGGCACAGCCACAAACACTGATGTTCACTTTTGTCAAAATCATATTGATGTTCACTTTTGTCAAAATCATACTGATGTTCACTTTTGTCAAAATCATATAGATGTTCACTTTTGTCAAAATCATACTGATGTTCACTTTTGTCAAAACCAAACTGATGTTCACTTTTGTCAAAATCATATTGATGTTCACTTTTGTCAAAATCATATTGATGTTCACTTTTATCAAAAATCATATTGGTGTTTCAGTTTTGTCACAGTCACAAGTTATGTTTATATTCACTTACATCACATGTCACAGTCACAGTCGTGAACCGCTTGTCACAGATACTAATATTGATGTTCTGGTTGCCAAAATTATACTGATGTTGCAGTATTGTCACAGTCACAACCATTCTGATATTCATGTATGTTGCATGTCACAATCATAAACAGTCGTATCGGTAATTAGATGTGCTGTTTTGTCACAAACAGTAATGTTCATTATGTCACTTGCCATATGTGACTAACACCTATTGTTAGTACTAGCTAAATAACAGCATACAATTTTGTGTAGGAGCTACTATTTGGTCTATCTCACACAAACACAGAACTGTGACATTTGTCGCTGAAGTTGTGTTCTTCCAAGATCTTTGTTATTTGATGTTGTGTTCTTTCAAAATCTTTGTTCTTTGCTCTGGCTCTCCATAAGAGTTGTTCCACGCGACAGATGCCGCTATGATTTTGAAGCGCCGTTGCAATGTCAGATAGGAAGAAGATAAAAGTAGCCTTGGCAAGACGCAGAATGGACTCTACAAACCTTCTCACCACACTCCACTTCCGAGCAGACCACAGCCAGAGTGGCCATGTTAGCCTGACTGAAGGATCTCATTAAGCCTCTACAAGACAAACATGAAGAGGTGGAGCAGAGCTTCGCGGAGTAACCTTCACCTTTACTTCGCGGAGTGACACATTCACGTTTGCTCCATACATTAACTAAGCATGGGAGCTATCCACCGGGGAGGGGTGGGGCGTGTGTGGGGGCTGAAAGGGAACTGAATTACAATGAGGGATCAGTACAATGTAGACCTGTGTACGATAGATGAAAACGAAGGGATATGATGCAGGTTTACAAAAAATAACAAACAAAAAACAAATAGCACAGTTTCTATGAACAGGAAGAAGAAAGGATAGACGAGTGGAAAAAACCCAGTAATTTGTCCTTACTGCCGTCTGTTGAACTTAAGAAATGCTACCATGCTTCTGTAAGATAATTAGGTTTACTTTACACAGAATTATAGATGTATTTGTTGAACTTTGTTTTATCTACCTCTATTCACTCACTGCTGAAATAACCACAGATCACTAGATAGTTCTCTAATTCATAGTAAAACAAAATCTAACGTCCTAATTCATAACAAAACGGACAAATAGTAAGCCCCATTCCCCCCCCCACCCCCACCCACCCCCTAAAAAAATTAATAATGAACGTCACCACAGAACATTGACCAATAATGAAAGTTACCGCAGAACATTGATCAATAATGAAAGTAACAACAGAACGTTGACCAATAATGAAAGCCATTACAAAATATTAACTTTAGAAATGGTCAAAGAACACAAACTAGAAATGAAGGAAATAGAAGCTTTAGAACATAGACTAGAACTGGAAATAGAAGCTTTAGAACATAGACTAGAAGTGAAGGAAATAAAAGCTATAGAACACAGACTAGAACGAAAGCTATAGAACACAGGCTAGAACTGAAGCTATAGAACACAGGCTAGAACTGAAGCTATAGAACACAGACTAAAACTTAAGCTATAGAACACAGACTAGAACTTAAGCTATAGAACACAAGACTAAAACTGAAGGAAATAAAAGCTATAGAACAGGCTAGAACTGAAGCTATAGAACATAGACTAGAACTGAAGCTATAGAACACAGGCTAGAACTGAAGCTATAGAACATAGACTAGAACTGAAGCTATAGAACACAGGCTAGAACTGAAGCTATAGAACATAGACTAGAACTGAAGATAAATAAACCGTTTTTATCTTCTCTAAAATAAGGTCAGTATTTACCCATCCTAATTCAATATTTAACTTCAAAAGACAAATAATATTTTTCCTTCTTTCACTTTGCCACTCGCGCTATCTATAATGTCAGTTACTGAGCTATCTGTAATGTCAGTTACTGAGCTATCTGTAATGTCAGTTACTGAGCTATCTGTAATGTCAGTTACTTAGCTATCTGTAATGTCAGTTACTGTGCTATATATGTCAGTGAAAAAAAGAGGCAGATAAAGTTGTTATAAATCTTTGTTATGTACATTCTGTTAAGTTTTTTTTTAAAATGTGACAAAAATAAAACTTAGATGAGTGATGTTACAGCTTACAGCTTTTCTAGATTTCCAGCTTTAGAAATGTTTGGGTAGCATGTGTTTTTTCGTCATGTCTTACTTGCTGTTGAAATTACTACTTCTGGTGTAACAACAACAACGCTTACTACTACAACTGCTACTACTAGAGCAATCTCCAACATACTACAATTACTACTGCAGCTATTGCTACTACTACTACTACAACAACTACTACTACTACTACAAGTACTACTACTACTACCACTAATACTACTACCACTAATACTACTACCACTAATACTACTACTACTACCACTACTACTACCATAATTACACATGCTACTATCATTGGTACTAAAATATCTACATTTAAAACAAATACATCCAAGATTTGTTAGCATGCTATTACAATTACACTTACTCTAAGTGATATTTAGCAATCTTTGCATCTCCTGCTAGTCTTTGCCTGGTGCTACTTTCTCCAACCCTGTTGCTTGTGTTTACACAACCCTGCAAGACCAGCTAACGCAACTGGCTGTCTCTACAACATTTCTGCGTATAAAAGAAACCTTTTCGCATTGACGCTTTTATTTCAATATTTGTACGACTGTACAAGACATGTATACGTGAATGTGTACCGTCCGTAATTTTATGTGCACGCTATAGTGAATGTTTGTGCTTATATTTGTGCCTGTGCTATAGAGACAGGTACACTTGATCCCTTACAAACCAAGTGTCTATGTAAGATATTTGGTCAGAAACTCCTTATATAAAATAAGTAATGATATCTTGTCAAGAGAGACAGACATGATACCACTGCTGACAGTGATTGAAAGGAGAAGATGGCGCTGGATTGTCCAAATGAGAATGGCAGACGAATGCTTACCATGAACAGCTTTAATGTGGGCTCCAGAATCATGGACGGCCCAGAGGGAAAAGGAGATGTACAGTATAAAGAATGGGAGACAGCCAAGAAGATAGCCAAGGACTGACATGGGAGACAGCCAAGGACTGACATGGGAGACAACCAAGGACTGACATGGGAGACAGCCAAGAACTGATAAAAATGGAAATCTCTCTACCAGCAGCCCCGTGTGTCTTAGAACACGGACGGAACAAGACATGCGCGCGTGTGTGTGTGTATGTGGGACAACTGATATTATGCGGAAGACTGTGTAATTTTTGCATGTTCACACACACACACACACGCATATATATAATGTGCATGTGTGTGTGTGTACACGCGCTTTGCCAAATTTGTATCTTGCTAGCAGACAGCTGTACACCATCGCCATCCAGGACACAATCATCGCCGTTTTCATCTTATCTTGCTTCAGTCTTTGCTGAAACACAGGCAGCCTCGACTCACGTGGCTATTTTATATACGTGGCTGTTTTATATAATATAGGTGGCTATTTTATATACGTGGCTGATCTACTTGTACATACGTGGTTGATCTATATACGTGGTTGATCTATATACGTGGCGTGTGAAACTACAAATAACATTTCCCGGTGGTAGATTTGATATCTTATTTTGTTTATAAACTCTTAACAAACAACGAAGTCACGTGTCCACATGTAAGGAACATGTCAGTTGTTACTGACGAGACGTATGTAAGAACGTTAGCAGACCATCTTGTGCTTGTTTCTGTCTCTAGAAGTGACAACCAGTTCATCTCTGGCTCGCAGCCATCAGAAACTATATCTAAGACACTGAGTTCCGGTGATCTAGCCAGCCAATGAAAGCTATTATGACAAGTCTAGTAACATCCTCACTGGGCATCAAGTTTGACAGATGATCTCCTGGCCGTGTCATCACGAAGCTGAGCCCAGGACGCCGTTCTGACGAGAGAAACTGTTCAGACATTCAGGAGAAAATCTGTCATGGGACTTGCCAAAGTCCTGCCTGACAAGGTCGTGGGCTTTGCTGAAGTCCACTCTCAGATCTCTGGGATTAAAATCTAAAGTGAGGCCTCGCTCTCTAGCTGCCTGCTCCCGGTGCAGGAACTCTGCCCTCGCAGCAGCAAAGTGGGTCAGCATCTCGTGATGTGGAGTGAAAGCCGGATGGGGTGGCTCTCGCTTGATAAACTCCGCCCCCGGGCTGCGGTCCCTCTGCGGCGAACGATCTGGGCGTGACTGGAGCTGCTCTGAGCGAATCATGGCGCTGTCTGAGCGGTCTGAGATTGCACCTAGTTCGTGTGGCTTGAACAGAGGGCGTGGCATGAGGGACGGGCTTGACGTGTGGCGCAACTCTGGTTGACTTATGGGCGAAGTTGCCAGCGATGCTAAGTTAGAGGATGTGGAGGCTGTAGTGAGTATCCCCGGCGTAAGCTGACCTGGAGGTGGTGGAGGTCTAACAATGTCGAAGGATGAGGTCCGAACTGGGTGCTGAAGATGGGGCGGTAGAAATGGGTTGTTCGTGATGAGTGGGTTAGGAGGAGGGGAGGCGCTCTGGCTTTCAGACACGGGGTCGATTTCTTCTAAGTGTGACGGGTCACTGATCTCACTGTCCAGGTCACTGAGGCAGTCATCGTCTTCAAGGTCGTTCTCTTGATCGCGTCTATCAGTGTTGCTACTAGAGGGCGACACTGTGTCCTCGCGAGATGATGACGTCATTTTGTGCGCCTGGTGCTGCTGCTGTAGTCTGAAAGAAAGAAGAGAATACTGTAATCTCTCACATATTATCTTTAACAATCAACCTTTCCTTATCACATCGTCCCAGCTTGGAATGCCACTTCAACCACTATCATGTGAGTATGAAATAAAAATTGATTTATAAGAAAGTGCTATTGTGCCGTATGAAAAATTACTATCTGACTATGTCTCATACAACTGGCACTGTAATAAAGCTAGTATATGACGTAACTTTGGCGAAGCTGATTCTGTATTTTACATGTAATAAAAATAGATGAAAAAAAGGAACAATAAGAAGCACAAACATTTTGCACAAAAAAGGGAATAAAGAATGGAAATAAAACAAATCAATATTTCAGCACTAAGCCTTGTTGGTGGACAACAGAAAAAAATATTTTAATTCAACCAACAAGAATATCATTTGAATATTTGCCATTGGTGAAAACTGAATTTCAAATGTTTATTATTTATTTGCTCCTTTATACTTTCTGTTAAGTAGGAACAACTTTATTAATTAACGAGGACACAGTTGCAACGTTTCTATTTAAGCCTTTATTATACAAAAACATACGGGATAAAAAGACAGAAAAAAGGAGAAAATATAATTTCATACGACTGGTATAGAACAAATAAGAATGGGAAAAAGTAAAGGAAAAGAATGGAGCACTTAGCTGGAACTTGCAAGAAGTTGCGACTGGGAGTGCGTGTGGTGAAGTATTGTGAATGTTTAAATGAAGACGTGTGGGGTGAGGTGCCAGTGTGACTGGATGGTAAGAAAGGGAAGAAAAGTAAACGGAGAGAAAGGGTTGTCAAACTGAGAAAGAGTGGTTAGAGCAGATGAATGTGATTGTAATAAAGTGCAGTTAAGGTCCTACAATATCAGCTGGAGGTGAGGAAAGAGCAGATGATAACTTAGTAGGGAGGGAATATGAGTGTGGATAAAGGAAAGTTAAGTACAGCTGAACTTCAAGTTCAGTCCTGTGGTTCCATATTCCATATTCCTGTATGTAGTCATTCTTGAGACCAGAACGGCTTTTGGCCATCAGAGTTTTATCACTTAATGTCTGTTGCTAAGAAACCAGACTTGTCTCTGCAGTTTTGGTCATTGAAATGGTTGGGAATTGTCTTAGAAGCATGCTGGGAGATGTCATAAAGACATTCCTGCACGCGGTCATCTGATCTGACATGAGTGTCCCCAACCTAAGTTATCCTACACGTTTTGTACACAGTAGAGTGTACTATGTTCAGAAGCTGGCATATGGATCCCTACGGGAATGTGAGAACAGTTTAGGGAAAAGTAATCCATTTCCTGTCCTATACTAGGGGGCAGCTGACACAGCGAGGGCAGTTGTCACAGCTAGGGCAGTTATCACAGCGAGGGCAGTTGACCCGCGAAGGCAGTTGGGACAGCGAGGGCAGTTATCACAGCGAGGGCAGTTGACCCGTGAAGGCAGTTGGGACAGCGAGGGCAGTTGACCCGCGAAGGCAGTTGGGACAGCGAGGGCATTTATCACTGCAAGGGCAGCTGACCCGCGAAGGCAGCTGGGACAGCGAGGGCAGTTGGGATAGCGAGGGCAGTTATCACAGCGAGGGCAGTTGACCCGCGAAGGCGGTTGGGACAGCGAGGGCAGTTGTCACAGCGAGGGCAGTTATCACAGCAAGGGCAGTTGACCCGCGAAGGCAGTTGGGACAGCGAGGGCAGTTATCACAGCGAGGGCAGTTGACCTGCGAAGGCAGTTGGAACAGCGAGGGCAGTTGACCTGCGAAGGCAGTTGGGACAGCGAGGGCAGTTGACACAGCGAAGACAGTTGGGATACCGAGAGCAGTTATCACAGCGAGGGTAGTTGACCCGCGAAGGCATTTGGGACAGCGAGGGCAGTTGTCACAGCGCGGGCAGCTGACACAGCGAAGGCAGTTGCCACAGCGAGGGCAGTTGACACAGCGAGGGCAGTTACCACAGCTAGGGCAATTGAACTTCCTAGTTTCAACAGATCTCGCTTAAAGTGGCTATGGAGGACATCCTTCACATGTGAAAATATCTGTGCTCGTTAATTATTAAAGCAGTTGCTATTTTTCTTTTATATAATTTTAACATTCTGTTATCATAGCTTTACTGCAGTAGCATGTGTATGTTTGTATTTTTAGTTTGTATCAACTTCCAGTAGCATGTGTATGTTTGTATTTTTAGTTTGTATCAACTTATTCTCAAAATATTTTAGTGTATTCCTTCTGTTATATCTTGACGGGTTTTTTCCCAGTATGCTGTGTGTTATTGTGTGTTACTGTGTGTTACTGTGTATTACTGTGTGTTATTGTGTGTTACTGTGTGTTACTGTGTATTACTGTGTGTTACTGTGTGTTATTGTGTATTACTGTGTATTACTGTGTATTACTGTGTGTTACTGTGTGTTATTGTGTGTTACTGTGTGTTACTGTGTATTACTGTGTATTACTGTGTGTTACTGTGTGTTATTGTGTGTTACTGTGTGTTTGTGTGTTACTGTGTGTTATTGTGTGTTATTGTGTGTTATTGTGTGTTACTGTGTTAATGTGTGTTATTGTGTGCTACTGTGTGTTATTGTGTGTTACTGTGTGTTATTGTGTGTTACTGTGTGTTATTGTGTGTTACTGTGTGTTACTGTGTGTTACTGTGTGTTATTGTGTGTTACTGTGTGCTATTGTGTGTTACTGTGTGTTACTGTGTTACTGTGTGTTACTGTGTGTTACTGTGTGTTACTGTGTGTTATTGTGTGTTACTGTGTGTTACTGTGTGTTACTGTGTGTTATTGTGTGTTACTGTGTGTTACTGTGTGTTATTGTGTGTTACTGTGTGTTACTGTGTGTTACTGTGTGTTACTGTGTGTTATTGTGTGTTACTGTGTGTTATTGTGTATTACTGTGTGTTATTGTGTATTACTGTGTGTTACTGTCAGCTGCATTAAAAATACATTACCTTTATTTCTGGCTGAGACATTAACAAATTTCACTCGATATTGTCTGCTGTCGTTTATCTTGCACATCTGTATCTAAACTCTGACATTTCGCACCATTTTATTTCGTAACATGACTATAGAACAATTATGTTGAACACTTTGTCTATGTTCGGGTCCGTTGATTTATTTTATGATTTTCTCCGTGGTCATTTTCGGAGATTTTCCCACGTCTTACATTTCTTACACTTCTTATACGCCTAATATCTCTTACACTTCTTACACGTCTTACATTTCTTACACTTCTTATACGCCTAATATCTCTTACACTTCTTATACGTCTTACATTTCTTACACTTCTTATACGCCTAATATCTCTTACACTTCTTATACGCCTAATATCTCTTACACTTCTTATACGCCTAATATCTCTTACACTTCTTACATTTCTTACACTTCTTATACGCCTAATATCTCTTACACTTCTTACATTTCTTACACTTCTTATACGCCTAATATCTCTTACACTTCTTACACGTCTTACATTTCTTACACTTCTTATACGTCTACAATCTCTTACATTTCTTACACGTCTTACATTTCTTACACTTCTTACACGTCTACAATCTCTTACACTTCTTACACGTCTTACATGTCTAATACATCTTACCCCTATTAGACATCTTACACTTCTAACATGTTTTACACTTCCTCTTACATTTCTTACACTCCTTACATTTCTTACACTCCTTACATTTCTTACACTCCTTACATTTCTTACACTTCTAATACGTCTAACACTTCTTACATTTCTTACACTTCTTACATTTCTTACACTCCTTAAATTTCTTACGCTCCTTACATTTCTTACACTTCTTACATTTCTTACACTTCTTACATTTCTTACACTCCTTACATTTCTTACACTTCTAATACGTCTAACACTTCTTACATTTCTTACACTCCTTACATTTCTTACACTTCTTACATTTCTTACACTCCTTACATTTCTTACACTTCTTACATTTCTTACACGTTTTACAGTTCTCTGAAGGATGAAAAAAGAAAACCAAATAATTGTAAAGAAAACATTAAAGAGAACTTTTGTTTTCTTTGATCTGTTTGTTTCCTATTATCTCTTCTCTTCTTCTTCCTTTCTTTCTTTTCTTGTTCTTTGTTCCCTAACAGAAAACACAAGATTCGTCAGATCGTAGTAGCTTCTGCTGCAGCACGGGTGGTGGACCGGATACTTCTGTCCTATTATCTGAAAGTCTTCACAGTCTACAACAGCTTCTGCTGATTTTGTCTGGTAGTGAGCTAAACCTAATTCTCTTGTCCAATCAACTGAAGGTTCTCCATACAACAAACAGCAGAACAGCAAACTTGCACTCAGAAAGCAGAACAGCAAACCTTCATACAGACAGCAACACAGTTAACTTTCACGCAGACAACAAAACAGTAAATCTTTAAACAGAAAACAGATAGTAAACCTTCACACAAGTAACAAAACAGTAAACTTTCACGCAGAGAACAAAACAAAAAACTCTCACACAGACAAAAAAAACAACAATCTTCCACGCAGAGAACAAAACATTGAACTCTCACACAGACAATAAAATAATAAACTCTCACACACACAATAAAATAATAAACTCTCACACAAACAATAAAACAATAAACTCTCACACACACAATAAAACAATAAACTCTCATACAGACAATAAAATAATAAACTCTCACACAGACAATAAAACAATAAACTCTTACACACATAATAAAACAATAAACTCTCACGCACACAATAAAACAATAAACTCTCACACAAACAATAAAACAATAAACTCTCACACACACAACAAAATAATAAACTCTCACACAAACAATAAAACAATAAACTCTCACACACACAATAAAACAATAAACTCTCACACAAACAACAAAACAATAGACTCTCACAAACAATAAAACAATAAATTCTCACGCAAACAATAAAACAATAAACTCTCACACAGACAATAAAACAATAAATTCTCACACAAACAATAAAACAATAAACTCTCACACAAACAACAAAACAATAAACTCTCACACAAACAACAAAACAATAAACTCTCACACAAACAACAAAACAATAAATTCTCACACAAACAACAAAACAATAAACTCTCACACAAACAACAAAACAATAAACTCTCACACAAACAACAAAACAATAAATTCTCACACAAACAACAAAACAATAAACTCTCACACAAACAACAAAACAATAAACTCTCACACAAACAACAAAACAATAAACTCTCACACAAACAACAAAACAATAAACTCTCACACAAACAACACAACAATAAACTCTCACACAGTTTGTCTATGTTAAGTCTTGTTTTTTCCTGTACTTCTATACCTCAAACTAAGATTACGTCTTCCAAAAGAAAACACTTTTCAACATTGAACCAAACATTCACATTCTTGTCCCCAGATGAGATACCTGTGTTGTTATTGAAATGGAAAGTTTGTAAATAGCCTGAATTTTCTGATACAGGAAGAGAACACGTGCAAGATTTGACTACAGCTAAGAGGCGGAAAACATGTTTTTATCCCAGAACACAGCATCAAGCAAATAGCCAAGTATTTCCAGCTGAAACTCGGGGTGGCGTTGCTATATCCGTTCTTGGACTGGAAATTATGGTAATAGTTGATTTATTTCTGGATAGTCCCCGCCACACTCTCCCGGCATCCAGCAACTTTCTGGATAGTTCTTCAACCCACAAGCCAAAGAGCGTTCATGTCAGAAATTACAGTCCACAAATAGCAGACATGTGGGCTGATCATGTCTTGTATAGCCATCTATCAAATGCTAGGCTATCATCTCGAAGATTATACCAAGATTATCAACTTATGCGCTGGGAATAATTCACCCTTCCTTTATATAAAGCTGGGAGATGACCACTTTCACCATCTTGACACTTCCGCTCAGACTTACAGGAATTAAATATTCAAAGTTTACAGGTTTTCTTCAAGTAATGTTCTAGAGGACCATCTGAATACATCTGTAAGAGGGGGGGGGGGGGAGAAACAGAATGGTCAGTGCTTCCCAAACTTCTTCATGCTGCCAACCCCTTGAATCTCAGTTCATGTCCCTAGTGCCCTCAGATTCCCATTCTCCTTGCCATCACCTTTCCTCTCCCCGTCATTCTCATTTCTCTCCTTGAGAACCTCTTTTCTGTCCCTCCCATCCTTTTTTCTCTCCCTGACATCCTTTTTTCTGTCCCTCCCATCCTTTTTTCTCTCCCTGACATCCTTTTTTTCTCTCCCTGACATCCTCTTTTCTCTCCCTCCCAGCCTTTTTTCTCTCCCTGGCATCCTTTTTTCTCTTCTTGCCATCCTTTTTTTCTCTCCCTGACATCCTTTTTTCTCTCCCTGACATCCTTTTTTCTCTCCCTGACATCCTTTTTTCTCTCCCTGACATCCTTTTTTCTCTCCCTGACATCCTTTTTTCTTTTCTTGCCATCCTCTTTTCTCTTCCTGACATCCTTTTTTCTCTCCCTGATATCCTTTTTTCTCTCCCTGACATCTTTTTTTCTCTTCTTGCCATCCTCTTTTCTCTCCCTGACATCCTTTTTTCTCTCCCTGACATCCTTTTTTCCTCTCCCTCCCATCCTTTTTTCTCTCCCTGACATCCTTTTTTTCTCTCCCTGACATCCTTTTTTTTCTCCCTGACATCCTCTTTTCTCTCCCTCCCATCCTTTTTTCTCTTCCTGCTCCACCCCCCCCCCCCACCATGCCTCCTCGCCCTGAGGGAAGAAAGACAGGGAGGGACTGGCCTCATACTTGGGAAGTCACTACTATAAATAGTCATGCATTTACGAGGGTAAGGAAAAAAGTAACCGCAAATCAAGGGATGTAACCATGAAACAATATGAAAAGAAAGAGGTCGAGTCAACAAGTTTTTTTCACATATTTTCATGGTTACATCATTTGATTTGCGGTTATTTTATGACTCGCCTCCTATACGACAGCTTCGATATATATCTAAAAAGTTGTATAATGAGGAGACTATTGAGCGAAGTATACTGTTCAAAAAAAGAAGAAACGCAGCACTACTGTAGCCGTAATGGACACCAAATTTCACACTGGTATCAACATTTTATTTTACGGAATTAATGTTTCAATCTTATCGTGAAGAAACTTTAACAATGAAATGATGTTCATTAAATTTGGTTTGGATTTTTATTCTTTGTGACTAAGGCCTCCGTTTCAGTAAGGTGTATGGCCTCCTCTGGCCTGTATCAGAGAACATCTTGATATGGATCCGATTAGTCGTTAGATCTGTTGTTGTGAGATGGCTGCCCACTCTTCCCGCAGTGCAAGAGACAACTATCGGAGATTGGTTGGCACCACGTCTCGCTGGCAGACTTGTCTGTTGAGTTCATCCCATAAGTGTTCTATTGGGTTCATGTCTGATGACATGGATGGCCACGGAATGGTCTAGACGTTGTTGTCAGCGAGGAACTGGGTGGTGAGTTGTGCCACATGAGGTTGAGCGTTATTCTGCTGAAAAATCGACCCTGGTGCAGCCAGAAGTGGAAGGACGTGAGGACGAATAATTTCAGCAACGTATCGTTTGGCATTCAGGCGTCCTTCAATTTGCACCAGGTCACTCTTCCAATGAAGTTGATCGTCCCCTACACCAGTACACCTCCACCATCATGTGAAGGAGTCTCATCCACGCAGTTCTGCGCGTAGCGCTCATAGACTCTGCGGTGAACTCTTCTCCGTTCATGGTGTCGCTGGAGCAGAAAGAATAATTCATCACTAAGCCAAACCCATATCCAATCATTCGCAACGGTCCATTGACGATGCTGGCTCGTCTACTGTAGTCGGTTCTGGCGATGCCGGTCCGTAAGAACAGGATCTCTGTAGGGTCTTCTAGCCCAAAGACCAGCGTCGTGCAGCCGGTTCCTGACCGTTTGATCTGAAATTCGACGACCTGCTGTCATTGACTGGACTGTTGAGGACACAGATGCAAATCGATTACTGAGGTGACGCAGCCGTATGAAGTGGTCTTCGGCAGGAGTTGTGACTATGGGTCTTCCACTGCGTGGCCCGTCTGCAACTGAGCCAGTTTCTTGAAATCGTCTCCAAAGGCGACTAATGGTGATTCTAGCCACATTAAATTGTCTGGCCACTACACTTTGTGACTGTCCAGTCTGTAAACGTCCAGTGATGACGAGTCGTTGTTCTGTAGTGAGATGAGCCATACTTGCGCATTGAATTTTCAAATGAACTGATTCGAGGAGCGTCAGTCTTTTATGGGCATGCTCAGTGAGTTTTGTGTTCAGTAAGTTTCACGGGATTCTCGTGAACCTGTCATGAGTTATTGTCAAAAATGCTGTTTTGATTAGTGTCCCTTTTCTGTGCTCATGAATCATCTGCTGAGTACAATTCAGGTCAGCACGTGAAGTTGATGTCCAAGTGAACGTTTCAGGCAACTTGCCCTTGTCTGATCAGCAAACTTCAGTTTAAATAGCAACACCGTATTTGTTGCGTTTCTTTTTTAACAATATAAGTTTTTTTTTCTTTATCTTCCTGGAAAAACAGGATTATGATCCTTTCAGCAGAAGCCGTCAAGAGGTTGAATCACAAGCACTTAAGCTGTCCTCAGAGTGGACCCAAGAAACTAGCCTTTTGTCAGGCTCCACCACTCTACCTCCTGGCATATTATGAGCCTGTTACTGACACCAGTGAAAGTGGATCAGGGTCTTGACCGGATGCGGTTCTCGGCCAAGATAACGACAGTGTCACTACATCACAATCATCTATGTCTCTACAACAAGCCGATCTTAACCCGTGAAACAATATCCAAGACCCACGAACATTTGTTGTAACAAAGAAATCTTTATTCCATGTTTTACTGAGAAACGGCGTAATGCTATTTTTAACAATTACAGTGGTTTAAAACTGCAAACTCAGGCTTTTGAACAAAACAGTGCCAGCGGCACTACTTTTTCTACAGGGCTTACAGTAGTAAGACTTGTCAAAGAAACAATGCTCATCCGACAGTTTTCCCCTATCCCGGAACTGTCAGGAGAATTTCGAACTCCCGGATGTGCTTTCCTATTCCAACATGGTACTCACATTTGAAGACCATATCAGGCAAAACATTCTAAGTGGCCTATGATTATAAAAAGCGTGGTAATCCTTAATAATATTAATGGTACATACAGATCAATATCAGAGTTTGTACTAACACTGACGTATACAAACACAACTATTATATAACAACACAAGCATTGACACATATCACATATCTACAGTTTGCATTTCAATACCTAAATTAGCATCACAACATCTTGGAGACAGAAATTAGGTTCTCCACTAAGATAGACAATATCGTATCTTCTAAAAATACCCAAAACCTTTTGTTCAATACAGCCCCGCAAATATCCTCCATTTTGCTGCGCTAGAAAAACAAATCGTGGAACTGTGAATGTATATTTTCTGTTCTCGCTGTCGAAACCGCATCTCAAAACGTCGGCTAATGGGAGGACAAGTAATAATTATGAAGAGATAGGGGGGGGGGGGAGAAGATTGATTCTAATTGTTAGAGGAGTTAAATATTATCGTATTTATAACAACACTGACAAGCTCGGCGAAGACTAGGTTTTTACAACTGGCAAGCGGATATGTACATAGTTGTTTGTCAGTGCTAGAAACGGGTATATGACATGTATGTTTGTCTTAGAACATCAAGAATACATCTACGCGTGTTTAACAAGAGCACACCTACATCGCACTGAGCAAGTACACACTTGCATCGCATTGATCAAGTACACACCCACATGGATTAAACAAGTACATATCCACATGGCATTGAACAAGTACACAACTACATGGATTAAACAAGTACATATCCACATGGATTAAACAAGTACATATCCACATGGCACTGAACAAGTACACATCCACATGGCACTGAACAAGTACACGTCCACATGGATTAAACAAGTACACACCCACATGGATTAAACAAGTAATATCCACATGGATTAAACAAGTACTTATCCACATGGCATTGAACAAGTACACACCCACATGAATTAAACAAGTACACACCCACATGGATTAAACGAGTACATATCCACATGGATTAAACAAGTACATATCTACATGGCATTGAACAAGTACACATCCACATGACACTGAACAAGTCCACATCGATGGAACTGAAAGACAAATACATTTTTAAAATGTAATGCTATAACTTTGGAGGGAACATCAAAGTAATTCGTCACTTCTGATAATTTCCCACACTGAAATGCCAACATTAAGTTCCGTCAAATGCATCCCATAGGTCAGAAACTTGACCTCTTTATAAAAAATCAGTGAATATATATATATATATATATATTGTTTTGGTCAGTACATGTAGAAACTAGGAAGCAAAAACCAAGTCATTTAATCTTTGGAAACTAAATCCAAATAATAGATACAAAAACTCCGACAAGGGGAGAAAGACAGATTAAACTTTATTCTTACTGTGTGTGTATTATAAATAGTTACGACTGCGTACAAGACTACTTACAATATTTCTTTTCAATCTTAATTTATTTTTAAACGGTTTGTATGACAGCAATGGGGAATAACTCTGACTATTTAACCAAAATGCCTGGTGAATGGGTGGGTAGAGTCAGTGGTCAGGGGAATAAACTATGACAGAGAATTCTGATATGAAGAATCTCTATTCAGTTTCTGATATGAAGAATCTCTATTCAGTTTCTGATATGAAGAATCTCTATTCAGTTTCTGATATGAAGAATCTCTATTCAGTTTCTGATAATCTCTATTCAGTTTCTAATATGAAGAATCTCTATTCAGTTTCTGATATAAAGAATCTCTATTCAGTTTCTGATGTGGATCATCCCCGCCCATCCTCAGGAATTCCCAGGGCCCTACCAATTTCCAGCTAAAACTATGAGAATGTGGGTAGTGTACCAGGAGATGTGGGTAGTGTACCATGAGATGTGGGTTATGTATCATGAGATGTGGGTTGTGTACCATGAGATGTGGGTAGTGTATCATGAGATGTGGGTAGTATACCATGAGATAATGTATCATGAAATGTGGGTAATGTACCATGAGATGTGGGTAGTGTACCATGAGATGTGGCTAATGTACCATGAGATATGAGTAGTGTACCATGAGATGTGGGTAGTGTACTATGAGATGTGGGTAGTGTACCATGAGATGTGGGTAGTGTACCAAGAAATGTGGTTAGTGTATTCTCTCGAGAAACTGCCGGGAAGAAATGATGTTGTGTAGCTTCCACTAAGACCTGTCTGTCGTTGAGGTTATCAATGAAGCTTGAAATCTGTCATCTGTGGCGAAGAAATGTCATGTGATGTCATGTGTTTGAGTAGTATATAAAGTGTCTTCTAAGGAAGAAACTTGACACTGAAATGACACTTCTTGATTCTTTTTTTTTAACCTCACAAAGAACACAAATTTGATACCGATTTTTCTTTAAGAAAAAAAAATTCACAAAATATGTGTCTGCTTGTGTCTGCGTTTATGTGTGTCTGTATGTATCTGTGCTTGTCTGTGTTTGTGAAAGAGATTTGCATAACAAAACGTCACATTTAATATCATCTTGAAAAAGGTGTTCTAATGTAGTGCTTTGTTTCAAAGTGTTGGTTGATCAATGGCGGCCTGCACTTATCTTGTTGTGGCAGATTGACGCAGTTAGTTCATGCACAGCAGAGTTAGGATGCTAGATATAGCACACAATGATCCATCGTGTTACCGATACTCCATCATTATGTGGCTGCTGTGTCTAGGATATCATACTACCTACACTGCAACATTGGATTCCCCCTGTTCTCATTCTGTCTTAACAAAGACAGAGTAAAGTAGATTCTGTTGTTAGGAAGTTATTCTAGATATAGATTTCCTTCCCATGATGCTATGCAAAATATGTAACAAATAGTTAGGTCTCTCTCAGCAATATCGTGTCAGTTATTGAGCACTAGCTGGGTCTCTCTCAGTAATACAGTGTCAGTTATTGAGCACTACCTAGGTCTCTCTCAGTAATACAGTGGCAGTTATTGAGCACTACCTGGGTCTCTCTCAGTAATACAGTGGCAGTTATTGAGCACTACCTGGGTCCATCTCAGTAATACTGTGCCAGTTATTGAGCACGAGCTGGGTCCCTCTCCATGGAGCCTCACAAGACGTAAAACAATATTGGATTCTTTTCCACACAGACTGCTAACAAGATCATGGGTCTTTTCTTTCCCGCCATGTGACAGTAGTTGTTTTCAGCTCTTCCTATGTTCGTTTTCCTCGTTGTTGTCAAGAGACAATTGCGTTGAATCATTATGTACAACGGAGTTTTCGCAACGGTGCGGGATCTTTTATGAGGCGCGTCCATAGAATCCGTCATGGATACGCCAACTGAGTTGGTACGTAAAGCTTCCGCAAGTTCCGCTTTTGTTTCCAAACCTCAGAATCAAATAATGTTTTATTTTATCGAGTAACCCTTTGATTTACTCCATTGATACACAAACCATTTGGTTTGTGGGGCTTTCCCGGCCGTAATACAACAGTAAACTCTCTTGATTGTGCTGCCAGCAACGTCTGAATATCGACAAGTTGCTTTTGACAAGCATTGGCTCGCTTTGTCACAGTTTGGAGTGTTGGTTTTATTTCGAGTTCTGTGTAATCGGCTTATATCAACGCGCGTGTTGTGATTGATTCCAATCGGATTGTACAATTTTGAAAACATTAAGATTGTATACAAGCTGTAACACATAGGCTAGCTCGATGCAGGTCACTTGTATTAGACGAAAAATGTAAATCTTCAGAGGTTTTCAGTTTACGGCTGATGGACCCCGTTCTAAGAACCAGTCCGTTAGCTACATCTTGAGAAAAGAAGTTACAAATACTTGTTTGGAAACTACGCCACCATTCGAAGCAAATTTCTTTTCAAATGTGTCTCACATTTCTTTCTTTCATTTCTTATTTAAGTATCCGTTTGCCTCGGTGAGTGGAAGATCAATAAATGTGGTGCTAGTTTTTACGTTAATAAAGATCTTGCTTTTAATACACTGCTTTTATGCAGTTTATATTCTCTTCATTCCTCGCACTGCAGATAGTGTTCTTCATTTCTACAAGCTAAACAGCCGGTATAACTAGACAAGAGGGATGGCAACAAAGGCAAAATGCAGATTGTTGACAACAAAGTCTCAGGCACCTAGCAAGATACAAACCCTAACCTTTCACGTTCCCTCATACCCGCCGGCTCCACCGCAGGTTAGATTCTCATAAATGCTGCGTGCGGCAGCTCACAAGCTTGTTCTCAGACTGTTCTATCTTGTTCTTAGATTGTTCTACCTTGTTCTCAGACTGTTCTACCTTGTTCTTAGATTGTTCTACCTTGTTCTTAGATTGTTCTACCTTGTTATTCATTTCGTTCTTACCTCCCTTCACTCCTGCCTCACTGGAATATGTGTGTGTGTGTTTACGTGTATTTGTATACATGTATGTATATATGGTAGTATATATATATATATGTATATGTGGTAGTATATATTTGTATACATGTATGTATATGTGGAAGTATATTTTTGTAATCACGTATGTATATGTGAAAGTATATATTTGTATACATGTACGTATATGTGGAAGTATATATTTGTATACACGTATTATACATGGAAGTATATATTTGTATACATATATGTATATGTGGAAATATATATATTTGTATATCTGTGAATATCAATATAAGTGTGTTTATGCATACATATGCACATATATGTGTGTGTGTATGTACATGTATGTGTATTATATACGTTTGCGTATTATAAATATATATATATGTGTGTGTATGTATGTAAATGTATGTGTATTATAAATAAATATATAGACAAATGGATGTATGTGTGTATACAATAAATATATACATATATGTATTATATGTGTGTATGTGTATGTATGTGACAGCATGTTTTGTGTATAAATACGTAAGTGTGTATATATGTATATGTGTGCATATGTTTGAATAATTGCGGTATGTACTTGCACTTGTGTATAAATATATGTATGTACATGTACTTGCGTATAAGAAAAGTGTTGTCAAAGATAAATTAATTTAAAGTATAGTTTCGTTTATACATACATATATATATATATATATATATATATATATATATATATATATATATATATATATATATATATACCTAGACTGCTTTTCTATAAATTTGTTAGTTTTGAATGAATATCAGAATATAATTAAGTTTATTTCATGTTGTTGCATAAATCAGCCAGTGTAGAGTGTATGGACATGAGATAAGTTTATTATTTATTTATGTCATCATTTAACTGCGTCTTCATAGTCATTATGCTCATTAACAAATGCTGAATGACTGTGACTGAGTGAAAGCTGTATGATGAAGGGCAGAATGTCAGACGGGCCTGCGTTCCCAATTCTTAACCCTCTGAAAATAAATTATGTTCGTTCGTTTGTTTGTTCGTTCGTTCTCTACTTCCCACACATACTCCCCACCACGCCAAAGCACTCCCCCCCCCCCCACCCAATCAATCACTCTCACTAAAGTTAACTTATTCACGATACAGCTTCTAGCGACGGCCATGCCAGCTGAAACCCTAGTCTCTATACTAGAGCAAACAATTCTACTACCCCGTGCTATCTAATCAAATTGTTATCTCGTCTCTTCTAATTGCTGTTTAATCGACCTCCACAAAAAGTCGTTAACGATTAAAGGCTTCAGTCATCAGAAAGTCACACCACGGGCTTTAGTTACCTCTACATAGAGCTCAGAAAGTCACACCACAAGCTTTAGTTACCGTTATATAGAGCTCAGAAAGTCACACCACAAGCTTTAGTTACCGTTATATAGAGCTCAGAAAGTCACACCACAAGCTTTAGTTACCGTTATATAGAGGTCAGAAAGTCACACCACAAGCTTTAGTTACCGTTATATAGAGCTCAGAAAGTCACACCACGGGCTTTAGTTACCTCTACATAGAGCTCAGAAAGTCACACCACAAGCTTTAGTTACCGTTATATAGAGCTCAGAAAGTCACACCACAAGCTTTAGTTACCGTTATATAGAGCTCAGAAAGTCACACCACAAGCTTTAGTTACCGCTACATAGAGCTCAGAAAGTCACACCACAAGCTTTAGTTACCGTTATATAGAGCTCAGAAAGTCACACCATGGACTTTAGTTACCGCTACATAGAGCTCAGAAAGTCACACCACGGACTTCAGTTACCGCTACATAGAGCTTAGAAAGTCACACCATGGACTTTAGTTACCGCTACATAGAGCTCAGAAAGTCACACCACGGACTTTAGTTACCGTTATATAGAGCTCAGAAAGTCACACCATGGACTTTAGTTACCGCTACATAGAGCTTAGAAAGTCACACCATGGACTTTAGTTACCGCTACATAGAGCTTAGAAAGTCACACCATGGACTTCAGTTACCGCTACATAGAGCTCAGCTTGAGGCCTCTTTTCCATCATTTCCTTGCCAGGAAACTGTGTCCTGTTTATTGAGGAATATAAAACAAAAATCTGTGTACGTCTGTGTCCTCCATTCTCAGAGATCTCTCACTTCCATCGCCCAGACAACACAGGTCTTGTTAGAAATGTTCTACTTTAAACTTGGTCACAGAATGTGCCACAGGCTGTCTGCTGTAGTTACAGCTTCAGTTTTCTCTAAACATTTCATCACAATGTGGACCAGATACCAGCATCTCAGTGTGGTCAAGATACCAGCATCTCAGTGTGGTCAAGATACCAGCATCTCAGTGTGGTCAAGATACCAGCATCTCAGTGTGGTCAAGATACCAGCATCTCAGTGTGGTCAAGATACCAGCATCTTAGTGTGGTCAAGATACCAGCATCTCAGTGTGGTCAAGATACCAGCATCTCAGTGTGGTCAAGATACCAGCATCTCAGTGTGGTCAAGATACCAGCATCTCAGTGTGGTCAAGATACCAGCATCTCAGTGTGGTCAAGATACCAGCATCTCAGTGTGGTCAAGATACCAGCATCTCAGTGTGGTCAAGATACCAGCATCTCAGTGTGGTCAAGATACCAGCATCTCAGTGTGGTCAAGATACCAGCATCTCAGTGTGGTCAAGATACCAGCATCTCAGTGTGGTCAAGATACCAGCATCTCAGTGTGGTCAAGATACCAGCATCTCAGTGTGGTCAAGATACCAGCATCTCAGTGTGGTCAAGATACCAGCATCTCAGTGTGGTCAAGATACCAGCATCTCAGTGTGGTCAAGATACCAGCATCTCAGTGTGGTCAAGATACCAGCATCTCAGTGTGGTCAAGATACCAGCACATCAAATAGACTTGACACAGCCCTTACAGTTTGATAACTATTTCGCAACTAAACTCAGAAAGTTTCACGATCTGACAATATTTTGTTATAAATGGTTAAACAGCGGCCATGTTTTTACCCATAATTCAGCACAGGCCTAGATTTAGTTTAGCTGTGAATGAATATTTGAATCTGAAAGCAAGGAAACAAAACAAGAAACATGTTTGTAAACAACTTCTAGCAGTGATAGCGTCTCTCTTGGCAAACTTCTACCTAAATTGTTTTTTTATTTTTTGTTATTCCACTTTTTACGTAGATCAAACATGGTCCGCCCCCCCCCCCCCCCCCCTCTATTTCTGATCTATACTTTTACTGTATGACTTTGTATTACACAGAGCAAACACAACTGATACGTCACAAATCTATTTTGATACCGTATCTTTATAACAAATAATAACAGTTCTTCTTCTTCTTTGTTGTTCATCCTGAGAAACGGCCCTGGTTGTGTCCTGTTTATGCGCCTTTCGACCCAACACACCAGACTTCTGCTGGGCGATTTTTTTTTTTCTTAGCTGGCTCGCCCTCCTATTACGGCCCTTATTTCCTTGGCCAGAACTGTAAACATGTTTCCAAGGACCCCACTGGGAGGCAGATAGGGTCTTGGCTGGCTATGGTTCGCCAACCTTTACACAGTCAGCCATGGGTCATGCGAGCCTGTGAGGGGCGTCTTCGCCCCTGGTTATAAATAACTGTGGCATGAAAAAGTCTGTATTTGTGGAATTTTTTTAATCTTCACCTTAACCCCACCCCCTTCCCGTCGTTCTATGCTGATAGTCTTAAACATGTTTAGCCTAAAGGCTAATCTGCCAGCGGTTACAGTGCTGTTGCTGCTGATATTGCTCCACGTCTCTGTCATACAGACACAGACACAGCCCCAGAAACATAGCAGTTCTTAGTGATGAAGCAGCACTTCAGCCACAGACCACGGTGTGTTGCCAGGGCTCACTGAACCGCCAGCTCACAGGAACACCGAAGCGAAGAAGAAGAAGATGAGACAAAAGCACATGCGCTCACATTAATCAGTCATGGATACTGAAAGCAGGAGCTAACAGAAATGATTGACGAAACGTAGTGTGCATGAACATGATGATGATGATGATGATGATGATGATGATGATGATGATGATGACATACGAACATAGCAACATTCGGAGACTTTCAAAATGGCTCATGAAATGTTACAGCTCAACTGACGCGAAAGTCAGGAAACGGAAGACGCATTATGACGCTGTCAAGTTTCTTTTTGTGACTCTTTCCGCGCTGAAAGTGTTTTAACGGCCTGAAGTTTTCCTAAGAGCCGCACTAGAACTTCACGTCTGTCTGCTTCTTGGTATCTTTGTTGTCTTCCATGTTGCCTACATGAAGATCATTGTGTTCCTGTGTCAGGGCTATTGATTTTTATTGTGAACGTGTTTGTCCCGTAAGTTTGCTTGCATTGTGTCCCGTGTATAATGTACGTACCTTAGTGTGAGCACAGTGTGGTCTTTGTGCTCTGAGATTTACAATGTCTATAAATTCTAATTCTACTTTCTGCTGTTTAAATGTGGCGGCCTGGTTGGCTGTGTGGTTAGGCTTATGGTCTACTGATCTGGTGATACTAGGTTCAAGTCCCAGCAGTGGGGGATGCCCTGGGGTAGACCCAGCCCCCCAAAAAAATGGGCGCCAGAGAAATCTGGGAAGGTAAAGCGGCCATGCGTGATAATGACCACATCAGACTTTCATGTGCCGAAGTTTTTGAGAATACGGGCCTAACACTGCTTCCCGAATATTCCTTAATGACATGGAAACGGGGATTTTATTTCCTTTTTAGCTATTTATCTAAGACTATCCAGTGCCGTTATAGAGTAGGGTGGTGGAGCCATGTTTAGTAAGGGTGTCTGCTATGGGAAGGTGGGAGTAAGGTAGACGTTGTCAGTACAAGCATGAAGGTCAAACTTCCGAGGTCATGTTCTTCTAATGATGGAATGTGATTTAACTGTGTGAGAAGCTGTGTAGGAAGGTACCTCTCTTTCACGCTTCATCAATAACACGGCTCCCTCCGATCGCTGGCCTCTACGTGCTCGGCGTACAAGAATCCCGATCTCTTAAGCGTCTACCTTCTGGTCTTATACCTGGTCAGCGACGGACTCGCAGGACTGCATTTCCGTCAAGCCCGTCTCTGGCCAGTGGGGTTGCCAATCAAACCGGGCAACTACTTGCTTTATTATCTGCTCCCTACAGCTGCAAGCGATGTGAGGGGGCTTGACCAGGCTCAGAGCTGCTTTCTTCTTCTTCTTTTTCTTCTTCTTCAGGTTATGCAAATTAAGAGTGGCGTGATGTGGTGAACAGCTGGCTGGCCTGATCATGGTATCTTCAGATTGGAAAAAAAGAGGGGCGGGGTGCCCTTTAAAAAAAAAGCATTTTTAATGAACCTGTTAGAAATAGGACGGGAACTTTTTTTCTAAAAAAAAATTCTTTTGGCTTCTGGAGACAGCTGTGTATTTTCTAGCTTTTGTATTTTCTAGCTTCTGTATTTTCTAGTCTTTTTATTTTCTAGCTTCTGTATTTTCTAGCCTCTGTATTTTCTAGCCTCTGTATTTTCTAGCTTTTGTATTTTCTAGCCTTTGTATTTTCTAGCCTTTGTATTTTATAGCTTCTGTATTTTCTAGCCTTTGTATTTTGTAGCCTCTGTACTTTCTAGCCTCTGTATATAGCTTCTGTATTTTCTAGCCGTTGTATTTTCTAGCCTCTCTATTTTCTAGCTTTCGTATTTTGTAGCCTCTGTATTTTCTAGCTTCTGTACTTTCTAGTATTTGTATTTTCTAGCCTCTGTATTTTCTAGCCTCTCTAAGTGGAACACTTAGTTGGTGTAGAATGTAGAATATGAATTCAAGTTAAAGAGCTAAACTAAAGAAAACTAAACCAACTTATCTGGGTGGCGGAGCCTATCTGGAAGAGAATTTGAAAATTTAACTTTCTCATAATGATTTATATAGGAACGATCTACCAGATCAAAAAGAGAATAAAACGTGATGATAACTATGTTATTGCTTTCATTATCTGATTATAAAGGTATGAAGGTAAGTGAGTATATTATTCTATACCTACGGTTATGTGCTACAAAACTGGTAAGTGGTTATAGGTATCGGTGTATGCCAGAAACCATCAGCGAGTGTTTACACATATTTTAAAACGTTAAATATTTTGATGGCTCCAAAACTAAAGATTCTTCATCCTTTTATTTTAGCTTTTGATTTATATATAGGTAAAGGTAATATCAGTTGTGTCAAAAGTATTTTGCAAGGTCATTTTGAATAGAGTTAAAGATATAGTGGATACTGCAATGAGAGAAGAACAAGCAGGATTTCGAAAAAGGAGAAGCTGTCTCGACCAGATCTTTACTCTCAGAATAATACTTGAAGAACATATTGAAAAGCAGAAACCATTAATACTGAACTTCATAGATTTTAAAAAGGCATTTGATAGCATAGACGGAGATTATTTATGGAGAATTTTATGTCTATATGGAATACCATCTAAAATTGTCAACATCATTAAGGACTTTTACAATGGATATGTTTGTGCAGTCAAGACAGAAGAAGGGATGAGTGAATGGTTCCAGATTGAAACAGGCGTGAAACAAGGATGTATACTGTCTCCTTTACTTTTTGGAATTACAATAGACTTCATAATGAAAAATTGCTGCACAGGTAACAAAGGTATTGAATGATTCAAGCTAGAAGATCTTGATTTTGCTGATGACATAACTCTTATCAGTAACAATGTGAATTCCATGCAAGAAAAAACAGATAGCCTATCTTCACTGGCTGGCAAAAGAGGACTTGAAATTAACAAGGACAAAACAAAAATAATGAAATTCCCCTTAATCAAAATGAAAAAATACACATAGAAGAGACAGATATTGAAGAAGTCAATCAATTTGTATACCTTGGCAGCTACATAGACCAGGATGGTGACACTAGAAAGAAAGTTAGAATCAGAATTGCAAAAGCAGCATCGATCTTTATGAATCTTGAGAACATGTGGAATTCAAAAGTTATAAGCACAAAAACCAAGTTAAGACTATTCAATTCAAATGTAATATCCACCCTCATTTATGCATGTGAAAGCTGGAAAACAACTAAAGAAATAGAAAAGAAATTGGACTCTTTTGAAAACAAATGCCTAAGGAAAATACTCGGCATCAAGCAGAACGAATTTAAAAGCAATGCAGAGATAAGACAGATGACTGAACAACAACCAGTCTCATGGGTGATCAGGAAAAGGAGATGGACATATGTTGGTCACGTGATGAGAAGAAATGATCAGAGAATCTCAAACAAGCTATCAAGTGGAACACAACAGGCGAAAGAAAAATAAGCAGACCGCGTGAAACTCTAAAGAGGACATTGTTAAGAGAGGCCAAATTAACAGGCATAAAATCCTTTGATGAGGTTGAAGAGCTCGCCGAAGATGGGGAAAAATTGGCAAACTACCTTGCGAGTCCTATGTGACGTTTAACGGCATGGGAAGGATATAAGATATAAGATAGGTAAAATTCCCGTTTCCATGTCATTAAGGCATATTGGGGTATTGGGGCCCGTATTTTCCATGGCCCTCATCACACGAAAGTGTGATGTATGATTTATATGTCGTGTAAATTCTGAACACTGACACTGGATTTGTTAAATCTACATCAATGTGCTGTGATGTCACTTTTGCTGGTGTGAGGATGTCAATTTACTACTTTATAAAATAGTAGTCTTTAAAGTAAGTGGCAAAATGTAGCAGCAAAAAAAAAAAAAAAAAGCCGTGCATGAAATATTTAATAAATACATTCCAAATAGAAGAAAAGTATATGTGCGTTTGTTTTAACTTTGTACTCAAATGGTTTTCAGAAAATTCCTGACACTGGGAAACTGGACAAGCTACAACCTGATCCTCAGAAACCAGCAAGATGTCCTTTACAATGAGGAATGCCATGGTCTGTGTTCTTCTCTAAAATTCTTTAATGTCTCAAGTTCTTTCATTCTTTACATTAATGGTGGCCCCTTTCATGGACCAGTTAAGTCTGGCCCTCTTTTTCATAACAAAGGCCGGGCATCCGATACAACAGCTCGGGCTGGCGCTCGTGGCTTCCCTTGTACTAATCAAACACTCGGCAGTTCTCGTAATTCTCCGTAGCTGATTCCAGACACGAGCGAGAAACGGCGGAATCTGTCTACAAAAACAACATGGCCTGAGGTTTCGCTGTCAGTTCCTTGCTGACAGTGCGCCAAAATGGTGGCTGAGTGAAGGCCATTTATTGGATGAGCAAACTGTGTGCGAGTGCTTTTGTGTTAATCTGTGCTGTTAGTGTGGGCGAGAGAGACGGCCCTGCAAGAGTTAGCTGATACAGACGGAGAACTGTATGTGAGTGTGAACTGTGAGTTTGCTGGCACAATACAAACTGAATCATGTGCCCAAATCAAGTGTGAGGCAGAGACAGAGATGGGCATATTAAGGCAGATAATATTTTTTTTTGTTTAAAACACAAGGGCACGAAAGAAATAAACAAAATAGACGGAAAAGGGCAGACCAATGAAAGATCTTATGGATAAAGTTCTCTTCTTGTAGACTTCCTTAAATCTTTGACATCTATTCTTATGATGAACGCCTCCAGAAAAATTCACAGATTCACTTATCTGTTTAGGCTTATCTGTTTAGGCTTATCTGGAAGATATTTTAACCCAGTTCTATTTTCGCCTTCATTTACGGACTATGTGGCTCGAAACTAAGGAAAAGATAACTAAATACACGAAATAAAGATAACTAAATACAAGAACTAAATATAACTAAATACAAGAACTAAAGATAACTAAATACAAGAACTAAAGATAACTAACTACAAGAACTAAAGATAATTAAATACAAGAACTAAAGATATCTAAATACAAGAACTGAAGATAACTAAATAAAAGAAATAATAAATAAGCTAAATGACTCTTTTTCCTGCATTATTATTTTTTTCCAAATGATTTCCAGATTCAACTACTTATTTACGAAAACAAACTAGACACGTAACCTGAAAGCCAAGAACTATCTGACAAAGTTTTCGAAAAGATGAATATCTTTGAAGAAAATATTTTAGTGAAATCTTTCTATTGTAGCTTGCTTTGTGTCATAATGTTGTTTTCTAGGAGCATGCAGTTGGCAAGGAAACCAAGATTTTTCAGTCTAGAAAACAAAGGAAGTTTGTTATTTTTCTTTTTGTATAGTTCATTGAAAAATAAAGCTCCCATGAAATACGGGAAAACGGGAGCAGTGTAAGTTGCTGTGGCGGGGAGGGTATGAAGGCGTGATTGTGTATACGCTAAACACGTTGTTATCGATCTTCTGGCATGATCTTTCCGATAGTTACAAACTCTAACGCAACCCGCGCCAGCCCGGGAAAAGATTATCCTGCCCAGTTCCTGTGGCGCTACTTCCCTTCTATTGCTCACTGGCAATGAATACAAGACGGAAAATGAAGCTACGGGTTTTGCTAGCTTCTTTCCTTGATCTGTGCTTCTTCTACACTTTTTTTTTTCCTTTCCAAATCTCAAAACATTCAAATCACGTGCAAGCCTCTGCAGTCTCGTTGCTTCAGAGCCCAGCCAAAAGCGGTTTAAAGCGATGCTATTACTCCAACCATCCCAGGCAGTTGTTATCGTTTTCTATAGTTGCTATGGAGATTGTATTTTTTAAAGACCTTGTTGGCAGGCTGGTCAGAGCTATCTTGTCAAATTAGATAGGGCCGGAAAGCTAAAGAATGTAAGCGAAGCATTGAAATTAAGTCAGCGCACAAAGCGGATAGTCGGTAGAAAATTGAAATCGGACGATCTTGGGAGGCTCATCCGCCGCGAGGAAGCAGAGAGGAATGTTCTGGTGTGAGAGATTTACTGATGGTGGGTGTCCGGTGCATGAGCTGTAGGAGGCCTCCATAAACTTGTCTGTCTCTCACAAGGATCAGCCCAAGTGTCACTAGGTTACAGAGGGTCACGATTTGTTTAATTGTTAGTTGACAAACTGTAAGAAGTGCCCTCACTTTTTGCTCAAAGACTAAACAAAACAGGATATAAAACTCTAGCAGTCTGCAACAGACTTATGAATCATAGTCTGTAGTGGCAGAGAAAATATAAACAACCAGTCTAAGACGACAGATAAAACAGAAAGACTGGCATCTGAATGTTGTAAGCCCAAAATGAAACTACCAAAGTTGTAAGCCCAAAATGAAACTACCAAAGTTGTAAGCCCAAAATGAAATTATCAAAGTTGTAAGCCCAAAATGAAACTACCAAAGTTGTAATCCCAAAATGAAACTACTAAAGTTGTAAGCCCAAACTGAAGCTACCAAAATCTTTAATGCATCTTCTGTTATATAAAAATAAGTAACACTGAACCCCTCCCCCCCCCCCCCCCAAGCTGTGGGGTTCAAGGTCTGATCTGATATAAAAAAGATCTGAATTTCGGGCTCCACCTGACTCTCTGCCTCGCTGTTACAAAATCACCGCCCGCAAATCTATTTAAAGAATTTCAAAATATATCACAGGAGTTTGTTCTTAAAACCAGCTAGGTATATGCCTGTGATTGTGTTAATTGGCCGGCTGAAAGTTGTATCAGATCTTCATATATGGCCGTGATTATGTTAACTGCCCGGCTGAAAGTTGTTGCAGGGTTTACATGGTTTCGAGAGCTGTAACCAGTTTCATGTCAGACAAGTCGTACATTTCATGTCTGAGAGTCTTAGCTTTTCATGCTTTCAGATCAAGTATGCACCGGCATTTCTGCTGCCTTTGTTCCCATCTCTTACGCTAGTTCGAATGAAACCCAGAGAGAGATAGTTTAGAACCCAATCCCATCGCATGATAATTCGTATCTCTATTCGCGGCGCTATTCATTAGCTCTTATATTATTTAATATTATGCATTTAGAACAGGAGAAAAAAATTAACCGTATGAAACTAACTTGAATCTGTCTTGAATTAAGAGATTTCTCCCTTTGTATGTGTGTGTGTGTGCCCAAGATATCTTACATAAGGCTGGAGTTAGTGTCAGTCTGAGATTAGAGAGGTGAGAAACGCTCTGTTGTCGGTCCCACAAATGTGTCACTCTGAGATTAGAGACATGAGAAACGCTATGTTGTCGGTCCCACAAATGTGTCACTCTGAGATTAGAGACATGAGAAACGCTATGTTGTCGGTCCCACAAATGTGTCACTCTGAGATTAGAGACATGAGAAACGCTATGTTGTCGGTTCCACAAATACCGTGAGAATGTTGTGTTGTGATTGATGGTGTGTGTTTGTATTTGTATGTATGCGCGCCCGCGTGTGTATATATATATGTGTGTGTGTGTATGTGTGTGTGTGTGTCTGTGTGTGTGTGATGCATGGTCTCTTCATTTGTGGGTAAAAGCTCTTTCAAATCTGGGGTAATAACCGATCGTGTCAACTCTTCCTTCCTCGTCGAAGGCGGTCCTTCGCCCTCCTTAAGACCTCACTTAACTAGCTCACTCTTCTTCCACCGCAAGCCAGGTTCTGGCGCCGACCTGACACTTCATTCAAACGCTTCACCGCCCTGGGTATGTGCGGTTAGGATCTGTCATAGTTTTTTTTTTTTTTATGTGATCAACTTAAGCGTGGGGGTAGCGTGGGTATTTGTTTGTGGGAATGTCTTGCCAGGCGAATGTACATGTGCAGATGTATATTCATTCTCATTTAAGTTCTTGAACAGTTGCCTGGTCTATTAAGTGTCACCAGCTTCCTTAAACTGCAGTATTTCCAGGGCGAGTGTTGCTCAGCCTGACTTAACACGCGAACACACACACACACACACGCACGCACGTCCGCACACAAACACTCGCACATGTTTTCACAGATTTTGAAATAACACTGACATTGAACGGAACAACTTGAGTTTGGTTTGTTTCGTTCCTTCCCACCCGCTTTGTTTTAGTTTTTGAAAAACCGTGAAAACGTTTACCCCGTCTGGATCACTTCCTCTTGCCTGGAATCACACCTGTCTTAAGACGTTTAAGTCTGCTCCAAGTCTTTCTTTGCCAGGATCTAGTTACCCGGGGTGCATTAAGAGAGGGACTGTGACAAGTGATTACCAGGCTGGGAGATTTTCATTTCTGGAGTCTATTACATTAAATGCAAATCTCACTTAATCTTTCCCTCGCTGCAGCTCGCGAGACTGACCAGACTGGCGAGATTTGGCGAGAGTTGCGTTCTGGAGCTTCCTGTGGCAGTTATAACGCTGTGCCACTCATGGATGGGTGGATGGATGGATGGATGGATGGATGGATGGATGGATGGATGGATGGATGAGTTGGTGGGTGGATAGATGGATAGATGGATGGATGGATGGATGGGTGGGTGGATAGGTGGATAGATGGATGGATGGGTGGATAGATGGATGGATGGGTGGACGGATGGATGGATGGGTGGGTATGTGGATGGATGGATGGATGGATGTGTGGATGGATGGATGGATGGATGATGGATGGATGGATGGATGGGATGGATGGATGGGTGGATGGATGGATGGATGGATGGATGGATGGATGGATGGATGGATGGGTTGTTCCTTCGAGTAATATTTGATGAGAGTCGTTAGACATTAGTGAATTAATGGCCTGCAATGATTGATGACTGATGATTGAAGAATGACTTGACTGGACTGATGTTAATAAAAGATCATGACAACAGGGTTAATGGACTGAATGAATAATGAAGGTAACAAGTGAGATGTACTAATGAACTATATGGCCACATATGTGTAGACAAGGAATGAATGTACAAGGACATACCAGCACGGACATCTACTTTCTGTACAGATATATGGAGCAACTGAAAGTGAAAGAAGCTTTGAGAAGTATATGGTGAACACACCAGCTGCAGATTTCTTCCTACCCATACAGAGCCCCATCAGCTGTGAACTTCTTCTTCTTCTTCTTCCCTGTAACTGTCAGCTGTTGTTCTTTGCAGCTGATGCTGTGAAGGAGTTGAGGCACAACTTAGTGTCGGCTTGGGAGCGGGTCATGGCAGCTATTTTTTTTAGTCCTTGAGTGGAGCAGGGGGGCGTGGAATGCTTCTTAAAAGACTCCACCACCGTGGGGACTACGGTAATCCCTGTACCGTTAGTCAGGCTAAGCCTGTTAGTGGGAGAGAAACGGAGAGGTGGGACAGGGTCTTGGTCAGCTTATGATTCGCCAACCCTGGCGCTCACATGTCATCTATGGGGAAGTGATTGCCAGTCGGACATGGTCTTCACTCCCAGTTGTGAGCCTTATATCCAGCAGTCATCTGACATCATTTACTGACATCTTGCAGCCAACCTGGTTCACAGCTTTCAATCCCTGACTTTTTTTTTTTTTGAATGACACTTAGTTCGTTCACTAAAAAAAAAAATCTTCATGTTTTAATTGGTTGTTTGATACTTCCATCAAGAGCACGTGACTTTTGGAGGCGGGCTTTCGGTGATATAATGATTTCATTAGACACTTACGGTGAGTGAGTGAGTGAGTGAGTGAGTAAAAGGGAGCGAAAGAAAGAGACAGAGAGACACAGAGAGAGAGAGAGAGAGAGAGAGAGAGAGTATAAAATTGTGGTAACAACATAAGAATAATTCATAGACAGTACATGAGCACAACATAAGACCGCGAATATTATTAGCTTGGAGAGCTGACGAGAAAGAAAAGAAAGAAAATAATGATGTGACAAACAAGGCAGGATAAGAAATGTGCAGCACAACTACATCATCTTTTATTACTGTTCACAGATTTGCGATCCGGATATGGTCCCATATTTATGGGACTAATAATCTCTGTGATACCTAATTTTCCCATCACTCATTACCTACGGCGTGTGGCAGTTCACGTGAGCACTGTAAATACGTGTCTGAGACACGAAGAAAAGGATGGCCTGCATTATTTTCTTCTTCTTTTTTCATTATTTGTAAGTGATTTTTTTTTCTGCCGTCTTCCCTGACGTTTGCAGGAGACACACAAGTGTCACATTCCAAAATGTTTGGCAACAGACAAATTTGTCACATTCCAAAATGTTTGGCAACAGACAAATTTGTCACATTCCAAAATGTTTGGCAACAGACAAATTTGTCACATTCCAAAATGTTTGGCAACAGACAAATTTGTCACATTCCAAAATGTTTGGCAACAGACAAATTTGTCACATTCCAAAATGTTTGGCAACAGACAAATCTGTCACATTTTAAAATGTTTGGTAACAGACAAATTTGTTACATTAACTAAAATGTTTTGTAACAGACAAATCTGCCACATTTCAAAATGCTCTAAGGGCAGAGAAAGTGATTTCTTCGTTCCCTTAATGAACTGTTCATCAGGTTAAAAGTAACTAACTAGACTTCTTACACGTGATTCAGGTTACAGGTAACTAATTAGACTTCTTACATGTGAACTAGGTTACAGGTAAATAACTAGACTTCTTATGTGTGGATCAGGTTAAAGGTAACTAACTAGACTTCTTACATGTGAACATCTTTTTACATATGAAAGGACTATCATTACAGTTTACCTTTGGATGTGAAATGTGAACACGTACTCACACACGGACACATAAAAGGTAGGGTTTGTTTGATTTTAGGGACTTCACATAATGTGAAGTAGGTCTGTGTGCCAGCGCAAACTCCACCCACCCCCTCTGGCTGCACAATGTTACATCACAGATGTGGAGCCATGCAGCACTCCCCCCACCCCCCACCCCCCCCCCAGCCTGAGAACCAATGTTAGGGTGAACTTGACCGTCACCCAATGTCAGGGTGTACTTGAAGAAACTTGTACAACTAAGTGTGGAGAAGATTTTGTTTAGCTACAGTAATAGAAGCGATGAAACTGGAGTATAGTGGACCGGGTTGAAGGTGATGAGAACTACCTGGACAGAGATGTCATATCAGGTTTATCAGATCAGTTCTGAGATGTCATATCAGGTTTATCAGATCAGTTCTGAGATGTCATATCAGGTTTATCAGATCAGTTCTGAGATGTCATATCAGGTTTATCAGATCAGTTCTGAGATGTCATATCAGGTTTATCAGATCAGTACTGAGATGTCATATCAGGCTTATAAGATCAGTTCTGAGATGTCATATCAGGCTTATAAGATCAGTTCTGAGATGGTATAAGATTATTCCACAAGGTAATAAAACATTCAAGTGGAACTGTCAATATCTGTGCATGTTATTTAATATGTGTACATGTTGTATAATATTTGTGTATGTTATATAATATATGTACATGTTGTATACTATGTATGCATGTTGTATAGTATGTGTGTATGTTATATAATATGTGTGCATGTTGTGTAATATGTGTGTATGCTATATAATATTTGCGTATATTGTGTAATATATGTGTGTATGTTGTATAAAATGTGTGTAATTTTTATAAAATGTCTTTATGTTATCTAATATATGTGTATGTTATATAATATGTGTGCATATTACAAAATATGTGTGTATGTTATATGTTTATATGGTATATAATATGTGGGTATTTTATATAATATGTGTATATTGTATACTACCTGTGTGTGTTATATTATATGTGTGTATGTTGTGTAATATGTGTGTATGTTGTATAATATGCTATATGTTATATAATGTCTGTGGCATATATGTGCATTATATTTGTGAATGTTATATAATATGTGTGAATGTTTTCAACAGTTAGTTATAAAGGTGACCTGCTTTCATCCTTTTTCACTAAACATCATCTATTGTCATTCACGCGTGACAACTTTGTCAGGTGACATCTCGTCTAACGACTATGCCAGATGACATTTCGTCTGATAACTGTGTCAGATGACATCTCATCTGACGACTGTGCCAGGTGACATTTCGTCTGATTATTGTGCCAGATGACATCTCGTCTGACGACTGTGTCAGATGACATTTCGTCTGATTATTGTGCCAGATGACATCTCGTCTGATAACTTTGCCAGATGACATCTCGTCTGACGACTGTGCCAGATGACATCTCGTCTGACGACTGTGCCAGATGACATTTCGTCTGACGACTGTGCTAGATGGCACTTCACTTGGCAAATGTGTCAGATAACAGACGGGATCTGCTAAAACTGCACTTGTTGCTGATGTCAGTTTCTCGTTTTGACTGATTTCTATTTCAAGACAAAACATGACTGTGTCCTTGCTCTGATATACGAGGTACTAAGTCTTCTTTCTTCTGGCCTGGGCAAACTGAAAAAGTCCTACAAAGTCCTACCTAAACACTCATGAGCAAAAAAAAATGACCTGCAACTTAAGGAATGTCTAAATCATGTCCGCTTTGACTGCAACAGAGTACTTAGACATCTTGTAGTTGGAAGAACTAGTTTCTTTATGTTATAGTTAGTGTAAATAACCAGGATATGTTGTTGTGATTTATGTGAAAATGTTATGAAATGTGAATGACTGATTTCTGTAACTGCAGCCACACAACATCTCACCTGTCAGGTAAATTGATGAGCTAAAGAGTGAATGAGAAAGATTTCTGTAGGAATCCTTGTTCATCTTGTCAGCCTGCCCTACAAACCTTCAGGGGCTGCGCCAGAAAATGACTCTTGTGTCCAGAAGTCAGAGAAGGGGAAAATAAAGTCAGTAGTCCTTGAAGAATAATGCTAGTTTCTGGGGAGAGTCTTGTCAGCCCCACCGTCGAGGGCCCAGGAAGTCAACCCTCTTTCCCCCCCCCCCCCCCCGCCCAACAACACCGTCTTTGGCTGGGTGTAAGCACTCCTAACTGGTCTGCTTCGACTTGCTGGCGCCCACAGAGAGAGACGCGGCCATAGAGGACGTCAAAGTCTAGGGAGGCTGTTTCTGTCGACGGATGTGCAGGTATTCTGAGGAAGTCCTCCGCGCGCAGCCAGTGTTTAGATGACGCCAATTATCAAGCACTCAGAGCACACGGGGGTCCCCTGGCTCGGAGCTTACGAGTGTGGCAAATCCTATTATTTCTTGACTCCCGTATTGGGGTGTCATCTCACCACAAGGTCACATCTTGTCAGGTGCAGCCGCCGATATATACCGCCTGCGTGTGTACACCAACATGGCAGTCTGCCCCGCCTTGTCTTGCGTGTTCAATCGACTATCATTTTACTTTATTCCAAAATAATAAAACAGACAGAAACATGTTGAGAAGTACAAAGAAGATATAAATATCAAATGAACAAATCTGACCATGAAGCGTTACGAAAGAAAAAAGTGACACTTGAAAGAAGACATTGAAATTAAACTAAACACAGCGCTAATATGTAGCCCTGTCACGTGACAGATGTAAGCCTGTCACGTGACAGATGTAAGTCTGTCACATGATGTGTTCATTTTTCCGAAAATCTATTATTTGCTGTTTATTTATTTATTTTCTAAACTTCAGTTTCTTTTTTTTTTCTATTTTCAGTCACTTTTTTTGCATTACCAGTCAGATATCATGTGTTGTCGTCACATTTCTTATGTTAGTAGTCGCGTATCTTGTGTTGTCGTCACATTTATTATGTCACAAGTCACATATCTTGTGGTATTGTCACATTTTTTGTGCTACTAGTCACATATTTAGTGGTGTTGTCACATTTCGTGTGTTACTAGTCACATATCTTGTGTTGTCGTTACATTTCTTATGTTATCAGTCACATATATTATGTTGTCATCACATTTCTTATGTTACCAGTCACGTATCTTGTGTTGTCGCCACATTTCTTGCGCTATCAGTCATACATCTCTTCTTGTCCTCACATTTATGACATTATTAGTCATATATATTATATTATCGTCACATTTCTTACGGTGGTATCAGTCATATATATTATGTTGTCGTCACATTTCTATAGAAGGTGAAGTGATTTTCTAATTTCCTGAAATGTGACACTGCCAAAAACTCTTTGTATGATTTAGTTCTGTGAATGGAGGCCAGCGTAAGATTACAGGCGACACGTGTTCGTTAAGTTTGTGTGAGAATTCAGCTTACAGGTCGATGTTCTCCAGCCTGGCTGCAGATACTGTATGCACAGCTTTGTCTTCTTTTTTTTTAATAGCGTAGACAGGATTATCGGCGCGCAGAAAGACATTCCGAGTGTGCAGAACTACACTATATATGAATTATGGGCGTCAGCATATTTTATGTATGTAGCTATCAGTTTACGTCACAGCACTGATTCCATCTCTGAGCTCGCTACAGAAAAGTCTTGATCCTCTCTGTACACATTTCTATCTGTCCACGTGGACAGTCAAGATAAGTCTGCCCACAGCTTCAGATCTGAGTGCCCTCATTCAGGCCACTGTACCATGAACATCTACCAGCACAGCCTTCAGTCTCGGGACCACGAGGACCACAAGGACCACGAGGGCGATGTACGATGTGGACAACAAATGCTGCTCTGACGTTTCAGTCTGCGGCACATGATGATGATGGAAGACTGGCTATTACAATGGTCACAGAATCATAAGCCAGAACAGAAGATTTGCTAGCTTTCATCTTTCATGGAACTGAACACATGTGGGTTTGAACTCTGCAGCGGACTGCAGAGTGCGGGGCTGATCAACTATCTGTCTCACCCGTCACGCCTCGGGGGGGGGGGGGGGGGTGGGGAGAGGCTAGATTTTGTTTGTTTGTCTCTTCGGCATGTGCAAGTTCGATCTGTGTCCCCAAACGCACGGGAAATCCATCATGATTTCAGGGCACTTACCTGGATGTTGAGTCTATCCTTCTGGTGCTTTCTGGCCCTCTATACCAGCAAACTCCCGCCACCTGCCGTCAGTAATGTTACTACTTTTCTAATGTCTATGTGCTACTTCCGAAATTTACAAATATGCTCTTTAACCCAAGCAAGTGCACTTTTCCATCAACATCAGCTTGGTACTCTTGCTGATGTAGATCAGTGGTTCCAAAACTGTGGTCAGCAGGGCATTATTATGTGTCCCGGGCTGTGTTATCGATGTTGGAATTAAGAGTCATCTTTGAATAAAGACAACGAAGTGTTCATGGTGTTATGATATTACAGATAATCTAATAGATACATTCATAGGCAGCGTGAGCGTGGGAACAGTCCAATCTGTAGAGCATTGCTTTCTGATGCGGTGGTCGTGAGTTCGAAATAAGACAGTGGTCCCGAACTTCCATGTTTGGGGGAAAGTGGTCCTTGAAAGTACAACAGTTTGGAAACCTTTGTTTTAGATAGAGGAGATCAGGCATGGGGTTTTATATGATATAGCGAGGTTTCAGGGGCATGGGGTTTTATATGATATAGCGAGGTTTCAGGGGCATGGGGTTTTATATGATATAGCGAGGTTTCAGGGGCCTGTGGGGTCCGTTAAAATCATATGGGGGGGGGGGGTCACGTAGTGAATACTGATTGTGCTACAAACCGGAAGTGTTTAATAGAGTGAGAGTATACATCTGTGTGTGTGTGTGTGTGTCTGGAGTGAAGAAAAGGGGGTGGGGTGGGAGGGGAGGTGTCAGTTATCAAAACATTCTTCAAAACTCGGTGGTACACAGGAAGATAAGGCAATGCTCTTCTGGAGGAAACCGTATTAAGCTGCTTAGTAAGCTCCACCTAGACTGACCCGCCTCGATCTCTTGTCTTGTTGATCTTTTGTCTTGTTGATCTCTTGTTTGTTGATATTTTGTTTGTTGATCTTTTGTCTTGTTGATCTCTTGTCTTGTTGATCTCTTGTCTTGTTGATCTCTTGTCTTGTTGATCTCGCTGTTGATGCGGCTTCCTTGATGTGAAGAAGAGTTATAAAGTCCTCGCTGGCTATCTTCCTTAGTTCTAGCACCAGCTATACCATAATTGTTATAAGACCATCGTTAGTTCATCCTAACTTCAGCTATACCAAAAGTTTTACGAAGCTGTCGGTCGTTAATCCTAGCACTAACTACACTATAAGCGTTATAAGACTATAGTTAGTTAATCCTAGCACTAACTACACTATAAGTGTTATAAGACTATCGTTAGTTCATCCTAACTTCAGCTATACCAAAAGTTTTACAAAGCTGTCGGTCGTTATTCCTAGCACTAACTACACTATAAGCGTTATAAGACTATAGTTAGTTAATCCTAGCACTAACTACACTATAAGCGTTATAAGACTATCGTTAGTTAATCCTAGCACTAACTACACTATAAGCGTTATAAGACTATCTTTAGTTAGTCCTAGCACTAATTAACTATCATAAGCTTTATAAAGTTATCGTTAGTTAATCCTAGCATTAACTACACCTTAAGCTTTATAAGACTATCATTAATTAATCCTAGCATCAGCTACACCACAAGCTTTATAAGGTTGTCAGTCGTTAATCCTAGCACCAGTTATGTCGATAATAAGCATCATAAGGATGTGGTTCGTTAATAGCAACATCAGATTTATCGCTATGATTATAATGATTATAATTATCATAAATGTAGTCTTTAGGCCGCTATCTGAGACGAATGTGTAATGCAAGTCATTTCCTGCTGCATCAGTACAGCTAACATCATCTTCATGTGTGTCCGTGTATTGTCACAGACATCTTCTTCTTCGTCTACGTCAAGTACTTCACCTGGTTGCGGACGACCTCCCTTTGACGGGACCGAAGAAGCGTGAATGCCAACAGCATGCCGGAGATTACACGTTGTTGCGTTGACAAACACTGCCGACAGCAGAACAGCATCCACTTGTGCTAGCGATACACCTGAATATATTTGCTCACGCTGTTGAGAACAGGGAGGAAAACACTTGCACGACTGATACGATCTGGAGTACTTCATCAACACTTTTCTGAAAACACTCATGTTCCTATTCATAATATGTGATGAAAACATGCGGTTATATTTCAGTGGTTGGAAAACCCAGCCAGACACCGTATATCTGAACGCTGTCTAAATCCAAAACCAGACATCGTATATCTGGACACTATCTAAAACTAACCAGACACCGTATAACTGGACACTGTCCAAAACCTAAGCAGACGATCTGGACGCTATATAAAACCTAACCAGACACCGTATATCTGGACACTGTCTAAAACCTAACCAGACACCGTATATCTGGACACTGTCTAAAACCTAACCAGACACCGTATATCTGGACACTGTCTAAAACCTAACCAGACACCGTATATCTGGACACTGTCTAAAACCTAACCACACACCGTATATCTGGACAGAAGTTAATGATTTAACACTTACAGCGCTGTTCAAAGATAATTCCCTTTTCTTGAGAATGGACATCTACATTTTCTTGCACATATATGTGAGAGATGTATATGTACAAATGCGTGGGAGGTGTAGATATCTAAGCTTGTATAGTTTCAGGGAGAAGCAAGCTGAGATATTTCTCTAACACAGCGGTTCTCAGACCTTTGTATGAGCGCTGCTCTTAACCATCAACGGTCTGTGATCGGCGATCCATGAAAAATATCTTTAAATATTCAAAGTCAACAGAAATTACAATATATAATTTCCTCTGGCGACCCTACCTGTGGCGACCCTACCTGTGGCGACCCTACCTGTGGCGACCCTACATGTGGCGACCCTACATGTGGCGACCCTACCTGTGGCGACCCTACCTGTGGCGACCCTACCTGTGGCTTCTTAATTTGAGCCGCCACCTGAGATAGACACCAGTGATCTAACATATTTAACTCCAAAATAATGTGTGTTACAGTGACATGGCAGGCAGGTGGGCGGAGACTCTGGCCTGGCCAATGATTTTTCTGATATATTCTTGCTTGTCCTAAAGAAAGGCTGTTTGATTGGATAAGAGCATGATAAGCAAAGAAAGTGCGCCAGGCTGTTTGATTGGATAAGAGCATGATAAGCAAAGAAAGTGCGCCAGGCTGTTTGATTGGATAAGAGCATGATAAGCAAAGAAAGTGCGCCAGGCTGTTTGATTGGATAAGAGCATGATAAGCAAAGAAAGTGCGCCAGGACGTGTCTTCTTGTAGCTGAGTTTACAATGTCTTGAAACTGAAAATGTTTCATAGACACAGAGAAGTCAGCGCTGTGCAAGAATACATGGACACACATGGCGAAACTCTACGGCTTGTTGGAGATAAGTTCATAGACAGCATACATTGACACACATGACGAAACTCTACGGCTTGTTGGAGATAAGTTCATAGACAGCATGAGCGTGACAGCAGTCCAATCTGTAGAGAATCACTCTCTAATGCGGTAGCTGTGGGCTCGAAATCCACCAGTATAATTAATGCCTATTACAAAGTGTACGAAAAACTACCTTTAGAATGTCGCAGTATCTGTCTGCAAGGCGGAGCGCACCATAAGTCGCTTTTAAAAACCGCGTCAATGTATGAAAGATATAACAGAATGTCCGCTCCGTTCGCTTTGTTCGAGTTCAGAGCAAGTTAATAATAAAAATAATAATAATAATCCCATCGACACAAAGAGATATATACAGTAATGTTATTCTGTTCCCAGGCTGATGGAAATACCAGGGAACATTATAACATTAAGAATGTACCTTTCCGGAACGGAGGCTTAGAAAAAGTTGAACTATATCTGTCGGTACTACAGCCAGCATCAGGAGAATTCGCATCTGCCACTGTTCCATGTTGTTACATTATTTAACCAATTCCTGAATGGAGCAGTGCGCCTCCAGGGGCCGGTGTCAGTAAAGACTTATAAATGTCTGATGGCGAGGTCGTTCTGTGATACACGGATCAGATACTTTATTTATTAGCTCTGTCCTCTTCACATCCATTTTGTGAATTGTGTCATCAAACGCCGTTAGCAAAGTTACTTCAGTCCACGGCGCTCTATTGTCGTCAGCTAAATTGATTTTTATATATAATAAGATCCGACAATTGTGTCCACTTGTAACGTAGGGTACAGCTTTAGAGGCCATTGCTACAACTTCAAATGTTTCCATATTCGTTGAATTTGTTGGACGTATTTGCGAATTACAGGATTCATCAAGATTAATGTGTTTATTACAATACATTGTTATAGTCTGCTGGAGTGGATCCACTTATAAATATTTGTTGGATCTCAGGTTGCTGATTTTGTCCATACATTATCTTTTGATGTCAGCATTGTGTATTTGGGGTAACTGATGCTAAATGTTGAATTTAGATTCCTTCTCTTGGGGCTTAGATTGCTTCTGTTCGACAGGGCGGAGCTTGTTCAGAAGATTTCATGATCGTGATATCTCAAAAAGTTTTTAAAAAGAGCCACTTAGCTCATTCTCCGTCGGGTCTGTCTTTCAAGATCTTCACTGCAGCGTCGATTGCGAAGAGCTGCCGTTTATTGTTACAGTGAGATACACAACAAGAACCTCATCATTACCACCACCTCCACTGCCAACAACAACATCGCAGTAATGAATGAGTTATTATGAAATTGACCACACAGATTTGTCGTAGAGGAAAGAACACTACTCTGTCCACGGCGTGGAACCTGAAGAAGCCTTTGGGCTGAAACTCTGGTTAAACGGGCTCTTATAAGATCTTAACAAAAAGGCTCTTATAAGATCTTAACAAAAAGGCTCTTATAAGATCTTACCAAACAGACTCTTATAAGATCTTAACAAAAAAGGCTCTTGTAAGATCTTAACACAAAGGCTCTTATAAGATCTTACCAAACAGACATATAAGATCTTAATAAACAGACATATAAGATCTTAACAAACAGACACATAAGATGTAATGCTGTTTCAGACATAAAGTGCTACATTTATTTCACAAAGTTTTTGGTTTGTTTTCTTGTAATGGAGCTGAGAGTTGTATAGTTAGATCTGGAAAATATCACAGACAAAACTCTTTGTGACGTGGCAGCAAGAAAAATGACAAGAGATTACCTGGGATTTGTTGAGGTTAGCGACTTTTGTCCCAGGTAATTCTCTTGTCAATTTTTGTTTTTCCCTAACATCTCTTAAAGTGTTTTGTCTATGATTCTTAAAGTGTTTTGTCTAAGATTTCTTTCGAGAAATATACAGCTCTATTTTATTACTTCACTGTAAGAAAGACTTGTTGTTTCCTATTTGTAAAACTTTGTCTGCTCCCCGCTATTCATAATTCTTTTCAAAACTGTGCTGTATAGATCAGAACAATGATCTATGTAATGATGGTATCTAATGATCTATCTGAGCAGGGGAGAAAACTAGCACATTCCAAAATGACACGTATGCGGGCTATTTTTTTTAACATAAAGATCGTCGTCGTTTCTTTCCTTTTTTTGTCAGTTGACACAGCTTATCTCAGCCCTGGAACACGGACGTGATAACTTGGCCACCACAGGCTGCTGCCACTGCACGTGCAGACTCGACCAAGCGTAACGGTCAAGGTTGTATCTGAAAGGGAGGCTGTATCCATCCATAAACGGAAGTCGTCGTTTTTGTGTACAACTCGGAGCTTATTTTTATCATGCTACAACTGACAGTGCGACTGAAACAACATTCTAGAACATCCAACAGGTTCATGGTACGCTGCAGCATTTCATGGTACACTGCAGCATTTCATGGTACACTGCAGCATTTCATGGTACACTGCAGCATTTCAATTATCATGAATAACTGTGGCGAGTAAGCCAGAAAGTAAGAACTAGAAAGAAGAGAAGGCATGTAAAGAAGAAAGTAAGAACTAGAAAGAAGAGAAGGCATGTAAAGAAGAAAATAAGAACTAGAAAGAAGAGAAGGCATGTAAAGAAGAAAGTAAGAACTAGAAAGAAGAGAAGGCATGTAAAGAAGAAAGTAAGAACTAGAAAGAAGAGAAGGCATGTAAAGAAGAAAATAAGAACTAGAAAGAAGAGAAGGCATGTAAAGCAAAAACTATGAACTAGAAAAAAGAAAAGCGATGTAAAGAAGAAAGTATGAACTAGAAAGAAGAGAAGGTATGTAAAACAAAAAGTATGAACTAAAAAGAAGAGAAGGCATGTAAAGCAAAAAGTATGAACTAGAAAGAAGAAAAGGCATGTAAAGCAAAAAGTATGATCTAGAAAGAAGAAAAGGCATGTAAAGAAGAAAGTATGAACTAGAAAAAAGAAAAGCGATGTAAAGAAGAAAGTATGAACTAGAAAGAAGAGGAGGCATGTAAAGAAGAAAGTATGAACTAAGAAGAGAAAGCATGTAAAGCAAAAACTATGAACTAGAAAAAAGAAAAACTACACAAAACAATTGCGACTTCTAGCAGCTTGAGACTTCTAGTCAGTTAGTTACGTCATCGGCTCTCTTGTACAGCACTGTCACCTGCCCTCTCGTACAGCACTGCCATCTGTTCTCTCGTACAGCACTGTCACCTGTTTTCTTGTACAGCACTGTCACTTGGCCTCTCATACAGCACTGCCATCTGTTCTCTCGTACAGCACTGCCATCTGTTCTCTCGTACAGACACATAAGATGTAATGCTGTTTCAGACATAAAGTGCTACATTTATTTCACAAAGTTTTTGGTTTGTTTTCTTGTAATGGAGCTGAGAGTTGTATAGTTAGATCTGGAAAATATCACAGACAAAACTCTTTGTGACGTGGCAGCAAGAAAAATGACAAGAGATTACCTGGGATTTGTTGAGGTTAGCGACTTTTGTCCCAGGTAATTCTCTTGTCAATTTTTGTTTTTCCCTAACATCTCTTAAAGTGTTTTGTCTATGATTCTTAAAGTGTTTTGTCTAAGATTTCTTTCGAGAAATATACAGCTCTATTTTATTACTTCACTGTAAGAAAGACTTGTTGTTTCCTATTTGTAAAACTTTGTCTGCTCCCCGCTATTCATAATTCTTTTCAAAACTGTGCTGTATAGATCAGAACAATGATCTATGTAATGATGGTATCTAATGATCTATCTGAGCAGGGGAGAAAACTAGCACATTCCAAAATGACACGTATGCGGGCTATTTTTTTTAACATAAAGATCGTCGTCGTTTCTTTCCTTTTTTTGTCAGTTGACACAGCTTATCTCAGCCCTGGAACACGGACGTGATAACTTGGCCACCACAGGCTGCTGCCACTGCACGTGCAGACTCGACCAAGCGTAACGGTCAAGGTTGTATCTGAAAGGGAGGCTGTATCTATCCATAAACGGAAGTCGTCGTTTTTGTGTACAACTCGGAGCTTATTTTTATCATGCTACAACTGACAGTGCGACTGAAACAACATTCTAGAACATCCAACAGGTTCATGGTACGCTGCAGCATTTCATGGTACACTGCAGCATTTCATGGTACACTGCAGCATTTCATGGTACACTGCAGCATTTCAATTATCATGAATAACTGTGGCGAGTAAGCCAGAAAGTAAGAACTAGAAAGAAGAGAAGGCATGTAAAGAAGAAAGTAAGAACTAGAAAGAAGAGAAGGCATGTAAAGAAGAAAATAAGAACTAGAAAGAAGAGAAGGCATGTAAAGAAGAAAGTAAGAACTAGAAAGAAGAGAAGGCATGTAAAGAAGAAAGTAAGAACTAGAAAGAAGAGAAGGCATGTAAAGAAGAAAATAAGAACTAGAAAGAAGAGAAGGCATGTAAAGAAGAAAGTAAGAACTAGAAAGAAGAGAAGGCATGTAAAGAAGAAAGTATGAACTAGAAAGAAGAGAAGGTATGTAAAACAAAAAGTATGAACTAAAAAGAAGAGAAGGCATGTAAAGAAGAAAGTATGAACTAGAAAGAAGCAAAAGCATGTAAAGCAAAAAATATGAACTAAAAAGAAGAGAAGGCATGTAAAGCAAAAAGTATGAACTAGAAAGAAGAAAAGGCATGTAAAGCAAAAAGTATGATCTAGAAAGAAGAAAAGGCATGTAAAGAAGAAAGTATGAACTAGAAAAAAGAAAAGCGATGTAAAGAAGAAAGTATGAACTAGAAAGAAGAGGAGGCATGTAAAGAAGAAAGTATGAACTAAGAAGAGAAAGCATGTAAAGCAAAAACTATGAACTAGAAAAAAGAAAAACTACACAAAACAATTGCGACTTCTAGCAGCTTGAGACTTCTAGTCAGTTAGTTACGTCATCGGCTCTCTTGTACAGCACTGTCACCTGCCCTCTCGTACAGCACTGCCATCTGTTCTCTCGTACAGCACTGTCACCTGTTTTCTTGTACAGCACTGTCACTTGGCCTCTCGTACAGCACTGCCATCTGTTCTCTCGTACAGCACTGCCATCTGTTCTCTCGTACAGCACTGTCATCTGTTCTCTCGTACAGCACTGTCGTCTGTTCTCTCGTACAGCACTGTCGTCTGTTCTCTCGTACATCACTGTCATCTGTTCTCTCGTACAGCACTGTCATCTGTTCTCTCGTACAGCACTTCCATCTGTTCTCTCGTACAGCACTGCCATCTGTTCTCTCGTACAGCACTGCCATCTGTTCTCTCGTACAGCACTGCCATCTGTTCTCTCGTACAGCACTGCCATCTGTTCTCTCGTACAGCACTGTCGTCTGTTCTCTCGTACAGCACTGTCATCTGTTCTCTCGTACAGCACCGTCATCTGTTCTCTCGTACAGCACCTTCATCTGTTCTCTCGTACAGCACTGTCATCTGTTCTCTCGTACAGCACTGTCATCTGTTCTCTCGTACAGCACTGTCATCTGTTCTCTCGTACAGCACTGCCATCTGTTCTCTCGTACAGCACTGTCATCTGTTCTCTCGTACAGCACTGTCGTCTGTTCTCTCGTACAGCACTGTCGTCTGTTCTCTCGTACAGCACTGTCGTCTGTTCTCTCGTACAGCACTGTCGTCTGTTCTCTCGTACAGCACTGCCATCTGTTCTCTCGTACAGTACTGTCGTCTGTTCTCTTGTACAGCACTGTCGTCTGTTCTCTCGTACAGCACCTTCATCTGTTCTCTCGTACAGCACTGTCATCTGTTCTCTCGTACAGCACTGTCGTCTGTTCTCTCGTACAGCACTGTCGTCTGTTCTCTCGTACAGCACTGTCATCTGTTCTCTCGTACAGCACCTTCATCTGTTCTCTCGTACAGCACTGTGATCTGTTCTCTCGTACAGCACTGCCATCTGTTCTCTCGTACAGCACTGCCATCTGTTCTCTCGTACAGCACTGTCGTCTGTTCTCTCGTACAGCACTGTCGTCTGTTCTCTCGTACAGCACTATCGTCTGTTCTCTCGTACAGCACTGTCATCTGTTCTCTCGTACAGCACCTTCATCTGTTCTCTCGTACATCACTGTCATCTGTTCTCTCGTACAGCACTGTCATCTGTTCTCTCGTACAGCACTGTCGTCTATTTTCTCGTACAGCACTGCCATCTATTTTCTCGTACAGCACTGTCATCTATTTTCTCGTACAGCACTGCCATCTATTTTCTCGTACAGCACTGTCATCTATTTTCTCGTACAGCACTGTCATCTATTTTCTCGTACAGCACTGTCATCTATTTTCTCGTACAGCACTGCCATCTATTTTCTCGTACAGCACTGTCATCTATTTTCTCGTACAGCACTGTCATCTATTTTCTCGTACAGCACTGTCATCTATTTTCTCGTACAGCACTGTCATCTGTTTTCTCGTACAGCACTGTCATCTGTTTTCTCGTACAGCACCGTCATCTGCCTCTCCTCGAAGGAAAATTCAGTGAATATAAATCCTGCTTCTGGCGCCCCACTGTAGAGTGTGTCAGGTGTTAATTGAAAGGGGCGTACGAACTCTGTGAATGACGTAATTAACGAGTATGAAGTATTATCATATCTTTCGGTAATCCTAGACGCCGTATCACAGCAACCATCTCTTCTCACACAGTTTCAAATGAAGGCCTACACATCCCGAGAAAGCTGTGTCACTGTGTAGTGACAGTTAGATAAGAGAAGCATAGACTCATAGCTGAACCTAAATGTGTGACCTGCTTTATCTCCAAAAGAAGAATAATGATGGAAAAGTGTCAGAGATAGACTGGTGTACCAGCCACGTTAGTACAGCCACCTTGTTCTTACAGATAACATGCATGGGAACATAGACACAGATAACGGTCTCCTGCAGACCTTTCTGTCAACCAAAGGTGAAAAAGTGAGGCTCCTCTCTGCTACTTTGGGGGGGGGGGGTACGACGTTCCCGAATATTAAGAAGGACTTGGACACGGTGTGGCGCAGTTGCTTGGATGTAGGTCTGGAGCTGAAACGTTGCAAATGTAGGATTA